>CM028138.1:513000000-513560000 GCA_016271365.2 Neoceratodus forsteri
CATCCAATAGAAAAACCTCGACTGCAGAGGGTAGTTGGTCCAGGAGGTTGGCAGGTGGTTAGGAGGGGCAAATCGGGTGCCCCATCACTCTCTGTTCTCCAACATATTACCTCCAAAAACCATATAAAAACTACAAACAGGTATCTGCCTCTATCTCTGAAATCAAACAAAGAGGCAGAAGGCACTGCAGAGCAGGACACTGAAGCACAGGAGCTAAACAACAAAACTCACCCAAATCAGGAACCAAAACAAAAAGCAAAAAGGAAATCCAAAAAAATTCTGATCATAGGAGACTCCATGATTTGGGAGTTGATACCCATCTCCAGCCAGGGGTAATGGTCAGATGTCTCCCAGGTATATCAGCATGGAGAGACACTGACCGCATTGCTAAAATTGTTCACAAAGCAGGAGAAAACATTGATGTCCTAGTACACATAGGGACTAATGATCTTGCCAGCTGGTCAGTTGTGGAGACCAAGGAACACCTGACCAGGCTGGGTGACAAACTATCATCTATTTCATCTGGCATCTCCTTCTCTGAGATCCTGCTAGTCTGGGAGAGGGGAGCAGATGGACAGAAGGTCAGAGAAGGGGAGAGAGGGGAGCTAAACATGTGGCTCAAGGGCTGGTGCCAGGAAAAAGGACACAGATTTGTAGGGAACTGGCAACAGTTCTGGGAGCGAAAGTTCTTTAAATTTGATGGACTGCATCTGACTAAGGAGGGAGTCAGTGCATTGGGGCAGAAGTTTGACATCTTTGCAGAATATTTAAACTAGCAAATGGGGAGAGGGGTGCAGCAGCCCATATGTCGAATGGGAAGAACACCCCTCCCCCCCAGCTAGTGGTCAAACAGTGATTCAGCATGTTTGCAGTTCATTTGCATCACCAGGTAAGAAAAAAGGTTTGTCTCCCCATACGACTGCACAGGAGTAATGCCAAACCTCACCCATCAACTAACACACCAAAATCTGGCCAATGGAAAATCATGTACTAAATGCTCACAGCCTGGGAAATAAGATCCCAGACCTGCAGGCAATAATGTCAGAGGCTAAACTGGACATAGTAGCAATTAGTGAGGCGTGGTTTACCAGTAACCACACTTGGGGACTTCAGTAACTGGCTATGTATTGTTCAGAAGAGACCAGAGTGCAAAAGGGGAGGTGGCCCTGTATGTCAATGAAAATATCAAAGCTACAGAAATTCAGAATACACATAAGGAGCCAGAAGAACTGTGGGTCACCCTGGAAACAGAAAATGGGACAGCCATAAGAACTGGGGTTGTCTACAGGCTCCCAGACCAGGGGAGGACATAGACACATTACTGTTAGAAGATATACAAAACATGACAGCTAAGGGGAGGTTCTGATAATGGAGACTTCAACATGCGGATACAGATTGGTCAATACCAGCAGGAACATCTTCCAGAACTAGACACATAGTGGATTCCCTGCAGGAGGGCCTCAAACAACTGGTACAGCAACCCACAAGAGACAGGGCTATCCTAGATCTAGTACTGACTAACAAGGAAGGGATCACAGATCTCCAGGTAGAAGGTCACCTGGGGGCCAGTGACCATCACATGGTATGGTTCAACTTGGCTACTACATCTAAATCATCCCATTCCAAGGCAAAAATATGGGACTTCAGAGGAGCTGACTTTGATAAGATGGCCAACAGAGTTAAGCTAGCCCTGACAAAAAGAAACACAGGTGAGGGGGTACAGGCAAAGTGGGCAAGCATTAAGGATGCAATACTTGAAGCAACATCCCATTGTGTTAGACAGAAAAGAAAGTGCAAAAGAAGAAGGAAACCACTTTGGTTCTCAAATACAGTAGCAGGAAAGGTCAGAGCCAAAAGGCTGTCCTTCAGGAAATATAAGGGAACACAGCGGGATGAAGATAGGGAGGCATACCAAACTGACCTAAGGGAAGCAGGGAAGGCAGTAAGGCAGGCAAAGTCTCAAACTGAGGAAACACTAGCACGAACAGTAAAAGAAGGTGACAAGACTTTCTATAGATACATTAGTGAAAGAAGAAAGTCAAGGGGGGGTATTGCTAAGCTTAATGGAGAAAAGGGATCATGTGAGGAGGAGGACCCTGTAAAGGCATCTATCCTAAATAGATACTTTTGCTCAGTATTTACTGAAGAGAAGGTAGGGCAGGGCCCACAGCTCAACATCATGGACATGGGAGGAGGGAGGTGAGCACTACTCCCTTCACAAAAGAAAGGTTCCTACAAGAGCTTGCTAATCTCAGGGTGGACAAGGCAATGGGACCTGATAGCATACATCCCAGGGTACTTAAGGAGCTAAAGGTGGAACTAGCAGAGCCATTAGCAGAACTGTTTAGTGAGTCTCTGAGCACAGGAGTGGTCCCAGAAGACTGGAGAAGGGCTCATGTGATCCTACTCCACAAGAGTGGTAGCAGGGAGGAGGCAGGAACTACAGACCAGTCAGTCTTACCTCAGTAGTGGGCAAGATTATGGAAACACTCTTAAGGAAAGGATAGTGCAACACCTGGAATCCATAGGGGCACAGGATCCAAGACAGCATGGGTTTACAAAAGGAAGGTTCTGTCAAACTAATCTCATAGATTTCTTTGACTGGGTAACCAGAGTGGTGGACCAAGGGGGAGCAGTTGATGTTGCCTACCTTGACTTCAGCAAACACTGTTCCACATAGAAGATTGATAAATAAGCTGGGTAGGCTTGGGGTGGGTCAGATGTTGGTCAACTGGGTGGCAAACTGGTTGACAGGCAGAAAACAGAGTGGTGGTAAATGGTATACAGTCAGAAGAGTTGCAAGTCACAAGTGGGGTACCTCAGGGATCAGTTCGAGTTGGGTCCTCTTCACAACATCTTCATTAGTGACCTTACAGATGGACTAGAGGGTAAGGCTTGTCTGTTTGCAGATGACACCAAGATCTGCAACAGAGTAGATGATCCAGATGGGGTGGGCAGAATGAGAAGAGATCTGGATAAACTATCAAAATGGTCAGAAGAGTGGCAACTGGGATTTAATGCAAAGAAGTGCAAAATCATGCACATAGGAAGAGAAACCCTGAAGCCACCTATAGGCTGGGAGGAGTTGCTAGCAATCACAAGGAAGAAAGAGACTTGGGCATCATCATCACTGATGACCTGAAATCATCCAAGCAGACCTCTAAAGCAGTAGGTAAGGCTAGGGGGTGTTAGGGTGTATTAGTAGGGGTATCACAAGTCGTAAGAGGAGGTAATAATTCCTCTTTACAAGACACTGGTTAGGCCTCATCTGAAGTACTGCATGCAGTATTGGAGCCACACCTTCCTGAGGACATTAACCAAATTGAGGCAGTCCAGAGAAGGGCAACCAAAATGGTGCAAGGACTGCATCAGAAGACATATGACAGATTAACAGAGCTCAATATATACCCTTGAGCAAAGGAGGAGAGAGGTGATATGAACGAGGCCATTCAAACACCTTAAGGGCATTAACAAGGTGAAAGAGTCTAACATGTTTAAATATAAGAAAAATAGCAGGACAAGAGGACACAGCATGAGATTAGAGGGGGGCCGATTAAGGGGGAATGTGAGGAAATTCTTTTTCACAGAAAGGGTGGTGGATGCATGGAATGGCTTACCACAAGAAGTGGTGGCTATGAATACAGTGCAGGGCTTCAAACAGGTGTGGGATAGGCATAAGGGAGCAATACAAATGACTATGAATAGATAGGCCACTGACAGAGCAAAGGCCGATGGCACATTAATAAGGTAGAAAAAGAAATGGGCTGACTGGATGGGCCTTGCAGTCCTTATCTGTCGTCAACATCTATGTTTCTATGTTTCTATGTTACAAATCATTCTGCAAATTGATCTCCTGTGCTGGACCTATAGGGAGGGAGATCTGCTCTCCTGCAGGTGTACCAGAAAACTGACCAGTGGCTGGGTCATTGGCCATAGGTTCAAAAGCTCCCTCTGCAGCAGAGCAGGAGAATTTTTTATTGAAACAAATAATAGTATTAAACGGTACTACATCATACAACTCATAATAAAGAAAATCAATAAAAACTGAAAAAATTATTACATCATACAATCACCATGAGCATAACCAACCCCCCCCCCACCAAAAGAGATGGGGAATATTTATGGAGAAGAACAAAAGCAAAACATTGTAATACAGTAGTACATTATACAAACGAAAACTAAACCAGAATGAGAAAGCAAGACAAGCATATAAAGGTTATACAGAAAATCTAAAAACTCAAAAGAAAAATGGAACCCACCCCCAGAAAAACAAACCCACCCAAAACAGAAAAACAAAACAATCAAGGATCAAAAATCCAGTCATAAGAAGGCCAATAAGAGTGAAAGCTGGTCTGTGGCAAAGAAACCAATTCCCGGTTATAAATAACAATTAAATCAGAAATTATCTGATTGAGAATGTGAATTCTGGTATAGGTTTTTTGTTGTAAAAGCTGAGCACATCTAGCTTGCCATAAAAAATATTTATAAAGGACAAACATAAGTTGAAGGGTACTAGGATGATATCTGGAGCAGGCACTAGGAAACTGGCCAAACACCAACATATCATAGGAAACATAAGAAATGCATGTATCCTTCCACTTATGGAGCCATAAAGTCCAAAAGTCCCTACTAAAAGGACAATCAATAAAGAAATGCTGCAGGGACTCCAAAACTTTTGTACAAGTGTCCCAAAAACATAGTCTGTCCTCCAGAGACTTATGATGGTGGTTACCACGGACACCCAATTTTCCATGACAAGACAACCAGGTCACATCTCATAATTTTGAGGGAAGCTGAGGATCAATAAATTGGTGAAAAATCAAAGAAACATCTAGTTCCATGCCAGCGGAGTCCAAAACACAAGGGAGAGCAGAAAAAATGAGCCTAAATAATAGACCCACATAACTGTCATTTTTTCATAAGGAGAATGGACCGATGGGTCAAGTTAAACTGCTTCAACTTAAAAAATGTTGAAAACAGAAAAGAGGGAATACCAGAAGACCGAAAAGTCCTCAGGATTGCCAAAGGAGAACCACACCATAAGTCCCATAGGGGAGAAACCAAGTTCATAAAAACAGAAACCCAATAGGGGGAGAGAACATCTCAAAAAAGGAAAAATAAATTTAAAAAACAAACAATGAAAAAAAAAAACTACAGGATTAAGCATCTGCACCCCACCCATACAATAATCCTGATACAAAAAACTGCTCTTAATGGGGTTCAACCAAGAACCTCAAAAGCCTTGGAAAAAAAAGATTATAAATTTGCACTTCCAAAGCAAGAGGTAAAGGAAAAGCCATGGCTACGTGCAAAAATATAGGCATCACTAAAGTCTTTAAAAGCAGAACACGTTTACGTTTAGCAATAGTCTTACCGTTCCAAGAAGAAATCAAAGCAAGGCCTTTATCAAGAGCCAAATTCCAATTATAAGTGGAGTCATCAGAAGTATCAAAAAATAAGCCCAGGATCTTCAATGGGTCATGTGTAACAGGAATCTGGGCCATAGAAGCAAAAGCAGAAGGGGAAACAGAATCAGGGATAAACTTCGCCACACTTTTATGAAGATTCAATTTGGATCCAGAAAAGGTCTCAAAGTCAGAAAGCAAGCCAATAAACCCAACTGTATCCAAAAAGGGTGTAGTGCAAATACATAAATCATCCGCATAAGCATAAACACTAGGGGCATACTGACCACCAGGGAGCAACAATCTGGTTATAGCATGGCTAGAAGCAACCCGTCTCAAAAGGGGGTCAATCTGAAAAACATATAAAAGGGGGCTAAAGGGGCAGCCCTGACAGGCACCCCTCTTATGCAAAAACTCCATGCCAGAGGAATTATTAACATGAGGGGTAATCCAGGCAGAATTATACAACAACTTAATCCAAGAGATAAAGTATTGAAGCACATGATAACACAACATGACCTGAAACAAAAAAAATGGTGTACCCAGTCAAAAGCCTTCTTCTGGTCCAAGGGAAAAAAGGGCACGTTGGGAACCTGAACAGGAAAAGACCACATCTCTAATAAGGGACAGGGAATGCAGCATAGTTCTACCAGGCACAGCACAGGTTTGTTCCTGAGAAATAACAATAGATGCAAGGAGCAGTAACCTCTTCAAAAGTATTGCAGCCAGAATCTTGTAATCAACATTAAGCAGACTCAAAGGCCTCCAGTTTTTAATGTCAGCCTTATCACCTTTTTTACAAAGCTGAAGCATAATAGCATCAGAAAAGTGATGAGGTATAGAACAAGTAGTCAGGATACTATTAAAAACCACAGTAAGGGCAGGGGCAAAAATATCCAAAATATCCAAAAAGAATGATAAAGCTCAGCCGTTAAACCATCCACTCCAGGAGAGGTACGCTTCCTCTGTTTTTTAATGGCACACAACATTTCCTCAACAGAGATCGGGAGAACCAGAGAGTGCAGAATACCCTCCGGATCCTCCAGAATCTCTAAATCAGAAAGAAAACTACCAGGATCAGGAGCAGCAGGACAAAAACCAAACAACCATTCCACATGAGATTGAACTATATATTTTAACAAGGGAAGAGACTTATACTGCAAACCAGTAACAGGGTCGGTAAGTGATTCAATAACCATAGAAGAAAATCTGTCAGAGCAGTTCTTAAAAGGATCAATAGAAGCCTTAGAAGCCTGAGTACCACACTGAGCCTCAAGCTTCAAGGAAATAGCTCGATCATACTGGAATTTCTCCATTTGGCATTTCACTTCCTTAATTTGAAGGGAAAGATCTACATGGGATTCATAAGCCCTAGAAATCAGATCTAAGAGCTGTTTCCACAACTTGGAATAGGTGAAAAAATTGGATCGGACCTGCAATCCAGCAACCTTGAGGAAATATTTCCTCAAATCAGCCTTTGTATCTTCCCACCAAACAAAAGGATAGTGGTAAGCATTCAACACAGAAATCCTAGCCTGCAATACAGTCAAACAACCCTTAAAAACATAAGCATCAGTAAATAAAGAACAATTCAACATCCACTGAATACAAGGAGCAGCTGGAATGGGAACATCAGCAGGAGAACAAACCAAAACCACAGCCAAATGATCAGACATTTCACAAGGAATCACAGAAGCCTGGGAAATGGTAAGGTTTTTCTAAAGGGAAAAAAAATCAATACGAGTGGCCAGGGTACCCCTATAGTAAGTCTTAGCTGCAGAATTATGGAGAGACAGATACCCACCAATAAGATGGGCAGAAAAAATAACCTTAGATAAAGTGGCAGAATCACTACACAACTTATGGGTGTTACTAGGTTGGTGTAAAGTGGAAAGACCACAATTAAAATCTCCCCCTATAAAAACCTGCCGAGTAGTAAACAAAAAGAGATGAATTTTGAGAAATAAGGCAGATCTGGCTGCAATACTTTGAGGGGCATATGTTTTAATAAGGTGAAAACATACCAAGCCATAAGTACCATCAACAAGGAGAACCCTCTCAGGGACCACATCAAGAACCCTAGCAATTTTGAACAAAAAAACAAAATACCCACTCCATCACAGGTATCCTCACCATGTGACCAATAGGAAGGACCAACAGACCATCGAGTAGAAACCTGTAAAACTTCCTGCCTAGTTTTGATCCGGGTGTCTTGGAGAAAATAAAAGTCTTGCCTAAGGGAAAGCAGAAAACCAAAAGTGGAAAGCTGCTTACGAAATGATTTAATACTGCACACATTTAAGGTGCAGCATTTCATAGTAAAGCATGCCATAAAAAAAGGCACTAAAAAAGGGCAGAACAACACCCAGGACAGAGGGAAAAACAATTAGACCAACAAGCCCCAAGAACAAAAAACACACCATCACCAATGAGGAAACTGAGCCTTCTGCAGTTTACCAGGACAAGGAACATCTTTACAGGAGTCAGAGGAGTAATCCATATGAGATGAGGAAGCTCAAGAGGAATCAGAGTCCTCCTCCTCACCTTACGTATCACCCCATTGTCGTCTTTTAGCCAGCATCTGAAATTTATTGCGAGTGAGAATGGAATTAGTGGGCGGACGGGACTCAGATTTACATTTACCTTTCCCCGTCTTAGAAGGAAGGACAACAACAAAAGGGACTTCCATGGGGGGGGGGAGAAAGGGTGGGAGGAAGCATACAATCAGGCAAAATTGGACTTGAAGCAGGCAAGAGAGCAGTCTGTGAGACAGGCAGCCCAGGTCCTGAATCCAAACTAGGGGAAACTCCAGGCACAGGGGAAGAGAGGCAGAAGGGTCAGAAGAAACTGGCAAGGGCACAGCAGTGGTAACCGCACCAAAACCAGAAAGGGGGCCCAGGACAACAAAAAAGGCCTCCTCCTTCCTTTGTTGTGCCTGAGCCTGAGATTCAGCAATAAGGTGGGAGTGGTCCCAAGGAACCCTATCAAGCTGGTTATGTTCAGCCCAGCGGCACTGGGGGTTATTATGTCCATGGTCATCACACAAGTTGCAATACTGTGCATTAGGGCAACCCAAGCTCACATGTCCGTACTGAAGACATAGTGTACATCTGGGTTGGTCACAAGTGTAGCTGAAATGCATTTTGGAACCACACTGATGACAAGTACAGGGTTGACCAGGGTAAAAACAGATACCCCTGTCATGCCCAATATGAAAGCTACCAGGAAAGTGCAAAACCCCTTGTTCAGTTTGTCAAAGCTGAACTTTAATCTTCCAACCCCCAGTCCAAACAAAATCATCATCCAAAATAGGATGAGGGGAATCCAAAAAGTCACAACGTTGCTGAAGCCAATATTGGACATCATGGATATTAACCCCTTCACTTCGAAACAAAAGATTAAGGATCTTAAGAAAGGGTTTAGTAAGGGGGATTATGAGAAAAGAGGACCAAATAGGGGTTAGTTTCACAAGCTCATATTGAGTCCAGAATTTCTCCAGCATATGAACATTCTTAAAACTAACATCATATACAGTTTCACCGTTGATATGAATAAACGCAAATACATCAGAGGGGCTAATGCCCATAGTGTCCTGTAACATAGAGTAAAGAACAGTTCACTGAGGGGGGGCCATAGAGGTATTGCCTAAAATCTTGAAGTGCATAATGTTTCACTGATAGGCAGCCTCCCCCACAGACTTAAACAAGTCAGTCATTTTAAATGTAGAATCAGTAGTATCAGTTCCAGGAGCTGAAAGAGAAGGCTTACATAGTGGAGGGCACTGCTTGGTGGGACCCTTGGATTGGGGAGTGCATCCAGCAAACTTGATAAGATCCTCATCAGGGAGTGGTGGAGCCCAATGCCCCATAACAGTCTCCACAATGGGAGAAGAGACAGGAGGAATAGGTCTAGAAGCAGCAGAATCAACTGCAGCAGCCACATCAATAATAGAAGAAGCAAAAACAAGACCAGGAGAAGACCAGGGTTGCCCTTCCTCAGAACGGCTCCAGCCCACAGCACACAGAGCAGCCTCAGGAGACCAGGTAATGTCCAAAGGACCAAGAGATCGAGTAGTGGGTCTCAAATGTAGGGTAAAAGGCAAAAAAGCAGGTCACAAGGCAGTTGGTAACTCAGAGTTGGGTAATAAAGGGTCCAGAGGGCTAGGAGACATAGAACAAGCAGCCACAGGAACATCAGTCAGGAAAGCTGAGTTGTCGTGAACCAGTTGTAAAATAAAGCGTTTATGCTGAGAAAATAGCTGTCTAAGTTGAGCTTCAGGAATATTAATGTCTGTTGGGCTGACCTGTGTAGCAGCTTTCTGAGGAGGAGGAGGAACATCAACAGCAGAGGTACAAGCAGAGTCAGGAGAAGTCTCAGAAGTAAGTAGGTCTTCCATGTTCAACAAACAAGCCCCAGAATCAGAAAAACCCAATGGATCCAAAGGAGAAGCAGTGACCTGAGGCAGAGCAGAACCATCACCTTCACCATCCACAGCAGGACTGTCAGCCATGTTGGACAGAGGGACAAAGGCTCCCCCTGCAGACGGAGTAGGGGAATTTTCCCGGTGCCCTGGCCAAATTTCCCCCCATTCCCTAAAGAAATAACACCAACATCTTAATCTGGTTCAAGGTCAGTTGGCATTCATCTGTATCCCCCCCTTCCCCAGGTTGTGCCTGAAAATAGGCAGAATTTGTCTAGTGCACTTACCTAGTCAACAAAAGCTAGATAATAATAATAATTTCCCATATCAGCTTTCAACCCTGACTTAAACATAGAGTGCTTCCAGGTTTCAGGAAATTCACATGAGCTAAGTGAAGAATTAAATATTTCTGTTAAGGGAAATGCTACCACTGATGAGGCATACTTTAGTCTTGGTGGGATGTTATCCAATCCCTCATCTTTAGTTATATCTAGATTTAAGAGTTCCCATCTTACCTACTCCATTGAAATCCTAACAAAGGAGAACTGATGTGCTGGAGGTGTATACTTTGTTCAGTCATTACATTATTTTTTGCTCTTCCTGAGGCTTCACTATCCATTTTGATAAAATGATTGTTAAATCTATCCACCACTTCTTGAGATAAGGGTGCTATATGTCCATCTATGTTGAAACTGCCAATAGTATTTTGGCTATTACCATAAAGGAGGTTTGACATTAATTTCTAAAATTCTCTTGGGTTAGGGAAGTGACTATTATCAAGTTGTTATATGTAGTGGGTTACATAAAAAGTTTGGTTCCCTGGGAAACTGCCTCATGAATACCACCATTTGCCCCCCCCAATCCCATATTGCACTGTCCAAACTAATCCCATTCTCATTTTAGCATTATAACTGTAGCTGCTGCCATGTCTATCAAACATTACTTTCTAGACCTCTCCAACTATTTATCTGTTAAGAGTGTGAATAACCCCCCTGTGATGTAGAAAGTTATCAGAATCTACATCAAACTTTTATGTTTTAAACTTATATACTCCTCCACAAATGTTATATCTATTGCACATATCAGGAAATATACCTGGATAGGGGAAGGGGTGCCACATGACAATTGACATCCTGAATGATGCCCCCCCGCCCCCCGCACCAGATGTCTGCTTTTTTGGAAAAACCAAAATTGTGATCTGAAGCATTTTTATTTTCAGTTTGAAAAGGTTGCCTTAAAGTCAAGGCAGTATTGGCTAATTGTTACATTCAAAGAATACATTAGAGTAAATAGGGTCCTGAGGGGCCTTAGAATTGTTTGGGAATCTACTTTTGGACTAGAAGACAGTAAATTTATTGGCTCATGGTGCGAAATTGCTCAAGAGGCATCCATAAAGTGGATGCAGCTAGTAATTAAAAACACAACTAAACACCAGAAGGATACAGAGAAAGAACTGAACAAGAAGGAAAAAGTGTTAAATACATTTTCATCTGACCTGAAGTTTGCACATTTCAAGGAGGTATTGAAATCATACATTACACAACAGGACAAGAAAATCTGTGCTGCTAAGAAAAAGAAATTGCAAAGAGATGAGATGGACTACCGACTCGGAAACATTTTTAGCTGGCCAAAGGATACAAAAAAGGGACCCCAGCTAGAAGTGGAAAGAATAAAGTGTGGTTTAATACCCATCCTATTCTTAAAAATTTGGGACAACAGGTTGTAAGGCAGTCTCCAGCTACTAGCCCCATTATCTCAGTGAGTAACTCAGAAGTGAGTTTCACAAGTGATTCTGAGCAATAAGATATTTTTTTAGAACAACATCAGGAGGGGAGAGAGACACTGAGGAGAGGGGAAAGGGAAAGGGAAGAGGAAATATGGACACCAAGAGGAAAGAAGTGAGAGTGACGCGGGAAGGGGAGGAAGCAATCAAGGCCAGAGGTGGAAGAAACGCTACCAGCCAGGTTAGAGGGACAGGTAGAACAAACTAATATTATAAATCTGTCAAAAGGTGAACTCACAGAGACTGAAATTAAAGTATTAAATAAAGGCCTGTCCTTTGTTCCCACAGTTGACATAAACTTATTTGAAACACCATTAGATTTATATAGTTTGTGTAGGGTATTAAGCTTGAAATGCTTTTACAACAATATGGGTGCCTCTAATACTTTACATGTGTCTTCTGTTAATAATAGCCAGCATGAAAGAAATTATTTAAGTGGTGTTCCATCGTCTACTCAGGATGTTTCAGAGGCTTTATATTTAGAGAATGTGGGGGAGTGTGAAATTGAGATGAATGATGTGCAGCAGGGTACAAGTAGAAATATAAATGACCAAGAAGGTTATTAACGTTCACTTGATAAATTCAAATATAGTACAATTTGCCCTGCACAACCCCTGGCTTTTCTGATATTTTAAAAATTATGTGAGGAAGGACTTGAAAAGTTAAGAAGCGAAATGTATAGTCCACAATTTTGAAACTTGAGTAATGGTGAAAGAACAGCAGTCAGAAATCTTAAATGGTGACGTGATTATAAAATCAGCTGATAAGGGTGGGAGTGTGGTCATTCAAAATACATGTGATTATGAGGAAGAGGCCTTTAGGCAGCTCAGTAATGCAGAGTCATATCAATTAGTAATGTCTGACCCCACTTCCATCCTTAAAAGACAAATTGATGCCTTTTTGGGATGGGCTCACACTTCAGGGCTTCTTACTAAGAGAGAGAAAGATCTTCTCACTGTTAAAGTACTACAAAGGGCCCAATTCTACACTTTACCCAAGATACATAAAACCCTGAACAACCCCCCCAGGCAGACAGATTGTGTCAGGGGTGGGTACAATCACTGAACCTTTGACATACTTCGTGGAGGATGCCATCAAACAGCTAGTATGAACCACACCCTCTTTTCTCCTGGATACCCAAGCTATTCTGAATGTTTTAGCTAATACCAACATAAAGAAGCAGTCTCTTTCTGTGACTTTAGATGTAGAATCATTATACACCAGTATTCCTCATCTGGGAGGTCTGCACACCCTCAGGTATTTTCTGAATACTAGGGAACAGGTTGCCAGGACAGAAACTGAGTTACTGGTCAAAATAGCACAAATGGTTTTGAAGGGTAACAACTTCTTTAAAAGTAAATGTTACCGTCAGATCAAGGGAACTGTGATGGGGATGACATTTGCCCCTAGTTACACAAATTTGTACCTTGCCTATTGGGAGGAAAAGTTTATTTGGAGTCATCATAATCCACACCTGTCGAAAATACAGGTGTGGAAACA
This sequence comes from Neoceratodus forsteri, assembly GCA_016271365.2. Lineage (NCBI taxonomy): Eukaryota > Metazoa > Chordata > Ceratodontiformes > Ceratodontidae > Neoceratodus > Neoceratodus forsteri. The sequence continues at coordinate 513,013,109 of CM028138.1, forward strand.
TTGTATTGATGACATCCTTATGGTGTGGGAGGGGGACATGTTAGATTTGAAGGAAATTGTTGATTACCTTCATGGTAGTAATCCCCACCTACATTTTGTATGTCATGCTGACCCTATACAAGTTTCTTTCTTGGATGTTAATATCTGTAGAACTGAGGAGGGTATTGCAACAAGGTTGTACAGAAAACAAATGAATAGGAACACCATGCTGCTAGCTAGCAGCTGTCACCCCAAACATAATCATACAGAACCTCCCTAAAAGTCAGTTCCTTAGAGTCAAAAGGAATTGCAGTGAACCAGCAGTGTATGAAAAAGAAAAGGCTGATCTTGAGGGAAGATTTAGGGAGAGGGGGTATTCTAGTCAGGTGATAGCACAAGCTAAGCTGGAAGTAGACATCTTAGAAAGGGGCTAATTATTGAAGGAAAAAGAAAACATACCCAAGGGTGGTGATGAACGTATTAATTTTATCAGCACCTATAAAGTGAGGTCCTGGAAGCTGAGAGACATAATATATGAAAACTGATATATGCTTGGTGCAGATCCCAGACTAGTGGGGATTGTTAAAACACCCCTAGTAGGGCACAACATTTGAGAGATGAATTAGTGTCTTCATCTCAACCTATTCAACAGCAAATAATATGGCTCCCACCTCTCCTGAAATGGAGTCAAAATTGTGGTAAGTGTAAATATTGTCCCTACATTATGAAAAGTAGCTCCATAGTAAACCCCTATAATGGTAAGACTGTGGAAATAAAACAGTTTATCAACTGTGACACTGTGGGTAGTGTATTTCTCACAGTGTAAATTCAGGGCTTACTATGTGGGGCAAACTAAGAGAAAATTGAAAGAATGGGTTGGTGAGCGTGTGAGGGCTATTTCTAATGGTAATTTGGAATATGCCTGGGCTACGCACATGTTCAATAATGAAAATATTGATGAACATGAACTAAAGTTCATTGGGTTGGAACAGGAGATCCTGGGATCCAGAGGTGGTAACTGACAGCTACTTTTAAGTAGGCGTGAGAACTGTTGGATCTATACACTAGGTGCATGCGCTACTTACAGGGGTTTAAATGAACATATAGAACTGGAACCATTTTAATTAAATGAAGATTTAATTGGATGCATAATATATAGAATATAGAGTACAGTTCTTTCAATAGCCTCTACTATGTAATAATGTTTAGCTTGCACCTGATGTATGTACACTGCTGTATTTTTTGCTGGTAGTCTGCTCAGAATGTAAAGTTCAAGATACAATATATTCCTCCCTGGTCATGGGGAGTATAGCCAGTTCTGTTTTTTTCCTTGTCATTATTTTGGGATGTCTGGATGGATTTGCTTACTGATAAGATGTGTTCCTATGGTTGTTCTTCCTTTCCCCTATCCTTTCTTCCCTTCCTTTCTTTAGTGCTCCCAGGTGACAGTTCTTGGTGTAGTCTCCAATAGTGAAACATATAGAGATATTTTTGAAAAATGGGTATATAATTGTATTAGTATTATTAATTATGCTGTTGTTTGCATATAAATGCTGAGATATACCAAAAAAGGTTTGAGTAGCTTTAGCCTATTTAAAATGAAATTTAGTAACTGCTCTCTGTAGTTACCTTAGCATTTATTTGAGTTTCAATTTTTTTTAGGATTTATTGTGATGTAGCTTGGTAATTTTGCACCTTTGCTATAAGGAGCGAGTGTTTTGAATTTATAAATGGATAGGTGGATTTATAATTTTATGTATGCACTGGCACTTTAAATATTTGAAATGGATCATGATTATGTGTATAAATTCAAGGCACCTCTAGAGGGAGCACACTTTGAAAAAGACTGAAGGGTTGAAACGTTAGTCTTTTCACCTGCTGTGTGAGGCACACTGCTTGGTTTTGCTGTGTTTAGCAACCTGCTGAAGCTAATTCCATTAAATTTTGTATGGACTGCAGGTATTTCTTATGACTGGCGTGAGTTCCGTGACTATTTAGTATCACTAGGAAGGGAGTGTTGTAGGAGGGAGAGTACACAGAGGGAGGGAGTGGATGGCTTACCAGGACAAGGCCAAGAAGGGATCTTAGTGGGAGTGAGAACACATAGATAGTGAAAGCAGGTGCTTTACCAGGACCAGATTGGAAAAAGAAGGTTGGCTAGAGAGAGAGCTCATGGAAGGAGGAGTGGGTGGATTACTGAGACTGGAACCTGGAATAAAGCAAATGTGGGAGGGACAGCACACAAAGGGAGGGAGTGGGTGGGTTGCAGAGACCAGAAATGGAGGATTGGTGGATGATAGACTACACATAAGAAACAAACAGGTGTTGTTAGCCTATGAGTTTCACTTCTCAGCACAACCAGAAATGTTATGGCTGGCTTCCCTTCCTTCGGGCATACCAGGTAGAGCACACACATGAGTTCCCTACAAGCAGTACAGTGATATCACTCTGGAAGTGTCTGAAAGGTGCAGTGGAAAGCAACAATGTGCTGCAGTTTTTACAACATTCAATTGTCATGTTAAAGTGAGGCCTGCATTAAACAGTTCTCTGTGTTTTGGGAAAACTCACAGAATTATTACAAGAGATTAGCTGTGATGCCGTAAACCTCTAGAAATGAATATTGGGTGGAGAAAAGACAGCATGAAGAAGGGGACAAAATATGGACAAAATAAGACTATTTTCAAAACAGTTTCATCTATACACTGGGGCCCACATATTCAAAGGGGTTGTGCCTGGTGCAACAGAGTTGTGCCGGTGCAGTCCTACATTGCACCCTAATGGGATATTGAGAAGGCTGCCTGGCGAAGGGCAAACCTGATGCGCCGGTGTAATGATAATGTATGCATTGCAGATGCAGGGGGTGTGCCCATGCACATGCGGCACATCCCGATATTTGCCCGGTATGTGTGGAGCATATGCTGGCACATCCCTGCACTGCACCACATAGGGGGATTAAAGTTGAGCCCCTGCAGAGTAGAAGCTACTCTTGGCCACCCACAGGTGGGCTGCTGTATTGCAGGGTGCAGCACAGCAGCTCAGCCATGGGTGGCAACCCGCCAGCCCAGACCACCGTTCACAAGCACACACAGCCCTGGCGGTGTAGTGGACTCCCCACCTGTGGCTGCGATCATGGGGTAAATGTATCTAAAGATAGCCCTGGTAGTCTAGTGGCCCCCCATCCCTGATTCCCTGATGAGCATACAACATGTTGATCCCTGGTGGTCTAGTGGTCCCCCCCACCCGAGTCCCTGATGCCCCAATGGAAACTCCCATCCACCCATTGCCATGATCATGGGAATCATCCCGTATCACAATGCCCTGGTGATCCAGTGGCACCCCACCCCACCCACCCACACAGAACCCCTTGCCCACCCCAGTCCCCTGTCATTGGTGGGTGGCTGCATCCCACCCACACACCGCCTGGCTGCCCACCGAATGACAGGTGCAGTATGAGCTGTAAGCCCTTTGGTCCCCAGTGTGGACCAATGGGCTTGCAGGGCATACTGTAGTGGACAGTCCCAAATATGTGAATAGAGCCATACACAGATCTGGGACTGTCTAGTACAATATGCTCTTGGGGACCAATGGGCTTACAGCCCATACTGTACCTGTCATTCAGCAGGTGGCTGGGCGGTGTGCAGTGGGATGCAGCCACCCACAGATGACAGGGGGAGCAGGTGTAAGGAGTTCTATGTGGGTGGGTGGGTGGGGGAGCCACTGGATCACCAGGGCATTCGGATACAGGATGGTTCCATGATCATGGCAATGGGTCTAGGGGTTTGCCTGACCACCAGGGTGGTCAAGTATTGGCATACATTAGGCATCGGGACTCGTGGAAAGGGGACCACTAGACCATCAGGGATCAACATGTTGCATACTTATCGGGCAATCAGGGATCGGGGCCACTAGACTACCAGAGCTATCTTTAGACAAGTTTACCGTGCAATTGTGGCTATGAGGCAGGGATGCCCCAGGATCCCCACAGCTCAAATCATGCTGTGCAGGGCACCAGGTGCAAGTCACTGGCCTGCCCTGCACAAGGCATGCAAATGGGGCCATAATGACATGGAATGGCCCCATTTGCACCTTACATATGTTATGGCCTCATTTGCAGGCCCCTGCTGAATATTGTGGGTGATGCACCTAGCGCAACTGCACTTGTGCTGGTGCATCCCTGTGCTCTCTATCAGTGGCTTGAAGCAGCACAGTGGCATTGCACCATGTGCTGTGTGTGCGCTGCCCGTGCCATAATCAACGGTGCTGCACCATGGCACAACACTGTTGAATAACACCTGGTCCTGGCCTGGCACATCACAGTTGTGCTGCAGCAGTCTTACGCCACTTTCTGGTGCAGTCTGAATATCTTGGCCTGGGTGTATTAAACAGACTACATAAGTGCCCACATTTCAAAATGCAGTTTATATTAAAAACATTAGAGTTGTACGGAATAGGAAAATTCAGAATCCACTGAATTTTGATGAAATGTCACATAATTCCATGAAATTCCATATAATTGCATTGATATTTCATATAACTTTTAAAATTTAGTAATTTGGTTATAGCTCATGAACTGTTCAAGCTAGAGGTCTGAAATTTGAAATATGTATATTTTGTGGGACAATGGCCATAAATATCAATGTCATGCAATTTGGTGGGATAGTTTTAAAATAAGGAGCCAAATGTTATTTTATTTTGTGTGCAAAATGTCATTAACATTTTGTATCTGCATATACCTTAACCATCTATTAGATCAGGGATCTTAAATTTGGCATGATTTCTTGATGATAGGTGTTCTAACAATGTGCCAGATTTCATGACAATATGATGCATCGTCTCAAAATTATATGTGCTCAAAATCTGTCATTTTATTTTTTTCAGGAAATTTCATGAAAAAAATTCATCTACATATAACTCAAGCACCTTTGGAGCTAGACATGTGTAAATTATTATGGATAACCTTTTTGTAATGTTTATAGAATGATCTAAATATGCAGTAAATTAGATAAGAGATTTTTAAGTTACGGGGTTCAGAACTTTACTATGTAAATATTTGCAAAAATTTCTGAAAACTATAAAAAATGTGAATGTTTGTAACTTCTCTGCTCTTGCATGCAGAGAGTTAACATCTGACATGCATATCCATAGTTTGTATATGCTGGTGTCTAACACAACTGGATAAATTAGTTAGGCAGTTTTAATTTTGCAGAAGAAAAAAATGATTAATAAAAATTTCTCACATATTTATGATTGCATATTCTGTAGATGAAACATCCAGATTTTTTTTTGTGTGGAATTTAACATTAACAATGCAAATATCATTAGTTCATTTGATAAGCTGGACTGAGCTTTTGGCAGTCCTGCTGTTCCTCACTGGAAGACTACCCCCCCATTCTCTTTTGTCATATCCAGATTGACTCCGTAGAACTACTGATCCCATTAATACCCTCTTTGTTCTTTACAGTGACAAACTTCCTTAAAACATGAGTCACCTACCCTTTTCCTATCAACCTACCCTGTTGGAATAGCCAGAATTATTCTTCCTGCTGCCCAAGACATTTTCTTCCCCTACTGCATGTTTTTGAGACCACTAAATCCTAGACTTGCATGTACACCAGGCTCCCTGGATTATAAATTTACTGGATGTGATCCTTAAATATCCTGCAAACAGGTTGGAATTGTTGACACTGTGCTTTCTTGGTGCAACCTGGGAGGTCTACCACTGTTGTGCTACCCAGCTCAGCTGTCCATTTCTTAGTGAAACTGTGCATCTAACTCCTGAACCTAGTGACCCCCTGCACAACCCTATCCTTTAATTAGAACAACCCAGATAAGGCAGAGTGAAATTAAATAATTCCAGTTTTATGGAATTTTTCATGAAATTCTGCAATTTTCACAAAGACTCGTGGGATTTGAATTTAAATAGAGATGTTATTTTGCAATGTCTCACCGTGAGCAATTAATAAAATTGGCACACACAGTCCCTTTGTAAGGTCTATGAACCTGCCAAACTTAATGGTATTGCATTTGCTAGTTTTAAAGTTTCAGGGGTTTATACATTTGTAGTTTACATTCTTGCAAAATTAAAATTTTAAATGTTGTGAAAGTTTGACTACTTTTCATTTAATCCCATTTAAAGCTGAACATATGAACTTTTTCAGAAATGGACATGTGGTATAGTAGTTTAAATTTTCAACCCTGGTTAAATTTGGATATGTAGTTTTAAAATTAGAGGGAACTAACCGAAATTTAAATTTTGGCAACATGTTTGGCAGGCTATAATGCAGTCCCATTTAAAGCTATAAATCTGAAAATATGTGCATATACAAATGTAGTGCTATCCTGTATACCTGGCAATTTTTTTAATATTACAATGAATACTATCTAAGTTATTCTAAAATTACAGAAATCCAAATTTTGGCGAACTATTTGACTACCTATAACTCAGCTACCATTAAGGCTTGAGATGTAAAACATGGTGCATATATGCATTCTTTGTGCTTCTCTAAATCCTGCTATTATGGAGAAATTTGGACAAGAAATTTTAAAATGATCTCAACATAACTGAAAATTAAATTTTGATTAAATGTTTGGCCACCTATAACTCTACCCCCTTTCCATTCACAACTCTAAAATTTGAAATGTTTGTAAGCCATGGGGTGATGCTTATGTTCCAAATTTGGGGTTAATTGGACAGGTACTTTAAACTCATAGTGAAATAACTGAAATTTAAAATTTTGCAAAATTCTGCAGAATTCCACAGAATTGGAATGGTCATTCCGGTGACAGAATTTTATATTCTGCACAACTCTAAAAAAAATCAAGGTTTATATTTCCTTTAACATATAAATACAGGAACAGTCACATCCTAGGAATAAGCTAGTCTCTTGAAGCTGTGCTAGAGAAAGGGTAAAATGAATTTACTTGAGTGGAAAATTATATTTATTGATTGATTGGTTTGAAAATTAGTGACCGGTTAAGGCACACTGAGCCAAGGCTAGTTTCTAGGTGCAACCCAGAAGCCATGGGGTGTATGATGCAAAGACCCCATTCCCCACTCTGAATGGTCTTGTCTTGAATATTTTCATCAGCCCTGTGTCCATGGAACAAAGAAAGTATATAAGTCATAGTAGAATAGTCATCAGATTAATGAGTGAGATAGGAGGGGCCCAATCGAGGGCATAATAGACAAAAGCAAGAACCTCAAAATCAGTCCTTCACCTTATATGCAGTCATTGCAACTTATGTAGAACTGGGGTAATATGACTGTACATCAAAATGGATGTCAGGCCCCTGGCTGCTGAGTTTTAAACCTGCTACATATGGTGACGTTCTTTTTCAAAAAATTGTTTTTGCTGTTATCCAGTTACATCCTCATTTACAAAACATTCTATTCTATTTTAACTGTAGCATCATATCCATGCAAAAGTCATTTACATCTGATAATTTACATTCCAGGTAGTCATAACATAAAGTACATGCATTGCACAATACATATATCTATATATATACTACTGTATGTAGATGGCAGCGTTGATTCTCGGGTAAGCTCACATATTGAGCATTATACTGTATAGCAAGCAGTAAATACATTTATATCATTAGTAATTCATATATAGGGAATGCATGTATGACAATGTATATATATGACAGATCACAAGTGTATATCTCCCAGATCCACAAGTATAAGCTAACAGTTAGCATTTCTTGTGAAAAATGTATTCAAGTTACACATAGGGCTGTGTAAAATTTGAAATTCCACTGTCGGAATTGCTGTGGAATGGAAATTCTGCTGTTGAAATACTTTGCATAATTTCTTTTTAATTTCCGTGGAATTTTGGAAAGCATTTCTGTGCAAACTGTGGAACAATTTTTCACGGATCAAGTAAACTATGGAATAATGTTCCATGGATTGCGGAAAAATAATTTGTGGTTTATGTGAACTACAGAATATTATTCCACTAAAACACTTCACATGCAAACTGCCAAAATTCTGCAAATAATAGAAATCAGACAAAATTTCTAAAACTTCACTGAATTCTGTTCCATCTGAAATTCAACATTCCGCACAGCCCTAGCTGTACATAACCTTTGAACTGCTAGTTCATATTGATTTTTGTGCTGAGGGGTTAGGAGACTATTACAGCAGTGCAAATATGCTGATTTTGCTGTGAGAGAGAGAAGGATTTGTAAGAGGGTACGCTGTCTGGTTTGCTACAGCAGAAAGGTTGATCCATGCTTGAGTGTAAAAAAATGAAATAACTCCCTTGCATCTTATAACTGCAAGGGCTGCAAATGCATTTAATAAGTTGTTGGATTGCCAAAGTATGGGACCAATGCCGTGATCTCCATTTTGGCTGGAAAATATTTTTGGGAAGGTATAAACAGAATGAATTAACAGACGTGTCAGGGTCAGAAAACAATTCCATATATATATATATATTTATATACCCCCCAAAAAATATACATATATTATAGGTGCACAACAGTGCCTCTATAGTTAGGGTCGAGTTGGCTGTTCAATGTTAAACCCCAAGTTTGCACCTTAATAACTTTGCTGCCACTTGACAAAATAGCACAAAATTTGGAATGCGTGGTCAGGCTGTTGGACTCTCAGAACGTGAAATGTTTCATGATGGCATCTTGTACGGTTTGCAAGATATGGAGTGCCACAAAACAAGAAAGAAAACCTATACTTAACATTGCATATTTTTTTCTCTCACAGCTTAGGCAGAGTAGAATTTTTTCATTGTGTTTTCAGGTTTGAAGGGGCCTGTGCCTAGGGTGTTCCTCACAAAGGCAAGAAGAAAACAATATAACACTGTTTTAGACTTAGAACAATTTTTGAGTTAATGTTCAGGTTTGGCCAGTAAAAAAAACTTTCACAAGTGCGTATTTTCATGATTTACCTCTCATGCTGAAAAATTGCCTGTCATGATGCCCACCATTTTAAAAACTCACAAACATTGAAACTACATATAAACAATTTCTTTCTTAAAAAAGCAATCACCAGAACCTAGCTAAATGGGACACATTTTACCTGATCCTGCTATTTGTTTTTTAAAAGATGTACCAGAAATATCTTTTCTGGGCACCCAAAAATCCAAGGTGCCCAACTTATTGATATGAGCCATTGACTTTTGTTCACTGTATGAGAACAGCAGGACTTTCTTGAGTTCTGCAGCTGTGGCTGGAAGTCATGCTGCAGGCTTCAGTTTGAGCACTGAGCCGCCATTCCTCTGCTCTGTCTCTCTTTCTCTCTTTCTTTGTCTATCTGTCTATCTATCTATCTATCTATCTATCTATCTATCTATCTATCTATCTACTTACCTACCTATGTACTTTCTTATTTATTAAGCAGGCCAGGGTGCCCACCCCAGTACCACTTCTTTCTCCTCCCTCCCCTCCCAAAGTATATGTGTGTGTGTGTGTATATATATATATATATATATATATACACACACACTGTATATATAGGGGGTATATGATGGGCAGGAGTGGAATATGGAACATTTTCTCACTCCTGCAGAGTGAGCTCTGGATATTTCATAAGTGCCAAAGGCATGCGTGAAATATCCAGTGCTCATGATGCAGGAGTGAGAATATTTTACATATTCCATGATCTACACATCATGAGTGCTACTTATACCACAGAGGTGAGACCAGTTCCAGTGAGAGAGAGAGAGAGAGAGAGAAAGATAGGGAGACAGGGAGAGCTGTTTGATGATGTGAGGTTCATTCGAGTTGTATTCATGCTGGTGCTGTGTTGTGGTAGTGTGTGTGTGAGTTTGTATAAATGTGGTGATAAAGTGTGCTGCTATTGGTTGATGTGTGTGTGTGTGTGTGTGTGTGTGTGTGTGTGTGTGTGTGTGTGTTGATTGGATGCGGTGTGTTCTGGTTCTTGACTGGGTACGTGGGGGGGGTAACATTTTGTGCTGGGAGAGATAGTGCTGATTTGTGTTGGCAGGTATGTCTGTTTGTTCCTGGATGCCAATATGACATTTGTTTACATGTTTTGAGATGTAGGTTTTTTATGCTTGATGCACATTTCACATTTGTTGTGCTGCTCGCCGCATTATTTCCACAGGAGTGTTTATTAGAGCAGTGTCACTATTGTGAAATACTTCCACATTTTTTAGTTATGGAACAAGTGTTTTAAATTAAATGAGCTTTTAAATAATATATTTAAAGCATTGTAAAGTAAAAATAGTGTGATATTTCTTGTTCTAAGTTTGTAGATCTAAATTTCCTAGTGCAGGCTTCACTGATCAAGTCAAGTCAGCTTTTGAAATGCAGCACAAGAGCTCTGCAGGTTGCTACAGTGAAAAGCACTGCTGCAGGTGAGTGTCATGTATGTTTATAGCATTGGTTAGATTCTAGGGAGTATTTGGGAAGTTGGCAGAGAGAGAGAGGTATTTGTGAGTGTTTTCACATACAGGTGGGTGACGTCAGCAGAGTAGTTATAAATGGTATTTATTTTAACTCTGCTGATTTAAGCAAGATATATTCCACTGCAGTGAAAATAACATGATTTATCTCACTGGAGCTCGTCTCACCCCGTGGTATAAATCTGTATATATATATATATATATATATATATATATATATATTAGAGCAACAAACTCTGTTTAATGCATCAGTTAGGGTTGTTTCCATGCGACAAAAGTGAGGAAATTGATGTTAGGGTTGAAACCCCTTTGCACCCCTCCGCCCTCCCCCCACCTAGAATCGGTGCGCATTGGGGTCATCAGCCCTAACTGTCACCCCATCACATGTGGAAAGAAGCTGAGGAATAGAAGAATGGGGTGACAGTTAGGACTGATGACCCCAATGCGCACCCCTATTCCAATTGGGAGGTGGGCTGGAGGGATGCTAAGGGGGTTTCAACCCTAACATCGAATTTCCTCGCTTTTGTCGCTGTGGAACAACCCTAACTGATGCATTAAATGGAGTTTTTTGCCACTAATTTCCCTTCTTTTTGAAAATGATAATGAGAAATAGTAGATGTAATGCAGCGAAGGGACAGGGCCCAGCGCTCCCGCCACGTGATGTCTTGTCACATAGTAACATTGTGCCAGCAAGCATGAAATTATAATGTGCATGGTGACACAAAGCAAAACAGAAAGAGAAACAGTACTGTAGACAGAAATGTTTAAAACAACGCAAACGCAACCGCAAATGAAAACGCAAAGGGTAACGCACATGGTGGCGTAGACGTGAACACTAAGTGAAATGGGTACGGAACCGCAAGCAGAAATGCTAATGGTAACAGTAATGTAAGAGCACAGGCTGGTTTTACCCAAAAGCTGTATAGAGAAAGACACTGAGTACAAAGAATGTATGCAAAATAATGACTCTTGGAACACAAAAAAGAGGACTTGGAATAGTAAATTGCTTGTATCTCAGTAACTGTATGACACTGAAAAAAAATGTAAAAGTAGTATGAATTATCACTTTCCTGGCTAGTTTTGTACTTATCCCCCTTTAGGGGGCTAAGAAAATTTTGGACAAAAGTAAGTATCTCACACGTTTTAGATACGGGCCCTGAAAGGCGCGGCGAACGCTGTAATGTTATCCTATGGGAAAAAAACAGAACTTCAGAGTGCCATAACTTTGCTCCCTGTAATATTTTTTCACCAAACCACTGAAAGGCACATCTGTGGGATGTTGGCTGTGCTCCCTGAAAATTTCAGCCCAAAAGACCAAACCGTTATTTTGCAGCAGGGCGCCAAACGATTACTGCAATGCGTCATACGGCGTAATGTTATCCTATGGTAAAAAGCATCAACTTTGGAGTACCGTAATTTTGCCGCCATGTTATATTTTTTCAATGAAATACTGAAAGGCACATCTGTGAGTTTTAGGCTGCGTTCCCTCCAAATTTCAGCCCAAAACTCCAAACATTCTTTTGCAGCAGAGTGCCAAAGAATTACTGTTATTTTGGGCATAGTGTCACAAAGTAGTGTCGTGATTTGCGAAAGCTTTTGCAAAAATTTGCGACACTTTCGTGAGTGTGACACTACTTTGTACTTTTTACAGAAATCTGAAAAACATATTCCTGGGGTGTTTTACCCCAAAATCAAGACATGGCTAGCATCCTCAGGGCCTGACTAGGTGAATACAAAAAGAATTAGGTTGCTAGAGAGTCTCAATTTTAAATGCCAAGCATTTTTCTGATCACTAACTGAAAACAAAATGGTGGATTTGCAACAGTAACAGGGCCATTTGCGACAGTAAAAAGTGCATTTGCGACACTGTTGAACTTTTTAACTTTTCCCATTGACTTATAATGGGAAATTGTTTTTTGGATAACTTTTGAACCGTTTAATATTTTTTCATGAAATCTTCAAAAGGCACATCGGGGACCCTGGCCACACATTCCCTGAAGACTTTGTGCCAGTCGCACAAACCATGTGACTTGTAGGCACGACAGCAGAATTCCAGAAAAAGAGTAACCACATGCACAGATCATGCATAATAACTCTGCAGCAGTGTATCCGACCAGTACGAAACTTGGCAGATCCCAAGGCGTATGGGTCTTGATCATGCATTCCAAATTTCATGCAAATCTGTCAAATGGTTGCAAAGTTATTAAGGTGCAAAATTTTGGGTTTAACATGTAAATGGCTCCTCAACCCTAACTATGGTAGCACTGCCGTGCTACCATAATATATATATATTTATTTATATTTGTATGCAGGCCGGGGTGCCCATCCCCAGTACTGCTTGTCCCCCACACTCATAGAAACATAGAAACATAGAAGTTGATGGCAGATAAGGACCGCAAGGCCCATCCAGTCTGCCCATTTCTTTTTCTGCCTTATGAATGTACCATTGGACTTTGCTCTGTCAATGGCCTATCTATTCATACTCATCTGTATTGCTCCCTTATGCCTATCCCATGCCTGTTTGAAGCCCTGCACTGTATTCATATCCACCACTTCCTGAGGTAGGCCATGCCGTGCATCCACCTCCCTTTCCGTGAAAAAGAACTTCCTCACATTACCCCTTAATCATCCTGCCTCTAATCTCATGCTATGTCCTCTTGTCCTGCTATTTTTCTTATATTGAAACATGTTAGACTCTTTCACCTTGTTAATGCCCTTAAGGTGTTTGAATGTTTCTATCATATCACCTCTCTCCCTCCTTTGCTGTAGGGTACACATATTGAGCTCCATTAATCTGTCCTCATATGTTTTCTGATGCAGTCCCTGCACCATTTTGGTTGCCCTTCTCTGGACTGCTTCAATTTGGTTAATGTCTTTGTGAAGGTGCGGCCTCCAGTACTGCATGCAGTACTCCAGATGGGACCTAACCAGTGTCTTGTAAAGAGGGATTATTACCTCCCTCTTCCAACTTGTGATACCCCTACTAATACGCCCCAGCATCCCTCTAGCCTTACCTACTGCTTTAGTGGTCTGCTTGGATGATTTCATGTCATCAGTGATGATGACACCAAAGTATCTTTCTTCTCTTGTGACTGCCAGCAACTCCCCTCCCAGCCTATAGCTGGCTTCAGGGTTTCCTTTCCCTATGTGCATGATCTTGCACTTCTTTGAGTTAAACTCCAGTTGCCACTCTTCCGACCATTTTGCTAGTTTATCTAGATCTCTTCTCATTCTGCCCATCCCATCTGGATCATCTACTCTGTTGCAGATCTTGGTGTCATCTGCAAGCAGACAAACCTTACCCTCCAGTTCATCTGCAATGTCACTGATGAAGATATTGAGGAGGACTGGCTCCGGGACTGATCCCTGAGGTACCCCACTTGTGACTTGCATCTCTTCTGACTGTATACTGTTTACCACCACTCCCTGTTTTCTGCCTGTCAACCAGTTTGTCACCCAGTTGACCAAATTCTGACCCACACTGAGCCTACCCAGCTTATTAATCAATCTTCAATGTGGAACAGTATCGAAAGCTTTGCTAAAGTCCATGTAGGCAACATCAACTGCTCCCCCTTGGTCCACCACTCTGGTTGCCCAGTCAAAGAAGTCTATGAGATTAGTTTGACAGGACCTTCCTTTTGTAAACCCATGCTGTCTTGGGTCCTGTGCTCCTATGGATTCCAGGTGTTACACTATCCTTTCCTTAGGGAATGCCTCCATAATCTTGCCCACTACTGAGGTAAGACTGAATGGTCTGTAGTTCCCTGCCTCCTCCCTGCTACCACTCTTGTAGATCGGGATCACATGAGCCCTTCTCCAGTCTTCTGGGACCTCTCCTGTGCTCAGAGACTCACTAAACAGTTCTGATATAGAATCCCCCCCAGGTCACCCACCCTCTTCCCATTTTATAGGTGGCAGTAGTGGGTGTCCATCCCTGGTGCTGACATGAGTCCCCTGTAAAAAAGAAAACCGTTGCTTGACATTTTTTTATTCCTGTAAGCAAGAAAATGGTCTTCCATAGGTTCATAGGTTCATAGCTGAGTACGAGTTCTACAGACATTTTGTCCTTTTTGAACTCGCCACCATTAGTTTCTATTAGTGGAACAAATATGTTTTTTCACCCATGTACTGATCTAGTCTGTGTTTGAATAGTTCTATACTTTTGCTTTCCACTATATAGTTAGGTAATGAGTTCCAACTACTTATAATCCTTTGTTTAAAGTAAACAGATCATTTCTTGGTTACACTTATTTCTCCTTTCAATCTAAACCCATGAGATCTTGTTTTTTTTCTTGTTTGGTTCTTGATATTTTTACAATCCAATACTTTCCAGTAAACTGGGATCCTGAAATGCCTTGAGAGTAAGACATAGATCACCCCTTAACTGCCTATATTCTGTGGAATAAAGTCCAAGATATACTAACCTATCTTTGTAGCTATGTTGTTGTAGGCCCTTCATTTTTTTTATCTTCCTTTGTACACCCTCCTTTATTTTTTTTAATTTTGACTGTGTTTGCTGCTGAGAACTGTGAACAATATTCCTTCGGTGATCTGACCCCCAACCCCAATCTCCCACTTAGCATCTACCACCGCGAGCACCCCGCACATACTCTCACTCACGTGAACTTGTCTCATGGTGGAGATCCTCTCTCTAATCGAAGACACATCTTACTGCTGGAACCAACAATACATAGATACATAGACAGTGTCAGCGATAAGGGCCTATGGCCCACCCAGTCTGCCCATTTGAGCTTGTAAGTTCAGTTTATGCTTTCCTAGAACTCTGTTGCCCCTTACCCATGACCTCCAGAATTCCTTTATGTCTATCCCATGCATTCTTAAATCCCGTGATTGTTTCAGCCCCCACCACTTCCTCTGGCAGGGTGTTCCACTTGTCCACCACCTGTTCTGTGAAGAAATTCTTCCTCATGTTTCCTCTGAATTGGTCTCCCTCCAACTTCATCCCATGCCCTCTAGTCCTGGAACATCTTTTTCGCTTAAAAATAGTGTATTCCTGCACCCTGTTCCTTCCTGTAAGATACTTGTATGTCTCTATCATATCCCCTCTCTCCCTCCTCTCCTACAGGGAGTACATGTTCAGTTCCTTCAACCTGTCTTCATAGGACTTGTGATGCAATCCATGCACCATCTTTGTTGCCCTCCTCTGAACCTTCTCTACCCTGTCTATGTCCTTATGTAGGTATGGTCTCCAGAACTGTACACTGTACTCCAGGTGGGGCCTCATTAGTGTCTTGTATAAGCGGATTATGACCTCCCTTTTTCCTGCTGGTGATGCCCCTGCCTATACATCCCAGCATCCTATTTGCTTTACCTGCTGCCTTGTCACATTGTTTCCTACCTTGAGGTCATCATCAGAGATAATAACCCCAAGATCCCTTTCCTGCTTGGTGCATGCTATATCCTCACCCCCAACTGATATATTGTGCCAGGGTTTTTGTGCCCCATATGCATTATCTGGCACTTCCTTGCATTGAATTTCAACTGCCAAACCCCTGACCATTCTTCAAGTTTCTGCAGGTCCCTTCTCATTTTGTCTACACCCTCTGGTGTGTCTACTCTGTTACAGAGCTTTGTGTCATCAGCGAACAGTGAAATTCTGCCTTCTAGGTCCTGCGCAATGTCACTGATGAAGATGTTGAATAGGACCAGTACCAGCACTGATCCCTGTTGTACCCCACTGGTCACTCTTCCCTCTGTGGAGTGACAGCCATTTACCACCACCCTCTGTGTCCTGCCACCCAGCCAGTTACCTACCCACCACACTACTGTCCTGCCCACACCCATATTCCCCCAGTTTGTATAATAGTCTTCTATGTGACACAGTGTCACAGGCCTTGCTGAAGTCCAGATAGGCCATGTCCACCGCCCTCCCCTGATCCACCTCCCTAGTCACCCAGTCAAAAAATTCAATGAAGTTGGTCTGACATGACCTCCCCCTGGTGAAACCATGCTGCCTTGGGTCCTGTAGTCCATTGACAACCAGATGTTCCACCAATCTCTCCTTCAGTAGTGCTTTCATGATCTTTTCCACTACTGAGGTGAGGCTGACTGGTCTGTAGTTCCCTGCTTCCTCTTTGTTCTCACTTTTGTATAAGGGGACTACATCTGCTGTCCTCCCATCTTTGAGTACCTCCCCTGCTAACAACTGCTATATAAGAAACTAAGGTAAGTGCAGTTCAATGTATTTCAATAAGGTTTTGAACTTTGATACATAACGTTGTCAATTTTGCATATTTTGACCCCAAATTTTCAACATGGCCTTTTTGGGACCCCTCCTCATGAACAATGATAGTGGAATTATGCAAATCAGTCTAAAAAGGTGACTTTACTGCCACTTGGTGAAATCACCTTTTGGGCAGGATTTGAAAATTTTCACTGTCTTTCTTCATGCTGTGGGATCATATATATTAAAAATGTGTGGTTAAACTGTTTAAAAATGTCAGAGTTATGAACATACATTGAAATTTTGCAATGCATGCACATAACTTTGTTAATTTTAAATATTTTGATCCCAGATTGTCAACATTGACATTTTTCACATCGCCTCATGAATGTGACAACTGTCAATTTTCAAATACTGGACAAAATGTGTTTTCACTCATGGGCAACAGAATGATGTGTTGGGGAGTCACATGATGCCAGTGTTGTGGTAGGTTGTGAGCATGGTGAGCTCCACTCCAATTGTGATAAGAAAGCTAATTTAATCATTGCAAAAACCTTTAGACTTTACCCACCTCAGAGCAAACAGCACAGAAAACATTGCTGCACATCGTGGTGGATAGAAAAAATGGAATTTTCCTACCTGCCAGATCAGAATTTACAGGAGAAGCCAGGTCCCGAAGTAGGCCATCCAATTATGATGGAGGCCAAGTGACTGTGTAGGAGTACATCCTTGGAGGAACTACCACCGTCAACCATAGCAGATCACTCATCAAGTTAAATGCAGATGGACTTGGCTGCAATCAAAGAAGTTGTTTTCAAGTTGGTCAACTATATGAAAGAAATTAAACTGACTCTGGAAGACCTTTCTATGTAGATCTCTGAGGCAGAGTTATGCATCTCTTCTTTAGAAGACCATAAGGGAAAAACTGAGCCTGAGACTGTGCACCTTAAGCATACTGCATCCAATTTAGAAAATAATTAGACAATCTGGAAGGATGCAACAGAAGAAACAATCTGGTGCTCTTAGGGCTCCCTGAAGGTGAGGAGGGGCCAAACATCCTGGATGTCATGCAATGCTTCTGTACAAAAGTTGTAGGCCACTCACCTAACAGGCCAAGCCATGTAATTGAAAGGGCTCATTGAGCTCTCCAGCACAGGCCTCCACCAGAGGATACCCCTACCTGATTATCTTCAAGCTACTAAATTTCTTGGATTGAGAATTCATCCTGAAGGAGTCAAGGAAATTGGAAGTTATCCAATGGTCTGGGAACAAACTGTGTATAGTCCCAGATATGACAACCAAGACCAGGCAAGCAAGAGCAGAATACTGGCCACTGTTGAAAAACTTGTGGGCAGCTCGCATCAAGCACCGTCTACTATACCCTGCTAGGCTGGAAGTCACCACTGATGCAGGATGCCACAGGTTTGACACTGCAGACCAGGCAGGTAAGGAGCTGATCAAAATGTTTCCAAATCTTTTTAAACCCTCCTCCGGGTGACTGTCACTATACAGGAAAATGCACCCTCTGAGTTGCTTTTGAAGTTAGCACGGATGGCATAACTGAAGGAAATCCTTCTGGGGATGTAATATGTCTGGTAGCCATTTAGTCCTAAAGGAACTTTTATTTTTAAATCTCCATATTGGTTTCTATATATCCTGTAAGAACTAACTCCTGTTATACCGAGGGAATATGCCCCAAGACAATTGGCCCGATGCTGTCTGTACTTACTGGGGTCCTAACATGGGATGACTGACTTATGGAGGCTGCAGAGCCATTAATTAGTCTGGACCTCAGTTTTGAAATCCCCCAGTGGTGCCTTCAAGTGAACACTTTAGTTGGGGATAGGAGTCCTAAAGACCTACCATTATATTTTAAAAGTCTGCCTGGTATCTGGTGCCCCTCAGTGTTACATCTGGAACTCTGCAGGTACAAGCTTATTGTCGTCTTGATTTAATCAAGCCATTGCACCTTCCTATAGCTGGGAACCTGGTGCAATAACACCAGAAAGTTTAAAATATGTGCACTGTGGACTTAAGGGCTTCAATTTTTACAGGATCTTCCTACAGAGCTCAAGTGCCATGAACAGATGTTTCTACATTTCCTTTAAGACCATAACTTAATTAAACAATTGACACATGCCCTTAGACCAGCATAAAGTAATCCCCTTGTCAATGGTACATTACTTAGGGGCTGCATTAACACTTAATTGAAGGGCCCCCCGGGCAGCCTAACTACATGTTTTAGTTTGTACTTTTTTTTTACCCCTTTCAGGCAACATTGCATAGATCACATAAACTTTACAGTAGGGAGCTGTGAATCCAACAGCTCTCATGATTCCTTCAGACAATGGGCTTAAATATGGATGTTGGGGGACTTACATTAATGAGCAGCCACCTTCTCCTTTGCCTACTTATTGCTAGTTAGGGTATAGTTATTTCCTTACTATGTATGCCTCTAGTACTGGGCTTCAAAAGTTTCTATTTTTTGCATTCATTTGATAAATACCCCTTTGGGAAACTGTCTGTTTTGCAGGGTCAGCATAAGAGTTACTATGGGGGAGCCATGAGGGTACATTAGTGATACAATCACTTCTCAATCTGGTATTTGAGTGGACTTCCCAAAACTCTGCTCATAGACCTTGTGTTTTTGGGGAGTAGGCTTTAGGCCTAAGAATCAAGTTTTTCTGCACATTTTTTTTTCCTTGTAAATAGTTCTAGTTTCACAGCAATGATTGTTCAATATTTACTTGGATGGTTGTTGGATACTTGGATCGGGGGGATGGAAGGAGGGAGGTAGGGTGGGGAGTCCTGTGCCTTACCCCTACCACTGGGTTGTGCAAATAACCCAATTCTCTTTTTGTTGCCATGAATAATGAGCTAACATTTATTACATGGAACATAAAAAGGGGCAGGTACAATAGAAAAAAGTATGCTATTCTTCGTCATCTGTACAAGCTTCGACCGAATATAGTTTTTTGCAGTAGACTCATTTGGACCAGAGCCAGGTGGGTGTGTTGCAGAAATTCTGGGTCTCTTAAGCATACAGAGCAGGAAACAACTTGTGCCAGTAGGGGTTATCAGTCCTGATAGCTAAAGATACTCCATTTACCCTAACAGACGCAGTTAAGGATGCAGAGGGTAGGTATGTTTTAGTTCATGGAAAACTGGGGAACTTAGAAATATTACTGGGCTCTATATATGGCCCAGACCTGAACACCCCACTTTTTTCTTCATTACTCAATGCATTAGCCCCATATAGTCATGTGCCAGTCTTGTTAGAGGCGATGGGAACCTAGTGCAAGATAACAGACTAGATAGGACTTACCATACAAGGATGGGTCCTTCCCTTGCACAAAGAGCTCTTACCAAGCTTTCTGATCATCAGGGTTTGGTGGACCCATGGAAAACCCTCCACCCTACTTCCAAGAACTTTACCTTTTACTACCCTCCCCGCAAGGTAATGTCTAGAATGTACTATTTTTGGGGGGGGACAAACATATGCTTCCCTGGTTAAACTCATCCCAAATTCATGGATTGGTACTTCTGGATAGCTCCCCGGTGCAGGTCTCCATTGCTAATCCCCACCTACCCACTAGTTCACATACATGGTCCCTTAATGACCATCTATTGAATGATCCAGATTTGGTTACCAAATTTCAAGAATATATGGATGACTCAATACTACACAACCTAGACTCCCCCATGCCATTCGACATTGTATGAGGAACTCTTAAGGCTACCTGGTGGGGTGAATTCATTTGTTTAGCCACCACTCATAAGTGAAAGCAGCAAGCCCAAACAGTGGAATGGCTCTCCTGTATTAGAAAATTGGAGAGAAACCTTTCTGCCTCCTCTCCTGAAAGCATTCATTTGGAGTTCAGCCAATTACAGGCTAAATACAATAAGTATCTGCTCAGCCTGGTTGATAGTATAGCCTCCCGACTTAAAGCAACTTCCATAGGGCAGGGCAACAAGGCAGATCAGTCATGACTCAGTGTTGGTCTCCCTAGATGCAGAAAAGGCTTTTGACCATGTTGCATGGCCCTACCTTTTTACAGTTCTGGAGGCTTTTAGTTTCCCACCGGAGTTTATAAACAGAATAAAAATCCTTTATGCCTGCCCAACAGCCCAAATCTTTTTTTCAAAATGATACTTTATTTGAATTTCAACAGGAAAGACATAAACAGCAAAGGCAAAAAACATAAAACAGTAAATTATCAATGTTACATGACTCAGTTGTACACTCAGCATACTGCTTAATAAAATGAGAGCAGCATTTCACTAGTCTTCCCTATCAACATCCAGGAGTAGGGGTGTGAAGATAGGAGGTTGGGTCAAGCTGGTAATCGCCAGTCTGTTTTTGAATCTCAGGCACACAGGCCTTTTCTGTTTGTTTTAAGGATGGTTTGTTGGAGAGGGGATGGTGGGGAGTGCACTGGTTTCATACTCACTGGAGTCTTGTGGTGGTTGCCATTCAAATTTGTGGGTTCAACAACAGAGCATCTAGCATACCTCATCAGCTCTGTTAGAGATCCAGTTTGTTTCTTATGGAACAAATCATTCTTTCCAGTCATAGGGCCTCTAGGATTACCTTATGCCACTCCTGAAATGAAGGGAGCATCGCGTCCAACCAGTGCCTCAGTATAAATTTTTCAGTCATAGCTGAAATGAGAGCAATGTGTTGTTTCCTCCAACCAAAGACAGTCTCCATGTTTAGGCCTATCAGACATATTTGTTGGGTGAATGCATTTTCTAGGTTCAGTAATGGGTCAATGTTACTTCTAATATCTGTCCAGAGGTTGCACTTTTGGACAGTGACATAATATGTGTTTTAGAGTGCCCCTATGTATTTTACATCTGGAGCAGATGTCCGAGTCAAGTTTACCCATTTTATGCAATTTCATGGGAGTGTAACTCAAGTTATGACTGATTTTGTATTACATTAGTTTATGTCCATCAAACATGAGGAGTTTGTGATTGCTCAAGCCCCAGTCAGCCAGGGTTTTGGGTTCTGTCAGTTCTGGGAACTCTGTCTGCCAGTATGCACTGGAGGCACTATCCTGTGGGGTGAGAAACACCAGTAGTTTCTTATACAGCAATGACGTGGCATGGTGTTGGTTAGGCAATGTATCAGGCTCTTCCTGTATTTTGAAATTCTCAGTTCCCCAGGGTTTAGGTCCCAGTGCTGTTGCTAGGGAGTGTTGTAGCTGCAGAAAGGGAAAGATTGGTACTTGAAGTGGAGCAACTGATTGCTGCAGTCCCCGGTATGTAATAAGGGTTCCCCCCAACCAAATAGTTATTGAGGGTGCCCAGTTGTACTGCCCCCAAGTGGTTCACTGGGATTGGTTTTTGTTGTTTTTGAAAGTTAGGGTTTTTGTTTAGAGGTTGTGTTAGGTCTGCTATGGGCCTAGTCCATAGTACGCTGTGGAGTTGCTTGCTCACCTGCACTGAGGAGCCTGAGGATGATTTCAGGACAAGTGATGTTTTTTTATATGGGATACACAGTAGTGTGTCAGGATTGATATTGGTTTTGGTGCACAGATCTCTCTCCATGGTTTTCCATTGGGGTACATATTTTTCTGGGTCAGTTGCCTTGGCTACGTTTCTTCACCACAAGAATTGGGCAGCCTGTGTGGCTAGGTAATATAGCCAGAAATCTAGGAGCTGCTGCCCCCCCGGTATTTGAGACATGTGAGTGTGATATAGGACCTGCATGGTGGTTTTCCAGACCCTAAGAAGTTGGTGATAGTAGTTTTTAACTGGCTGAACCAGGCCTGTGGTAGAAAGCATTGTAGCATCAAGATAGGGAATAACATCTTGGGGAGAATATTCATTTTAATTATGTTCATTCTGGCTCATAATGTGAGGGGAAGGATTTGCCAGCATTGGAGATCTTATTTAATTCTGGTTATCATGTTGTCTAGGTTATGTTTACGCATCCAGCTTGAGCTTTGGGCAATGTTAATTCCTAAGTACTTAATTGATACAAGATTCCATGAGCCTCCCCATTGCAAAACCAGTTCTTTCTGGGTTTGACAATTGAGAGGCATTACACATGTTTTGGACAAGTTGAGTTTATAACTGTAGCCTGCCAAAGTGATATATCAGCTGGAATGCTGCCTTGACAGACTGCTGTGGTTAGATAGGTGCAGCAGCACATCATCTGCATAGGTGGATATTTTATAAGGGTTTCCCCCCACTTACACTACTGTGATATTCTGATCCATTAGTATACTTCATGTGAGGGGTTCCAAATATAGGCGGAAGAGGAAGGGGGAGAGTGGGCAACCCTGTTGGGTCCCTGTCTCTAGCTTGAAGGGTGTTGAAATTGAGCCATTGCACCATACTCTGGCTATAGGATTGGAATACTGCAATTAAATCCAGGTTATAAAAGAATGAGGGAAGCCAAAGCCCTTTAAAGTTGCAAACAGGCAAGGCCATGAGACCCTGTCAAAAGCCTTTTCCGCATCCAGTGAGAATAACACTGCTGCTTCTGTTGAGTCTCTAGATGTGGAGATAATGTGGGCAAATTTTCTAAGGTGGTCTGTTGTCAATCTATCTTGCAAAAAGCCAAGTTGTTGTTGACCAATTAGGTTTTACAACACTTTGTTGACCCTGGCTGATAACACTTTGGTCAGCATCTTTATGTTCACGTTTAACAGGAATATGGGCCTATAGCAGCTTAACATTGTGGGGTCCTTGTCTGGTTTAGGAATTAGGATTATTAACGCTTCCTGAAAGTTTGGGTGGAGGATGTTAGTCTGTTTAACTTCCTGGAACAACTTGGTCAGGGGCTCTGAATCTTCTATACAAAGGGACTTATAAAAATTTGAGGAAAAACCATCAGGCCCTGGAGCTTTGTCCGTGGGATGGGTTGTGATTGCCTGTTTGACCTCAAATGTTGTAATATCTGCATCTAGCATTTGTTCTTTGTTAGTTGTGATCGGGGGCAAATTTTCTGCCTTGAGAAATTGCTGTATCTCAGACAGAGGTGGTTCAGTATCTGCTTTGTATAGGTCAGAGAGAAAACCCTGGAAGGTACCTGCAATGTCTCTAGGATTTGTGAGTGGTTTTCCAGTTTTGTCCCTGACCGTCATAATGATCCTCTTAGCTTCCTGTTGCTTCAGTCTGTGTGCAAGCAACCTTCCTGCTCTCGCTTCCTGATCTGCATATTTTGTCTTGGCCCTAGATATGGTGTATTATGCTTTTTCCCCTCAAAAATTCACCATATTTTGCCCTTGCACTGTTAAGTTTGGTGTTGAGATTATTTGATTTCTCCCCAGATACCTTCTTATCTAGTTCCTGTATAGTAGATAGAAGTAGCCTTCCCTCCTGTTCCCTTTTCTACTTCCTTGTGGAGGCTAGCCTTATTAGTTCCTCTTAGACTGTACATTTAAAAGTACCCTAGAGGAAATTTAAGCTGGAGGCTGTGGGTGTATTTACTTTGAAGTATTGTGCATTGCAGTCTTTAATTTTCTCCAAGCTTTTGGGGTCTTTAAGAAGACAATTATTAAACCTCCAAAGTAAATCCGTATCAGTGGTTTGAGTGAGTAGAAAGGATAAGGCCACAAGTGCATGGTCAGAGATAACTGTACTCCCAACCACACAGTGTGCAGTGACTCTAAGTATATCAGCACTAATGAGGAAAAAATCCAGTCTGGAGTGGGAGTCATGTGCTGTGGACCAGTATGTAAATTCCTTGTCCATGGGGTGTAATACTCTCCACACATCTTCTAAGCCTAAAGAGTCCTGCATTTACCTCAAGGCTCTCTGTGATGGTGATAAACCAGTGCATCTAACCCTGGTTCTGTCTTGGAAGGTATCCAGCACTAGGTTCCAGTCTCCCCCAAGTAAGACAGCGCCTCCCTGATCCAAGGAGAGGGATGGTAGCAGGGACATGTAAAACTGGGGATCCTCCCTGTTTGGGCCATAGATGGAGGCCATAACAATGGGTGTAGTGCCTAGTATTCCCTTCACAATGACATATCTTCCGTCTGGGTCGGAGATCTGCACTACCAGTTAGAAGGGAATATCTCTGTGAATGAGAATGGTCACTCCCACCTTCTTGCCTCTATTTCCAGCAGTATACGCTTGTCCAAACCATTCCCTTCTTCAGAGTAAGGCATTTTGAGGGTTTCCTGTAAAAAGGCAATCTGTCCACCCAAAGATTTGAGATGCTTAATGATCTAATATCTCTTTTCCTTTGTCTGGGCCCTTTTAACATTCCAAGTAACACATGTATACGATATTTCAGACATCTTTTGTACTAAGTTTGCTATTTCCTGTATTTACTAAATAACCAAAAAGTTCCATATGCCCTTATATTCTACATTATTGCAGGTAATATGTATGTTGGCAGTCCCCTGTATA
Organism: Neoceratodus forsteri; assembly: GCA_016271365.2. Lineage (NCBI taxonomy): Eukaryota > Metazoa > Chordata > Ceratodontiformes > Ceratodontidae > Neoceratodus > Neoceratodus forsteri. Next base: position 513,038,027 of record CM028138.1, read on the forward strand.
ATAGTCATAGCCTGCAATTCCAGTAGACCTGAATGTTTACACATTATTGCTTGATTTCTAGACCTCTGTGGGCTAAATGTACAAATCTGCCTTGCAGAGTTATCACAAATAACAATATGAACAATAACCATATCAACATACAGCAAACAACTAGAACTGTGAACCCCCTTTTCCTATGCTAAAACAGTAGAGGCTGTCAGTGGGGTTTCAACAAAATTAGAACTGCAGGTAGAAGTAGTGGTGAGGGTTCCCTGCCAACTCACCTCCTCCGAGGCAAGCAGCCAGATTTGAACCACCCACCAATCGGTATGTCCAAAGTGGGCTTAAGCAAAAGTAGCTCCCTGCTCTGCAACCTTAGGGATATTATGGTAATTTGAACATGATAGTCCATAATACTGTACTGGACCTTGTTATAGGATACCTGTGGGAGGAGTGGGATCGGAGAAACCTGACCTGAACCATTCAGAAAAAGTCCCCCCCCCCCAAATACACCCACCCACTTTAAAATATTCAGAACAATTGCCTTGTGTTCTGGTCATGGGTTCCTTGAGGCTTGTATCCTGCCTGATAGGCAAGAAAGTGTCTGAATTCTAGGAAAAAACCCTTGCCTGTCATGGTCGAGGGAATAAGGAAGGAAGAAGTCTGACAGGTTATAGTTCCATAAAAGCATGTTTTTTTTGTCTTGATTCAGACTGCTTTATATTCCTCTCTTCAATTTATGGTGACAGTGATGGGAAGTATCCTCTGTACCCCTCATAATTGAGGAGAGTCAAGAGGTCATGTGTAAGCAAATCAGCTGTGTGAGGGTTCTGGGGGAGGGGCGACCATCATTTAACAAGGGGTAAACCTTAGGACTCTTCTTCTGATTAAGGTTGTGGCTTCATCGGGCAAGGGTTGCTTTTCGCAGGCTTGGTCTTGTGCTTGTTGTGCTTTGCTGCTAGTCACTCATTAAAACTGGTACTTCGTATTTGGCAGAGGAGTCTTTCCCTGAGTAGCATTGCTCGTGCGTACATTGTAGTGTTCTGCCCAGTAGTTTGTTCCTGTTGATGATTGGCTGTGCAGTCTCCATTGAAATATACAAGGGAGAGGTGTGGTCCAGGTGAAATTGACAGTGGGGGTTTGACAGGAGCCGTCAAAATTACTGGTAAGTCTGCAGCTATGCTCTCTATGATCTCATTTTGTGGCGAGAAAACTTGGCATGAAGAAATTGAATACCAGGGAGCCTGTTGGTGGCCGTTAAATGTGAGGTAGCTCAACCTCCATTGTGGGTCCCCTCGTGGTCAGTGGGTTGATGAAATTAGCGATCCTCACAAATTCCCCACAGCAGCAATCACAGTCTATTGTATTCACCCAAAATGTAGGCTTTTCCCCTGTTCTCCTTCTCTCTTTTTTTATTGTATGATGCAGTCACGTTTCCCCAATAATCCATACCTCCCAAAAAGTGTACAACATCAGTAAAGCAAACATCTCAGTAATTCATTACCTTATAATGTCCAGAACATATTGCAATAAGGAACAGCTGGAAGATGTAAGAAGGAAGCATTAATTTCTGTGGTATCCATGTTCACCTTCATTTGTTGGGGGTTTTAAACACAGTGGGCAAGATGCGAGCAAGTTCCTTTTGGGCAGCCTCAGCCCTGGGATACTGGAATTGCCCCCATCCGTGGAGACAATTAGGCAGGCCAGGAAAAGCATTCTAAATTTTATTTTTGCTTCATGTAGCTTTCCTTTAATCTCCTTGTAAGCCATTTGTTTTTCCCGAACCAGAGGGGTGACATCACTGAATATATAGAAACGTGAGCAATTCCACTGAAGAATACCCCTCTTGCTTTTTGCTGAATGTATACTTTATCTTGGAAATTGAGGCACCTCAGGGTAATTGCTCTCAGTTTTCCACTTGGCAGCGGCATTGGTTTTAGCAGTTGGTGTGCTCTCTGAATAAAGTACACAGTGCCATTTTCTGGAGGGCCAGCCACTTTGTGGAGCTGTTTTTGGATGAAAGTTAGGCCATTTCCTCCTTCTGCTTTCTTGGAAATCCCAACTAAAATCAGGTTATTTCTCCTGCTTCTCCCCCTTTGGTCCTCTATATGGTCTTCAAGTTGGGCAATTTTCTTTTCCAGCAGTTGCATCTCCATGGTATCTTTGTGTTGCTGGTCCTCTATGGAGCTTATCCGAAGTGCCACATCTCTGATTCATTGTGTCAGAGCTTTGACAACTGGTTTTAGTGACTGGAGATCACCCGCCATCTCCAGCATAGTGATTTTTATTGATGCCAGTTCTCCAAGAACCAGTCCATTTTGTCAGAGAGGCCTTCCTTTGCATCAGCCTCTTGAGAGGAGTCTGAAGTTGATCTGGGCTTTTGCCGCTTGGTGAGCATCAATCCTGGTGGGACTGGGGGTGGCTGTTAGGTCCATTGATTGCAGGGTGGAGGTTGCCATATTGAAGAAAAGAAATGTAACACACTATTCTACAGGCATTACTCTTACAGGTCAATACCAACGTTTCTAGTCTAGATCGACAATTATACAAATTTGCCGCATTTGTTAAGCTGAGATTGCAGAGTGAGGGAGTAAGCTACCAATCACCCAGAGCTCATCACATGACTCTCCAACAGCCCGAGTTTTATGCAACAATGTAGTGTCAGATTCTTTCCCACTGTCTACAGGAACTAGGCAAGGTTGCCCCCTGACTCCATATTTGTTCAATTTATACTTGGAGCCCTTAGCAAGGAAGATAAATTTGACTGCCTCAGTTAAGGGTATTACCATAGGTACATCCTCCTACAAACTATCCTTATTTGTGGATGATATCTTACTTCATCTAATGGATTGGACCAAGTCATTACCAGAAGTTCTGGCAATTATTAACAAATTTAGCAAGTTTTCAGGATATAAATTGAACACTAATAAGACCGTACTTTACCCTCTGTCCCCCTCCTGCTCCAAAAAACTATGTACCAGGGTGGGCCTGCAATGGGAGACAAATGCTTTGCCTTACTTAGATATTAAATAAACAAAATATCCTGCAAAATTAAAAGAATTTAATCTTGATCCAATAGTTAAGCAAGTGAAAGAAGACTTGTCAAGATGGCATCATCTCCCACTCTCTTTGTAGGGCAGAGCCAACTTGCTCAAAATGTCGGTTCTACCTAGACTTCTCTACCTCCTTGGGGCTTTAAATAATTTTCTCCTTAAAGGCTGGTTTGCAAAACTGCATTTTTGCCTACTTTTCCTTTTTATAGCGAGACACCCCCCCCATGTAGATTGTACTTGAAATTATGTAGACCACACAAACTGGGAGGTCTACAAACCCCAGACTTTTTGTTTTCTCCTTGGCATTCCATGGTGCCCAGTATTTTAAATGGGAGGCCTTAGATCTCCCAGCTGATTCCTTATCAGCTTGGTTAACCATAGAACATGACCTGATCAAAAAGTTTCATTGTTTCCTACCCTCACTATTATGCTTACCTTTTTCTGGTCTGCCACAAGAGCTTCACATCACCCCAATAGGTTGGAGTATCAGAGCTCATGCTCAGATGTGCAGGCACTTTAGCATATCTTACTATAGAGATTTATGGCAACCCCTACTCTGTAATTTAAACCTCTGTATTTCAGGCAAACAGCTTCCAGTATCCCTGTGACCTGCGCTTGTGAATGCCTGCCTGGTGCCTAGGGGACTTGATCCTAGGATCTAAATTTCTCCCCTACACAGAGTTAAAAGAAAAGTATTCATCCCCAGCTACATCATATTTTAAGTACTTACAAATTACCCATTGCATTAAAACATTATAGGTTCCCCTCCCCCCCGTCTTGCTTAGCAACCCCCTTTTTTCAAATACTAACCGAAAAAGCTTTGGAGAGGAGTTGCACTTTGCTCATCTACAAGGAATTGGTCAAGCACACCTGTAACATTCATTCACCAACAGCATTTTATTGGTGGAGTACCCTGGATAAAGACTGGTCCCATTTTGATTGGTCATCCTTGTGGAACAACATTTACAAATTTATTAAACAATATTGCTTAAGGCTACTACAATTTTAACATCCTGCATGGCCTATACTTAATGCCTTATAAGCTATTTAAAATGAAAAAATTCCCTCTACCTGGTTGTGACCACTGCCCAGGAGAAAGGGGCACATTACTCCACAAACTGCATCACTGTCCTGCAGAGCAAGACCTCCTTGCTTTTCAATAACATTAACTACTTCACTCCATAAATTTGTTTACAGGGAGACTACTCGAAATTTACTACAGCTAAACATAAATACTATATTGCCCTTATCTCCTTGGTGACTAAGTTAATTATTACCCGCCTCTGGTTGGGGGCCTGGTCTCCCTCTTACCCAAAAGGGTACATGAATGCCTTGGTGCTTTTCGGCTGAAAATACTATTGCTCACTTTCACGGTAATTCAGCCAAGTTCTGGGCTTACTGGACTGATTTCACCACCATTCTTAAGAAATGAGTCCCCATTCCTCTCATTGTCAGTGCCTCTAGTAAGGCACTCTGCAAAAAGCTCTATATACCATACATTGTTGCAACTTAGTACATGATGGTGTGTGTGTGTGTGTGTGTGTGTGTGTGTGTGTGTGTGTGTGTGTATGTATGGAGGGAGATTTGTGAAGGGCATAAGATCATGGGTAGGCCAAAACTGTGAGTAGATGTAGCACCCTATCAAGGGAAGGAGTATGAAGAGATTTAAACAAAATAAGTTGAAACACAAATAGAAACAAACTAAAAAGGGTAAAACTTGAAACCTATCAGGGGTAAGGGCACAAAAGTATTTCCAGGTAACACAGGGGGAATAGAAGTTGAGAATGCTGGGACCAGTGCAGTGCTGTACAGTGGCTGTGGGGTGGCAGGTTTCAGAGACTTTCTGGAAACTACAGTGCTGCTCCATCTGCACATATCTTTCTGGGTTGAGAGAGGAGGTTGCCAGACTCAAGGTCGAGTAGGTTAGCATATGGGGGACTTCTCCTCTCACCCAGGGGCCATCAAGTCTGCCACTGCTACCTCAGAGGATGCCAGGCAGGAGGAGTGGTGGGACTATAGTGGGCTCTGGAAGGGTGGGGTGGTAGGACGGGGCACATTCCTCAACCAGTACCACTACACAATTTCTTCACTGATCTGGTGGGGGTGGGACTGCTGGGAAAAGGCTTCAATGCAAACAGGCTTTATGGTGCAAACAGAAAAGTAGCAATAACTTACACACACCCATTTGGCCACTCCCCCCCCCATGCACACACTGTAGAGGGTACAGCCATGCTGCTACAGACAACCCACCAAGTATAGATATAAGTAAAAAGTATCTTACTTGAGTACTAGGGAGCTAGGGGCAAGAGTCTTTAATAGATGATGGCCATAGGTCAGAGTGCTGGGGCATAACCACTTGAAATGAATGGAGTCATTTTTTTTGTTACTATTTTATATGTTGTGATGGTAAGTTGGAGAATAATGAAGGCCACTGTTCTACTAACAAGGCCCTTGTTAGTCAAGCAGTGGCCTTCATTAATCTCTAACTCACCATCAATAATGTATAAAATAGTAATTAAAAAAAACATTCATTTCAATGGTGCACACCCCTGAAGTCTCCTTTGGCCTCTGTCATAATGTGCCTAAGTGTAGGGATGTGGAGGTCTGCTTCAATGGAGGGTGGGGCATAAGTGTGACTATAGTGGGGCTAGAATAGTCTGTGCATACCATACCTCTCAACTATCCATGAATGTAAGGGACAGCTCTAGAATGTCTGTGACAGCTCTAAAAGGTACAACTTATTTGTTTTGGCTGAAAAATGATATGAAAATCAGGAAAAAATCAAATGTATAAGATTCATCTGTATATACCCCTGAGCAGCACATCAGATTTGGGCTTAAACCTACCCAGTTACTAACCAATGTTTTTCCTGCCCTTCACCCCAAAAAATAACTTTTTCCTGATTGTTCTTCCCAACTCCATTCCATTCATTACCCATCTCCTATGGGTCATGAAACCACCAAAAGGTAAAGAAACATGAAAAGCACATCAATATTTCAGTCCTCCCTCCTTCCCCAATCCCCCTGTAAAAAAAAATTATTAACTTTTACTTACCCAGTCATGTGGCCAGAACCTGCAACCTAGCACAATGTGCCACCAGCCCAGTTTTCAGTTTGCTTCTCCTGTCTTCTTTCACCAGAAGCTAGATGCTAGAACCAACCATCGCAGGTCCTCATCGTGGTCTGCAACCAAGTCGCCTCACCAACCAAGCCCACCCAACCTTGGTTGCTTGCTTCTTGCTTGGTTGCTGCTGTGGCACTGCACTGATCAAGGCCTATGATGGCCACCCACACCACCGTCACCACTGCTGCTAAGCCTAGCTTGCTGCCATGGGGGTCTGTGCTGTTATGTTGTTTTTTTTTGTATGGTGAGCCTAGTAGAGTAAGTAGGTAGCCTAGTCTTGAGTTAGTGTCTAGCTCACCCTCTGCCCCTTCAGCCACCAGGAGAGATGGAGACTCACCAAGAGTAGACCAACAAAAATATGCTGCCAGAGCATGGCTATTGAGACTTCAGTGCTCACCGACTCCTCCAAGCTGTAGTGTGCAGTCTATCTACTCTGTGGGGGTAAAGACGCAGGAGGCAATATAGCGCAGTGGTCTAAGGCTCTGAGCTGCAAATCTGGTGACATCCAGCAGACCAGACCTGGGTTTGAATCCCACAGCTTCCACTTGCATACTGTGTGACCCTGAGCAAGTCACTTAACCTCCTTGTGCTCCCAGGTCCCTCCTGTAAAAAAAGATTTCAGCTTAGTGTGCTATACCTGGTTAAACAACTAAATAAAAAAAAAAAGACAGTATCGCACATGCAAGACTCATGCTCTCTTTCTTGACTGAAGCTAATCCACATCACATGTGATTGTGCCGCCACTAATAGGTGGAGAGAGTGGACAACACGTTACAGACACAGTTGAGTCTAGACAGTACCTGCAGCGTGAGCACACACAGGCCAGGCAGGCACTTATAGTGCAAAAGATTAAATCCAAATTGAATGCCATTTTTGCCACACCATAAGAACAACCTAGGTACAAATATGGGGGGGGGGGCAACTACCTCTGCCCTACCTAAATGGCACTGCTGCTTAATTTATGCTCTGGTGCTAATGCAAGGTTTCCATTGTGTTCTGAGACACTGTATCTCCATGTTTCATGATGTGTCCTGATCATCATGTGGGTTAGTGCCCCCTCATTGTCCTTCATTTTGAGTGTCCATGTCCCTCATTTCAGTGACAAAATGTGAGGTATGGTGCATTCTTCCAAGACCCTACTCAGCACAAAGATTGCTGAGCATAGCCATAATGCCTATGCTCAATATCCAATTAGAAAGAGAAAGTAAGTGCGATGAAACAGTTATGGTGAAACACATTTGTAGCACTAAATATGTATAAGGGATTTGCATGGTCCAAAACAAAAAGGACTGACTTCACAACACAGAGGTCCCTCTTCATAAATCTGGAATGGAGGATGTTGACTGGCTATATCCTAGGCATTTAATGCAGTAAGCAAACAATGCTTTACAAATTAATGGTGATTTAATGACAAAAATCAAAAGCCATTAAACAACTTGCAAAAGGATCAGAATTAATGTATTTAATGACACCATATGCTGGCAGTAGTATAAGAAGTAGAAACTGATGTGTTTTGTTAGATGATATTTGTATCAGCTTAGCTGCTGCACACATGGCAAGCATGCAGCATGTGAACCTGATGTGAAGTTTAAATGATGTTCACACCAGCTTACTGATGCACTTACATTAAGTGTGCAAGATGTGAACCTGGTGTAATTTTTAGAAGATGTTTACACCACTGTACCTGCTGTGCACATGTCATGCTTGCAGCATGCAAACCTGATTTGCTTTTTAGACCTGGTTTGCTTAGAATCTCTTTGTTTATGTGAGTTGTATGCAAACATTACACAATTAAGCATGTGGCATGCATTCTGCAGGTACACAGCATACCTATATTTCTGTAAGGGACTAGACTATTGTATTCAGGGAGTCAAACACTTGATAACTCAAATAATAGCAAGATACATTTGTTAGTGGATTTATTATTCTTTATGTCCTGTCCTGTTTAAACCATGCTGCTTCTATGCAAGTTAAGAAAGTATGTTACAAAAAGAGAGCCTATCATTTACAAGGTGCATATTTCAGTCTTTCTACCTACCCCACTTTTTGTATCCCTCCTAGTATAAATGTATACAGTGACCAAAGTATTCTTTTGTACTCCTGCCGGAAATTCTTATTAAAAACCCCATAAACCATACCATTAAGGCAGCTGTTGAAGCAGGCAGTAAAGTAACCTAAAGCAAATAGCCAATCAGGAAACTCTGGTGCCTTTCCTGGTGGGCTGAAACCTACAATCAAAGCAGGAATGCTGAACGGGGCCCAGCAAACTGCAAAAAGCACAAAAACTGCAAACATTGTCAAAAAGTTTCGCACTTCTGCTGGTTTCAGCTTCTGTTTGCTGTCCTGTCTGACCCGATACTTAGTCTGTATGACCAGGACCCAAATCCTCACATAGCAGTAGATAACAATAGTTACTGGTATAATGAAGTGGAACACTGCAACACCAATAGTTAATGATACATTTGCCGTAAATGTAAATGTACATGAATATACCCGTGGGTGATACTGTAAAGCCCCAACTAAGGGCACTGGTAAAACTAAGATAAAACTCAGTGTCCACATCAGGAAAATGTAGCAATAGGTGTTCCTCATGCTGTACAGCTTGTCGTACTTATTGCCATGGCAAATGCAGCAGCACCGGTTGATTGCTATTGCCATGATATTATAGACGGAGCCATTGAAACTCAAACCATGAATCATCGCTGAAATCTGGCACTGCACTTCTCCAAAAGTCCATTGGTTTTGTAAAATGGAACTGATAAGCAAAGGATATGGATAAACAGCAACAATGAGGTCTGCCGCAGACAGACTGATAACAAACATATTACCTGGAAGACAGAAAGAAAATGTTACTATTAAGGATATCTAAGTTTTTGGCAGCAAACAAGAGTTTACCACCTAGCCATCACCAGATCTATTTTATGTAACAAATACACCAACTATACAATGCATGCAGCAAGGATGCTGTGGATGAGCCTCGGTGTAGATGAGGTGACCAACACAGCATACTTTCTGAATTCAGGAGGTGGAGCAATTCTCCTGCCAAACCTGGAAGCTGCTATGATTAGTGGATAAAGGAATGTCACACACTGGTTTTGATTAATATGTTTTTGTTGTGGCTGTATGCCATGTTTCTTCTCCTTGTATGCCTGTTAGAAAAAGAAGTCATACCTAAATGAGCATTTTATGTGTTTTGTGAATCATTGCCTTATCCTTGTCAGTCTGTGGACCTTTTTGTTTTCCAGTGGTGTGCTGAGTGATCCTCAAAGATCATATTATTATTATATTGTGCTGTAACATACAATTTGTGTAATTGTAACAAGATGTAAAAAGAAAATGGCTAAGCTTTTTTACTGTATTTTTCCTGTGTCTGTGGCTAAAAATGTAAGTCTCGTTCAAATGTCATCTTGAGGCCAGCAGTTACTGTCAGTGTGGTTCACGACTCTAAATTACTCATTTTGAATGTTGATAGCAGTAGCATAAAGCCAGCTGGCTCACTGCTGAACAGCTCACAATGGAGATCCCCTACTTTGTTTTCTCCCAGACACCCAATGGTGAGCAATTAAAATAATTGATGTGTTAGTCCAGTGTGAATCCATAATTAGCAGGGCTGCTGGCAAAAGTTAATCTGGTATGATCTAGTGTTAAGATTTGTAGGGAAAAAAGTGGGAACCCTGTAGAAGAAGTAGACTGAACCCTCTCAGTGATGTGATGAGGTAGGCCAGCCTTGCAAGGTATGACTCAGGGAGATTGTTGCTATAACTCAAATCCATTGGGATAGCCAGTGATAAGGCTGAATGACCACTATATGAAAAGGGACTGCTGGGACCCTTGGATCTCAAAGCCTGTAGGCAAAAACAAGGTCTTTGATTTATGAGAAGGTCCCATGGAGCATGGAAATAGATATTTAAGAGTTAGAGAGGTTCCTCTGTTTCTAACTCTTTCTTTTTAAACTGATTTCTTTGTCAAATTCAATAGTTGTGTTGTATGTCCTTTAAGTCCCTCCTACCCGGACCCTCATGGGGGATCGGGACTTTGCCATAAGTGCGCCCAGACTCCAGACTTCACTGCCTGTGGATATTCAAGCTGCCCCCTCTTATCTGAGTTTTCGAAATTCCCTGTGGGGTTTCCTAAAACTAGTGTCAGAGTGTGACTGCCCCAAACCTCTCTAGAGTAAAGTGTCAAATTGTTTTGTCTGAACCTCCCCAGGATGTCTCCATTGAATTCCTGGAGATATTTTCCCCAATGTATCAATGACTTCTGACTACTCCTGCCTAAAAAGCCTTGGGCATTTTTACACCCATTCTTGCTCCACGGTCATAGGCTAACCATGACATATTGCACCTTGGTCACTTGGTAGAAACTTGTACTACCAAGTGTTTCTATTCTGTCTAACATGTGCATATTTAGAAAATGTGATGAGCTGTATATACCTGTCCATGATCCAACTAGCCTAGGGGGTGTATACGACAATGTTATAAGTTATATTATGACCAATCCAGTCCTTGAGCTATGCTCCACTCCTATGTATGATGACCTGTATATATCTGTCAGTTGAACTAGCTATTCTAGACTGTATAATCTGAAATGTGCTTACTACCATATGTTTCCCCTAGCGTCAAATGATGTACTTCTCACATACTTGTTTACTGTGACAAAAAACTGTACTCTCTTTGCCATGTCTCCTTGACTGTTGTCCTCATGTTGTATTCTCCCAGGTCGTTCCTGAAAATAGGCATAATATTTGTCTAGTGTACTTACCCAGTAAACAAAAGCTAAATAAATAAATAGTTTGATGTATATCTTTTACAGTTATGTAAATATTATTTTATATATAAAATAAATCTGAGATTGTTGCATTTTTATAAGCATGGATTTTATTGAAACATTTCACCAAAACATGGTGGAAGTTGGACACTTGGAAGAAATGAATAGAAGGGTTTCAGTTCTTCCATAAAGAACGCATTGATAAAAGGGGGGGGGGCATGGATCTCTATATCACAGACAACATAAAAGCCAAAGAAACTGAAAATCAAGACCTAGGTATGGGTGAAGTAGAACAAATATGGATCCACATAAGTAGGAAAAATAAAACAAAACTCACCATAGGAGTAGACCATAGATTCACCAGTCTAAACAGCAAAGAAGACACCCTTTTGATGGATGTTATTCAGACAATGGAGCCAGAGGGTAAACTACTACTCTTGGATGACTTTAATCTGCCAGTAATTAACTGGGAATACCTTACAGGTTCAGCTTCCCTCGATAATACATTTCTAGATGTAATTATAAACAAAAACCTAGAACAGCATATACAAGAAGGCACTAGATGCTTTAGCATATTCAGCCATGTATTTGGTAATTTTGAAGAGAAATAACCAGTTTTAGGATCAAAGAGCCCCTCTGAGATAATGACCACAATATGGTCTAATTTGCCATCAAAGAGAACTGGGAGATAATAAAAGGTAAAACTATGATAAAATGCTACAACAGGGCAAACTACAAAGGGATGCAATCACACCTAAAAAGGTGGGATTGGAAAAAAAGACCTGCGTTGGAAAATTCTTATACAAAAATAGAATGGAATAAAACAAAAAACTTGATTTCTGTATAAAACTTGCATTCCTCCAAAATTAAAATATGATAAATTAAGAAGAATTCCAAGATAGCTTAATAAAAACATTAAGCGAATGATAAGAATGAGAAAAAAAGAATACAGGAAGTACAAAAAAATCCCACTCTAGAAAATTGGGCTGTATGCAAAGAAAAATCTAGACAATGTAAAAAACATGGTTAAAAAAGCAAAAAGTAATGCAGAAATAAAGATGGCCACTATAACTAACAATAATTAGAAAGTATTGTACAATTATATAGGAAGTTTGAGAAGAGGACAACAAAGTGTAGGGCCCTTGGAAATGAGAACTAAAGTAATAGACAATGAACAAGAAATGACTAAAGCCTTTAATGACTAATTTATGGGTGTTTTTCAACAGAAAACAAATAATAAGACCATCTTATATGAAGTGGAAAATATAGAGGGACATGTATCACTAATAACAGAGGATAAAGTAAAGGAAAAACTAAAAGAAATGAAGGTCAGTAAGTCACAAGGGCCCAATAATATACATCCCAAAGTCTTGCATGAATTGCCAAGTGAACTGGAAGAACCCATAACAACACTATTTAATACTTCTTTCAAGGAACATAATGTCATTCCTGAATGGAAAGAAGCCAATGTTACCCCTAACTGTAAGAAAAGATCAAATCAGGATGTCAGGAACTATCGACCAATTAGCTTGACATCTGTCCTTGGAGAGCAGATGGAAGAATTTATAAAAGAAATGATTGAAAGTCACCCGTCCATAGAAGTGTTAGTAGATGTATCTCAACATGGGTTTAGGCATACTAGGTTGTGTCTCATTAACTTGCTCCAATTGTTTGAACCCATAAGTAGTGCACTGGATAGGTGGCCTCCCGGTAGATGTGGTGTACCTGGACTATGCCAAGGCCTTTGACCTAGTTCATTGCAAAGAACTGATAGACAAACTAACTGATTTCAAATTCCATCCTAAAATTGGAAAATGAGTTAAGTCACTGCTACACAAGAGAAGGCAAATAGTGTGCATTATAGGGTACTGTTCGGATTGTGACAATGTGACAAGTGGAGCACCACAGGGATCAGTACTTGGACCTACACATTTTAATGTATTTATAGCCACCATGCAAACATTTTCTATGTCATGGATATGCAAGTTTGCTGATCACACAAAGTTAGGGGCAATAGTCAACAGCATGGCAGCAGTTACTGAGTTAAAAAATGAACTGTAAAACATAGTATCCTTGGCCAGAAAGCATAAATTGTAGTTCAAAGAGGACAAATGCAAGGTTATGCACTTTGGATACAACAATAAATTAGCTAAGTATACATTGAATGGACAGGAATTAGAAACTACCAACAGGGAGAAAGAATTGGAGGTAGTTAAAAGAGTGAATAAACTCCTAGGATGTATACTCAGGCACATACAAAGCAGAGATGCCAGTGTTATAATGCTGCTGTACTCTTCAGTGGTCAGACCTCATTTGGAGCATTGTATGCCCTTTTGTGCACCTCAAAATAAATGAAGCATCAGACTAATGGAGGAACTGCAGAGAAGAGCAACTAAAACAAGCACTTGTCAATGCCGAATTTTTGCTTGCTGGTATTAGCACTGGAAATGCAGGAGTTAGACAGATGCAGAGTAGAAATGGCAGTGAAGTATTGAACTTCATGCCAACCCCACCTCCACCCTGCAGAGATGGACAGACATTGGGGTATGCATTTGGGTTGTCGCCCATAATGGTCATGCCATTTCACCTCACCCTGTCCTGTAGACACTGAGAAGTGTTGAGGTGTGCCTTGGGGTGTTCGGCTTAACAGTCATCCCACTACCTAAGGACATATGCTGAAATGGGTGCAATATAGAATGGAGTGAACTCTGGGGCCAAAGAGTCCACAGCACAGCTCGATGCCTGTCAGTGGCTGCAGAGTGGGGTAGTGGGGTTGGAATGGCATGAGCATTACAGTTGTCAATTGAAAGCCACACCCCTGATGCCTGTCAGTCTCTACAGGGTGGGATGTTATGGTTAGGAACTGTAATGCCCCGGACATTTGTTGGTATTTGCAGTACAAACTTTCAACATGGCCATTTTGTGGCTCCCACCTTATGAAAGCATTTGGGACCTCTTGTCATGAACAGTGGCAGTGTGATTTTGTCAGTGTGTCCCAAATTTGAATTTCCAGTGACCGTGCCATTGTGCGCCAGATGTACAATAATGCAGATCAAGCAGGATGTGAAGAATGACAGCTGTATCATTCATATGGAGGTGTGAAGTGATGGCAATGTTGAAAATATGTAGTGAAAATATTAAAAATGCTCAAACTTCCAAGCATACATGGAAACTGTGCAACACATGTGCATAACATAGTCATTTAGTGGAATTATTTCACCAAATTTTCAACATAGGCATTTTGTGACCTCTGCTCATGAACGCTGTCACTATGATTTTCTTAATCTGTCCCGAACATTGATCTCCCACAGCAACAGCAGTATTCTGCACCAGATGTGTAAATGCATATTTCGGGCAGGATGTGAAAAATGACAGCTGTACTACTCATAAGGAGGTCTTAAAAAATGCCAGTGGTGAAAATGTGGAGTGAAAATACTACAAATTTGAAAAGTTATGAGGTTGCGTGGAAATTGCACAATGCACGTTTGCAACACAGTCATTTTATGGACATTTCTCACCAAATTTTCAACATAAGCATTTTAAGACCTTTTCTCATGAACAGAGTCACTGTGATTTTACATATGAATATATGAATCTGCCAGCAGAACACACCAATCAGTCTATGTAAGTCTGCATTAGTGTGTAGCTAGCACCCTAGATTGCAACTGCCCCAGCCTCCTCCCCTCTCAGTTCCTCCCCCGCTTGCCCCAGCTCCTGACCCCACCTCTTCCTCTTGCTTTATCCCACTCCTCCTTTAAGCTATTGTCTGTCCTACATGTTACCACCCCCTCTGGAAGCGCATTCCAACTAGACATCACCCTCTCAGAGAAGTAGTGTCTTCTCATTTCTCTCTTGAAACTTCCCCCTTCCAACCTTCGTCCGTGCCCCCTTGTCTTCCTTTCACTCCTCAGCTTAAACACCCTCTCTCTGCTAAGTTTATTTACCCACTCGGGTATTTAAATGCTTCAATCATATTCCCTATCTCTCCTCTCCTCCAGTGTGTACATGTTCAGCTCCTTCAGCCTAACTTCATATTCCTTTCCTTCCATCCCCTTTAACATTTTTGTTGCCCTCCTTTGCACCCCCTCTAGTAACTTTATATCTCTCCTCAGGTATGGCCTCCAGTACTGCACACAGTACTCTAGGTGTGGTGTGATCAATGATCTGTAGAGAAGTAGGATCATATCTCTGTGTCTGGATGAGAACCCCCTTGTGATGCACCCCAACATCCTGTTTGCCTTTGCTGCTGCATTCCTGCACTGGGCCGAGTTGTTCATGCTCCTAGTTACCAACACCCCTGTGTCTTTCTCCTCCTCTTTGATCCCAAACCATAGTCACTCTTCTGGTTCTTAGCCCTGAAGTGCATCACCTTACACTTCTTTGCACTGAATCCTAGCTGCCACTCTACCGCTCATGTCTCTAGTTAGGGTAGGACCCCCTGCAGTTTTTGCCTTCTGTCCCCTGTCCACCACCACCCCCAGTTTGGTATAATGTGCAAACAGACTAACTCTGTTCCCCATTACATGTGCCATGTGCTATATCGGTGATTAAGAGCCCAAACAGCACGGGGCCTAGCACTGAGCCCTGTGGCACCCCGCTTGTCACTGCTTTGGGTGACAAGAGCTACCCCACTACCTCCACCTCTGCACCCTCCCCTGTAACCAGTTCTCTATCCATTTAGTCAGACCACCTTCCAGCCATACCCCTTCTTCTCCTCACTGTTCTCCTCCTTGGCCTGTGTCCCTCTTCCTGGTAGTCCGCCCCCTTTTTCCTCCTTATTCTTACCAGGTGGTGGTGCCTTCTGTATTACACTCAGACCACTCTGCCCACACCTCTCCCAGGGTTACTACACCTCCACCTTTACCTATATGTAGGGTGGTGAGCTCACTAGGCTCCACTGTCCAGACCTTTCTACCAACCTCAGTCTTTTCGCCACCCCCCCCATTAGTTTAAATCCACCTTAGTAGAGAAATGTACCTGTAACCCTGCCTTCTTTTTTTTGTACATATTTTCTCCCTGGGCTACAGTCACCTTGGTCATCCCTACTGACCCCCCTAGCCCTGCACCCGACAACAGGTCAACCTCCTCACTTCCATAGATTATCCCCCACGGCAGGGTGGTGAGGAGCTTCCCAGGTCGACCCATCAGAGCAGGATCTGGTTAAAGAAGTGCCATTCAGGGTGGGAAGCAGGGGTCAGAAGCTCATGCTGCCCGACTGTAGCCCATTTTCCACTTTTCTCCCCTTAGCGGAGTGTGGGCGTGCAATGACGCTTAGGCAAAATGTGCCAATGTCAATCATACTCCGCCCTCTTTACTGCACTGCTCTAGTAGTGCCCCTTGGCATCACCAAGGGCTGCTACAGAGTGGTGGGTCCCTGGATCCTGCCCTGGGATAGGAGAGGAGGCCTCCAGATGCTCAATCCTATCCCTCCCCTGCTGACCCCTGGTGACCCGGGCTCATGTCTGAACCTGGGTTGCCAGCACGGCATGAGGTGTGGTGTCCAGTGCCTCAACCCTCAGCACCAGTGGGCTGGCAGTAATGCTGCCTTTAATACTCCCCTCCCCTTCCTGCTCCAGTGTACCCTGTCCCTTGCATACAAGTCACTATTCCTCCCAGACCCTACCCCAGTAAGTCACTAACCCATAATGTTTGGTGTGGCACCAATCTCTCAGTCACTTGTTGAACTCCTCAAGCCTACCCTTCCTCCCCATGCTTGCACATGGTACTGGCAGTATCTCCAAGAATGCCACCGACTTCTCCAACCCCTCACACTGCCTGCCCAACTACTCGAACCTCCCCCTCACTACTTCCGCAGTGTCCCCTGCCAAGTCGTTTGTACCCATATGTAACAGTAAATGAGGTTTCTTCCTTCGCCTTGCTGCACACTTGAGCAGTGCCTGCCGTGCCCCTTCCTACAGTCAACCTGGGGACAGCTTCAACCCAAAAATGGCAGTGCCTTTCCCCCTTTCCACCCCATCTCACCTATTTTAGTATAGAATCCCCCAAGACGAGTACCCCCCCATCCCTTACCCCCTTTCCATTCTT
Source organism: Neoceratodus forsteri (assembly GCA_016271365.2). Lineage (NCBI taxonomy): Eukaryota > Metazoa > Chordata > Ceratodontiformes > Ceratodontidae > Neoceratodus > Neoceratodus forsteri. The sequence continues at coordinate 513,054,994 of CM028138.1, forward strand.
ATGCCCTTCCACCACCCCAGTATTCGTTCTTCCCTGCCCTTACCCCCACCAGCTGCACCCTCTGTGACTTCTGTATCTGTACCCCCTACTTCCGCCTCACCCCTTTTTTCTGCCTGATTCCTCCCATTCCCATTGAGCCCCTTCCCAGCCTGACTACTTACTACTGAGCTTCCCATGTTGACCTCTCCTCCTCCCCTGCTGATTTCCAACCCCTCTCCTATCCTCACTGTTGTCAATTTGGAGCTCCATTCCCTTCTATCCCGATCGTGATGCCCCTCCCATCCTTCCCCCTTCCTGTAGCCTTCTCTCCTCCAGTCACTACCCCCTCCTTCCTTACTAGCCCCCTTCTACCCTTTCATCCTCACTATCTCTTCCCCTACCTGTTGCCATCCCTCTCATGCCCCGCTTGTCCTCCCCCTTTCAGTATGTTCCTGCTCCCCACTCTCTACAATAGCAGAGGTTCAAATCTATTCTTCATCGATACCCAACCTACATCTCTTCCCCCTATCGGTTCCTCCCTCCTACTTGTTCCCCTCTGTGCCACCCCTGGTCCCTCACTAACGGCAGCCACCTGCTCTCTCCCCGGTACTCCTCGTGGTCTCTTCCTCCCCCATCAGGAGGCCCCCCTCTCCTCATGCACCCCCTCCCGTCTCCTGTCTTTTCTGTTAGTGCCTCTAATACTGGGACCAGTTTCACTCCCTAGTTGTTCTTCCTCCATCCCCCTTTGCCATCCCCTATACCCTCCAGCCAGGATGACTACTATACTCATCTGCCCTGCCACTTAGACTCCTCCCTAACCTCCACAGTTCCTCCCTTAAACTAGCCAGTCATCTACAGGCCATACACCCCCCCATCCTCCAAGCCCAGTCCAGGATCATGGTGGACCCACACCCTGTACACTCCACTACTCTTCCAAAGATGCCCACCCTATTGACATGTGTCACCTGCCCCATTTTGGCCCCCATCTTATGCTACAGGCTCTTGCTCCCAGGTTCTGTACCCTACAACTGTTAGGCTCCTATGTACTCAAATTCCTGTTCCCCCCACACTAGTCCCGCTACTGACCCCCTTGCCAACCGGGTTAATTCAGTCTCAAATCTTATCCATTAGATACTGAATTACTGTAGCAATCCTAAAGCCTCCTTGTCCATTTTTCACCCCTCAGCTACCATACTTTTTGTTCTCAGCTCTCATATAGTTTCACTTAGCCAGTTATTTTTAAATCAAGGATGGAAATGAGAAAGGAAAAGTGTGACCTACTGGGATTCGAACCTCAAATCTCTGGTATGCCGTTCCAGTGCTCTAACCATTAAGCTACAGGCTCACTGGTCAAAGCATCTGAGGAATTTCCTTACAGCCACACACACTCCTTTATCTAGTGTTGCGCAATTATGCAACTAGGAACCAGTGTTAGAAATATCACTTTCTCTCAGTGCAGTTTAACCACTGCAAGGTATACATATTTTTAAATCAAGGATGGAAATGAGAAAGGAAAAGTGTGGCCTACTGGGATTTGAACCTCAGATCTCTGGTATGCCGTTCCAGTGCTCTAACCATTAAGCTACAGGCTCATTGGTCAAAGCATCTGAGGAATTTCCTTATAGCCACACACATTCCTTTCTCTGTGTTGTGCAATTATACAACTAGGCCAGTTAGAAATCCTATTGCACTCCAAATATTTCTGAGCTCAGTTAGAGAAATAAACAGAACAAATAAATATGTATTATTACAGCAATCATAACAGTATAGCTCAGGTAGAGGAATAAACAGAACAACTAAATCTGTATTATTACAGCAATCCTAAAACTATCCCAATCATTGCTTTGTCTCCACTCCAGAGACCCTGCTGTATTATAGGACGGTCGCTCACTCTTCCTCTCTCACTTGCTCATTCTGTTTCTCCCAGCGCTGCAGGTGGCCCTTTTGTACTGGGCTCCTTTTTCTGCCCACAAAGAAATCTGCTGCAGTCCCGATAGACCTCCATTGAACTTGCTCACTCTCCCTCTCTTACTCACTCCTTCTGTTTCTCCCGCTGCTGCAGGCTGCTCTTTTGTACTGGGCCCCTGCCTGCACTGACACCTTTTTCTCCCCACAAAGAATTCAGCAGCAGTCCTGACAGAGCTCCGTTGAGCTCACTCACTCTCCCTCCGTCACTTGCTCATTCTGTTTCTCCAGGCAATGCAGGCTGCCCTTTTCTACTGGGCTCCTGCCTGCATTGGCACCTTTTTTTTTCTGCCACAAAGAAATCTGCAGCAGTCCCAACAGAGCTCAGTTGAGCTTGCTCACTCACACTCTCTCACTTGCTTGACCTTAATCTGTCCCAAACACTGATTTCCCGAAGTGACCATGCTAATTCTGCGCTGGAAGTGTGAAAACACATTTTGGCCAGGATGTGAAAAATGGTAGCTGTGCTGTTCATAAGGAGGTGTGAAAAAATGCCAGTGTTGAAAATCTGGCATGAAAATATTATAAATTTGAGAAGTTACAAGGGTGCATGGAAACTGAGCAATGCACGCTCTTAACACAGTCATTTTATAGACTTTCATCACAAAATTTTCAACATAGACATTTTAGGACCTCTGCTCATGAACAGTGTCACTGTGATTTTCTTAATGTGTCCCGAACACTAATTTCCCACAGTGACCACGCTATTCTGCGCTGGATGTGCGAAAACACATTTCAGCCAGGATGTGAAAAATGATGGCTATACTGTTCATAAGGAGGTGCAGAAAAATGCCAGTGTTGAAAATCTGCAGTAAAACTATTGCAAATTCGCGAAGTCATGAGCGTGCATAGCAACTGTATAACGCATGCTCGTAAAACAGTATTTTTTTTTAATTTTCCACCAAATTTTCAACATAGGCTTTTTGAGAGCTCACATCATGAACACTGGCATTGTTGTTTTGTTAATCGGTCCTGAAAGGTGATTCCATGCAGTGACCTCAAAATTACCTTTCGGGACCGAATAACACCATGACAGTGGCTGAATTCATGAGGAGGTGTCCCAATAACCCCATGTTGAAAATGTAGTGCACAAATTGCCTAAGATGTACACCAAAGTTGAAAAAAACATTTATGCCATTATACAGCTTAACAGCATTTCTTCAGTTCATGGTCAGCTTTGAAGAGTGCAGATGTGTTCCCGATCCACCGAAGAGTATTGCGCTGGGCACCCAAGGTAAGTATGGGGTGAGGGGGAGGTGTGGAGATGCAGGGTGCCAGAGAGTGGGTGCCTGTTGGGGCAGAGCCATGGACTCAATGAGGGACTGTTTTCTGTTTTACAGAGTTTTAATAAAAAAAGGGAGTTTTTTCTTTTTACAGGAACATTTGGCATGCTGAGGTGGGCTCCCACCATGCCACCTGAGTGTTTTGGGGGGGCTGTAGCTGACAAGTGATTGTGCACTCCCATTGGCACATATGAGGGGGAGAGCTGAGGGGAACTGGGCACCCCCTCAGTGCACAAGTCATTGGGGGGAATTATGCTGATGGGGAGTGGGCTCCCCGTCAGAAAATTCTACTGGGAAGGGGGCACTGATGCTGATGGGGATTGGGCACCCCGTCGGCAGAGAAAGATGGGGGGTGCATGATGCCAAGGGGGCAACAGAAGCTTAAAGGTGGGGACATTATGCCAATGAGGACTGGGCTCCCTGTCAGCAAACTGGGTTGGGGCATGCAAGGTACTGCCCTGCAATGATGGGTCGTTCCCTCATTGCAATGGAATGGCTGATGCTGCAATGATGAGGCGGACCCTGATTGCAGCAGCAAAAACGTTTCAAGGTGGTGGCACTCTGGCTGAACTAGTGTTAGCAGCAGCATGCCACTGCATTGGGGAAAGCAGGTCAAGTCTCAAAAGGCAGTGGGGGCATTGGCCACAACAGTGCCACACCTCCACAACCTGCTTCTGCAGCAAGCTACTGCAACATGTTTCTTGTGAATGTGCACAAGCAAACATAAAAATAAGGAACTTAAAAAACACAACATATGAAGAAAGGTTGGCTGAATTAGATTTTTATTCTTCAGAGAATAGATGCCTAAGATGAAATGTGTGCCTTGTGTCTAGAGCATTTATATATGAAGGGATTTGGGAATGCATACAATTAAATAGGAGCGTGATCAATACAAACACTAGATCACATGAATTTCAACTCAAAGGCAAGATATGCATGACAAACAAAAGGGTGCTATGGATTAATCAGAGTGGTGTCAGCATGGAACTCTACCCAATTCAGTAGTATACAGTACAATATAATCTTTTAAGAGACTTTTGGATAACTACATGTGCAGTTCATGGAGAAGATATCACCACTTATATGTGATGACTGTTGAGTCACTTTTGTCTCCGCTGACCGACTCGTGGAAACACTATGAGACCTATGAAACCAAATCCCTGATCCGCTATTGAAAACTACTCTACCAAGCATAATAAGTAAACTACATATGATAAAGAGCAGTGGAGAGGTTACCTGGATTGACTGAAGGGGTTCCTATGTCCACAGGGCCTTGTAATATGGCAGCAAGTGCACAACTTTGTGCTGTGTGAGCACACAGGGTCTGGTAGGAATTGAAGGCACAGCCCCAAGGGAGTTGTAACCAGGTTGGTGACAGAATGTTTAAGCAAAGAAACTAGAGAGTCCTTGTCACATTACTCAGGGTGCTTGCAAGTGTGTTGAGTGTGTGTGACATGTAGACTTCAAGAATGCAGAAATCTGTAATGTGTTATTGTTGTGGGCTAATTAGTCATGTGCATAGTGCTAATCACAACATGGAAGCAAAATTCTAAAGGAAGCTTGTTCATCTGAACTATGAGTTTAAGCCTGTGCAATTTGTTGCCTTTGTCTGTTCCCTAGGTCCTTGCCCCTCAGCGGTTTTCTTTAAGAGTGAAAGATGTCTTATGGAAGTAGGATGGATGATTTTTAGGATAACAAAGTTATACATCTGCTAGGTTAGTTAATATGACTGAGGTGGATAAACTGATTACCATTGCCTCAAACAATAATTATGTTGTTCCTTGATCAGCCTATTAATGTAAATGCAGTTGTAAAACTTCAGTTATGAAATTACCATTTTACTGTGATGACAGAAATGCCAGCACTGCATTCTTACAGTAACTAGGGGTGCTGAGTCACTCAGGAAATTTAGACCAGGGGACCTGGAGGAAACAATTGCAAAGTTGATCAGTATTTAATGGTAATGAAACCTTTTGTAATAGTTGATGATAATGTATTTTGTTACTCAGTGGTGTTATATTTAAAGTAATGGATCTAGAATGTTATTAATAAAGCATTATGTAATTTGTACCAAGCTGACCAGGTGAAATGGTGACACTTTAGTTTCTACAGAGTTAACTGGTAAACTGATAAGTGCCCTGGGGTAAATATAACACTTTCTTAACTCCTTGAATCTATTGCGTTACCAGCACTCCAAAAGGTAACTTTGTAAATCATTTTTCCTAGTTTTGCTCCCTACAGTGGCAATAATACTTGCATTCAACAATCCAGAAAAAGTATAATCCCCATACTTGACAACTGTCACTGGATTGCTGGCAGGATATAGGGTTCCCGTCTATAGTCTGCTGGATTAAGACATCAGAAACATATAATTAAATGTTTAAATGTGACTGCAAGGACTTCTGGTTCCAGTGCGAGCCTTTTAGATGCACAGTTTCAGAGTTCCAATTGGTCATTGATTTAATCCTTTTTTTGCCCTTCCATTGACTTGCAAGCTGCTTGGGAAATGATGAATTGATGCTATAGCCATGGCTGCTAAGCAAAAACTGAAAGATTTTATGGTGGATCTGATGCCTGCAAAAAAATGGATCCGGGGCCACAGACTGTCTGCCTCTCAGCCAAGCACCTCACCAACCTACCACATAGATTTATTAGAGAAGGAAGATGATGAACTGTAGTTTTCAATCACATCTCAAAAACTATTCCAGGAACTAAGAAGTTTGGTATCCTCAGTGAATTGGATGAAAAAGTTTCCCAGTTAACACCAAACAGCTGCTTTGGGAGGCAAAGGAGTGGACAGTGGGCATGAAGCATAGCCTGATGGAAATTGCCACTTAGACCATCATAATATGGCCCTCCAGTACTTGTTTAAAAGAGACAGAGCTGTAGCAGAAAAATTAGAAGACCTTAAGCTGCACTCTCTCAGAAATAATATGTATCCACAGAATACCAGCGGGTACCAAGCAGGGAGATGTAGTGAAAGTCAATGAGTCCATGTTTAAAGAACTGTTTTGGTGGCCAGAAAAGAAGTTGTTTCTCATTGAAAAGTGCATTGAGCTCTCGCACTGTACCTAACTGACCCAAAGGCATGACCCTGGACTCCGGTGACCAAATTCCTCAAATATCAGATGAAAATGCAAGTCCTTAAGGTGGCTTGGAGTAAGAAGGAAATGATATTCAGAGACACAAAGCTGTTCTTTGATCATGATTATCCCCCCCAAAGAAAATGATTAAATGCCATAAGCTTCTTGAAATACAGAAGCACCTTCAGCAAAAATACATAAAAATGCAACTGTTTACCTTGCGCAGTGCAAAGTCTTTCTTCAGAATGGGTTGGAATTCTTTTCAGATTCAACATTCAGTCAGGCAGTTAAAAAGGGGAAGACTCCAGGATTACAGGACATAGCCGTGGAGTTTTATAATATATATATTTCAAAGCTGGTTCTAGTCTTAACAGAACTGTTTAATTCTTTCCTAAAAGAAGGCAGCTTGCTGGAAAGTTTTCAAGACAGACTTATACTAGTTTTGCCAAAAGAAAGGATCCAAGGTTATGTGCCTCATATCATCCAATTTCTTTATTGAAGTCAAACTATAAAATATATATACACATGCTAGCTAGTAGACTGGAGAAGGTGTTACCTTCAATTGTACATAGTGATCAAACTGGATTCAGTAATGAAAGATAAAGTTTCAATAATATCAAAAATGCTATAAATATACTGGTTATGGAACATCAAAAAGAGGCAATGGTCACATCTCTAGAGGCAGAAAAGACCTTTGACATGGTGGAGTGTGCATATCTGATTTAAATAACAGGGAAAGTAGGCTTAGGCACATATTTTATAAACTGGATTAGATTAAAAAAATCTCCAGCAGCAAAAGTCTTAAATCATGACATTTCACAGGGTTTAAAATTAGAAAAGGGTACAAGACAGGGTTGCCACTGTCTCCCCTTTTGTTTGCTCTAGCTAAAGAACCTCTGGCTATTTTAATAAGGGAGCACAAATATATAGATGGGTTTGGTGCTGGTGGCAGTCAATTAAAAATGGCCTCATTTGAAGATGATATTCTCTTATCCTTGAGAGAGCCAAGTAAGTCTATAAACACTATACTGAATGCTATATGGGAATTTGGATCTGTTTCTGGATATAAAATTAACTGGGACAAATCAGAGACAGTGTTTGTCAATCCTAAAACTATTTTTTCACAATCTCAAAACTATCCTTTCAGATATAAAAAAAAAAAAAAATGAAATGTTCAGGAATTCTATTTGCTCACACAAAAAAATAGCTCATAGATTGGAATGTCATTCCACTACTAGGGAAAATTGAAAAGTGTTGGAGGAATGGATAGATTTGCCATTAACTCTAACTGGAAGAGTACAAGTAATTAAAATGAATGTACTTCCTAAAATTTCATACACATTACAGTAACTTCCTATTGCTATAAATAAATGTTGGCTTAAGAAACTTGAAAAACAGTATAAAAATATCTATGGAAAATTAAAAAGGCAAGAATTATTATAAGCAAACTGAAAGCTCATATACAGAAGCAGGATTAAAACTTCCAGATATCTGGAAATACAGAACCACTATGCCACCTTGATAAATCAATTTAGAGAATATTATGTAACTGAGACACTATGGTGGATGTACTATGAAACTAGTCTTACAAAATGTACTATTCCAAGACAAATGATGCTCATTAATATGAACAACGAAGAAAGAATGGAGATAAAAAATGAACTGACTGGAACTGTTCAAGAAACTTAGATAAATTACCATAAAAAAAGTAAATCTGAGCATAAATATAGGCACACAGGTATATGTAAATTGTAATCATTTACCATCATTGGGCATGGAATAAAAGGAATGGGCTGAGAAAGGAGTTAGGTGTTTAAAAGATGTGTATGATGAGGAAGGCAATTTTATGTCCTTTAAGCAGATTATAGAAAAAATATAAAAATCAGAAGGATTTTTTTTCTTTTTTTGCAAACAAGAACATATTAAAATAAAGAGCTCAGGCCTAGATTAGAATAAAACACCTCTGACTTTTATACAATCACAGCTAGTAGTTTATACTCATGACCAAAAATATTTTTTTTTACTTTAATATGCTTTACTGAGATTTTTAGTATACAAACAATAAAAAGGAAAATGTCAGCAAGTTGCAATCATATTAAATAACAAGGAAGAACAAAAAGTGTCTCAAAGAGAAAATACTTACATAAAATGAAAAAAGGAAAAAAATAACTAACAGATAGAACAACATGGCCTGGCTATTCAGACTGCGTGGGGCAGTAGTGCAAGCCTGGGTACAGCACAACTGAGCTGCACTGGGGCCAGGACCAGGCGATATTCAATGGTGATGTACCATGGCTCAGCACCAGTGAATATGGCAAGGTCAGCACACATACTAAGCATGGCACAGTGGCACTGAGCCAGTGCAAGCCACAGAGAGGGAGCAGGGGGATGTGCCAGCGCAAATGCATTTGCACTAGGTGCATCACCTGTGATATTAAGCCAGGGGCATGAAAATGAGGCCATAATATATGCAAGGTGCAAATGAGGCCATTTGCATGTCATTATGGTCCCATTTGCATGCATGGCACAGGGCGGCTCCGTGAAATGTGGCCTGGTTCCCTATATAGCTGCTGCCATCAGGAGTGGGTACCTAGTGGGCATTTATAACCCCCTCCCCTCCACCTGATCACAGGCATCTGTATTTGTAAATTAATTCTCTGGTGGTCTAGCAGTCCCCTCCCCATATGCCTGATCATGGGCATTTGTATTTGTAAATTAATTCCCTGGTGGTCTAGTAGTCCCCTCCCCATATGTCCGATCGCAGGCATTTGTATTTGTAACATAATTCCCTGGTGGTCTAGTGGTCCCCTCCCTGCATGCCCGATCACAGACATCTGTAGTTGTAAAGTAATTCTGTGGTGGTCTAGTGGCCCCCTTCCCATATGCCTGATTGCTGGCATCTGTAAATGTAATATAATTACCTGGGGGTCTAGTGGTACCCTCTCCCCTCCCACCCACAAAGGACCCCCGGCCACCCAACACCCCCTTCCATCATCGGCGGCTGGCAGCATTTCACCCTTATACCACCTGGCCACCCCGAATGACAGTGTACAGTATGATCTGTATGCCCATTGGTCCACAATGTTGACCAATGGACTTGCAGACCATACTGTACTACCAGAGACCCGATATGTGAATGAGCGTTCATTCACATATCAGGTCCTATGTAGTACATGCTATGCAGCAAAGCCGTGTCTACAATGGACCAATGGGCGACTAGATCATGCTGTACACTGTCATCGATGGGCGGCATGCAGGCAGGATGCTGCCACCCACCGATGACGGGGTGCTGGGTGGCCTGGGGTCTCTGTGGGTGGGTGAGAGGGTACCACTAGACCACAGGTAATTATATTATTTTTAGAGATGCCCGCAATCAGGCTTGTGGGGAAGGGACCATTAGACCACCAGGGAATTATGTTACAAATACAGATGCCCATGATTGGGCATACTGGGAGGGGACCAGTAGACCACCAGGTTCTTCTGTTTTATTACTACAGCCTGTGATCGTGCATACAAGGAGGGGGGCCACTAGACTACCAGGGACGGTCCAGGTGCTTGTAGACAGTGTTCCTGCTGAGCAGGTGGCCACCCAAAGCTGTTGTGTTGTGCCTTGCAATATGGCTGCTTGCCTGTGGGTGGTCAGCATTTGAGCCTGTTATTTTCAGCTCAACTTTGTGCACCGGTGTGTGGCACATGTAGGAACTGTGCCTGTATATGCGCCGGACATCCCGGGCTGAATATCGGGATGTGCCGCATATGCATGGGCACACCCCCTGCATCTCTGCCGCATACATTACCAATGTGCCCCAGAACATCGGGGGTTGCACTGCGCAACCTTCCCTTTAAATATCATGCTGTGGCACATTGGGGGGTGTGCATGGTGCAACCCTGTTGCGCCAGAAACAACACCTTTGAATATCTCGGCCCATATCTAAATTAACCAAGATCACGCCCCCAACTCCTACTCTGATGGGAACAGAAGAGTCTCCAATTAAAAAATTACAGTATAAATTGGAAAAAGAGTTAAGGATAAGAATAACAGGCAAATAAATTGGAAGAAATGATAAAGGGAATAAAATTAACAGCATAAAAATTAATTTTATCAAATTCAGTTTAATATCTCCCATAGGCTCTATTATACTCCACACCTACTGAATAAAATAAACAACTCAATTTCTTTTTGGTGCAATACATGTGGTTTGAGAAAGGGGACATTAGAACATGTTATATTATTATGTAAGGATATTGTCCCACTTTGGAATAAAGTGTTTGATACAACTAATAGAATACCAGAGATAAACATTAGAAAAGTGTTGAGCACCAGTTCTATACAGATGTTGCCACCAGAACATCTTAAAATGCTAATGAATATAACTTTACTCAGTGTAAGAAGATGTATAGCTAGATGCTGGAAAAATAAGGAACCCCTTATGTATATTATGTGGAAGAACTTATTCTTAGGTTGTATGGATATGGAACGTCTTCATTATGGTAGTCTAGGTAAAATGAATACATGTAACAAAATATGGGATCCGATACAAAAGCTAATTGATTTAAATAGGATTTAAGATGGCAACGCATCTTAAAAACACCTACAAACAGGTTTTGATAGTCAGGCACTAAATATAGGAAGGCATATGTTGGGAGGGGTGGGAGGTTATGTTGTTTTCATATCATAACATAAAATGTGGGGTTCTCTTGGTAGTCTTATAGCCTATGGAGTGATAGATGTAGGACACTTGATAACCTAATAAGATGTAATGATATAATCTCTGAACCCCAAAAAGAAAAAAAGAAAAACAAATATTTTGGACTTTCACAGAGGAATGTTCTGTTCTGCTGGACCTGGGAGCCCCTGAAGTTATACAGTACTCAGACCCCCACCGGACTCAATGAAGAGACTCCTTGAAGATAATGCATGGCAGATAATGGGTGAGTGACACTGGAACAACAGAAAGCAAACCTCTCTGATGACAACCTGCAACTGCTTGGCAATCTGCCAAACCACAGATGGTCCTGTTCCAGTCACCTCAAGGCATGCTTCCTTCAGCAAATGAAAATGGATGTCAGCAATGGGAGTGACTTGTTTCTTCAGTTACACTCTTTGCACCACTATCCCAGATCTTTCCTTTCCCCTTTATTCACTGGCAGTTACATTTTGGCCTAACACTCCCGGAGGAACAACTGATTGTCTGCCAGCCTGCCACAGAGATGGCCACTCGACCGATTGCCTTTCACTCACTGCTGAAACCATCTGTAACTCTTTTTTATAACTTGCTAAAAAATAAAAAATATTATGTGGCCCTTACACTGTGACTTGCTTTCTCTAGGGCCCTGCCTTTTAGCAGAGTTCTTAGGCTTTTGGTCAGGTGCAGACAAACTGCTGGTTTTCCTGTACCCCAGATGCTGTCGGCCTTAGAAAGGGGAGTCCCACTGCACACAGGTCATCTTACATGGCACCAATTTTTGCAGCCATCTACAGGGAGAGGAGGATCTGTGAATCACTACTTGCACTGCTGACATGGAGTAGCACAAATGCAGGCTGTCGAGTAGTATGGACCTAAAAACTACAATGCCTAGGACATTTTCCTATAGACTCAATGGGGGGGAATGGTAGAAAGGTCTTAACTATGTTTTCTAAAATGCGTCCGGGTGCAGGTTTTTTCATCATTTCAATTTACGTCTCTATGCTTTCAGATCATCAGCACTGCCAATAGGTATGGGAGGATGAATGTGCTGATTGGGAGGTACAGTTATGGTGCTGGGCTGGAAAGCCACAATACCCATGAGGCATTGTGAGTTCCAGCTGATGGGGAATCTAGGAGACTACTTATTTCCTGTCTTCTCAGCCACTATAGGTTTTGCTCCAGTAACACACAGTGCTATGGTCTGCTGTTCCACCCCACAGGGTCAGCCTACTCTGCAACATCCGCATGGAGCAGTACTTGCCTAATAGGCATGTCTTGGTGCTCCCAGTGGTTTTCTTGCTCAAGCAAAAAGAGAGCACAACATGGTATGAGCTGTGTAATATAGCCTCCCTGCTCTTCTTTATACAGTTTCTTTTATAAATTTACCCCAGAAACTTGGAAACAGCTTAAGAACCCCTGGACTAGACAGACACTTAGGGCTGTCCAGTAACCCACATTGATCACAAGCCCACCAAACTCCCCAGGTTTGTCATAGGTAATTCAGAATTCCCACTACCCAGACTTGACATTGATTTTAAAAGGTGGAATCCTAAGGCTCTGACCCACTTCAAACAGTTGTTGCAGGGTGATCACTTTACATCTTTTGAGCATGTCAAACAGACCTTTGGACTAGCACAAACCAATTTTGCAAATTCTTCCAGCCTAGGCATTATTTACTGACAGTGGTGGACCTGCCTAACTTGATAAGAGAACTCACTAAACCTGAAGATTTCTTCTATTAAACAGCAAAATTGAACGAGGGAGGTAAACTAATTTCCCAACTATATCAAATATTTTTGAAAGTGAAGGAGAATCCCTCTGATAAAATTAGGGTAAAATAGGAAATTAAGGCTGGGAAAACTCTCTCTACAGAACAGTAGGAGAACCTTTAGTAGAAAGGCTGGAAGTTGTCAGTTTCCCTCAACTGGAGGAAATTTCGATGGAAAGTCTAGATTCTTCAATGTTCCTACCATGGGGGCAGAGCTTGCCGTGAAACATGGTGGCAGCATAACAGCAGAGGAGCATCCCTAGGAAGTGAATCCTCACTCATCCATCACTCAACATCTGTCATGGGCTCACATAAACTAGACCAGCATCTGCAGCAAGCCGGTGGCTCCAAAAAGAGACTAAAATCACTGGGGTGGCCTTTTTGGTGACAGAGATAAACTGAGAACAAGTTTTACAGAGCACCTACCTCGAGGGAGACTTGCGGCAGCTGGGCCATCACTCCTGATGGAACAGGGCGCATCCTGGGCACGACTGCCAGGCACTCTAAGGGACAGATGCAGCAGGCAACATGGACCAGAAAGGAAAAAAGAAAATAGCAAGTGAGTTGGCAAACATAACGCTGAGGCTAAACAAAATTTTAACAGACACTGCCCTGCTCAAAAACACTACAGTCAAAACTAACACTGAACTCCAGGCATTGAATACTAGGGTTACAGGGACAGAGAGAGTGGTACATGCCCATGAAAAAGTGCTGCAGTCACACCAGAACCAGCTTCAGGATCACAATGAGAAAATCCAGTACCTCTTACTAAAGATTGTTGGGGTCCCTGAGGGAGCTCAAGGTAGAGATATGTTTTCCTTCCTAATAACCTTCCTTTCACCACTACTTCAGTTAAACAAATCCCCCAAACCAAGCATTGAAAGGGCACACAGATCGCTTGCCCTGAAACCAAGGGAGGCAGAAAGACCACACCCAATACTTTGCAGATTTCTTGAGTATCCAGTCAAAGATTTCTATCTATGGAATGCCAGGGACAAAGGCACCCTGATGTGGGAAGGCCATAAAATATTTCTCTTTCAGGACTTCTCTCAGGAGTTATCCCATAAATGGAGGGCCTACACAGGTATAAAACAAGAAATGTGCCGACGTAGCACACCAGCATCCCTCCGTTATCCCTCCATGCTACAAGTAAATTATAGAGGGGAATTTATCGGTTTTGAAATCCCTGCTCAAGTACAGCTTTTCCTGGAGCAGACTCAGCATGAAAGAGTCAGGCACCCCCTTCCCCCTAAGCCACAACAGGAGGCAGGGTGGCAACCCACAAGATCAGTACATATGGAAGCAGAGCAGAGTGCGGAGACAGACAAGGTATCAACAACATCCTCAGGAGCCTGGCAACAAGTGAACAGAGGCCAACAAAAGAAGATAAACCTGGACAATACCAGACAAAAATCCTCCAGATCCAAAGCCTGGTTCAAGAGTCACCAGAGTCGACAACATCTTTCCAGTGCTAGCAGCTCCTCTCTCATTGATACACCCATTAAAACAACCAACAGATATGCACCATTAAGACAGCTTACCCCATCCTGCCTTCAAATGCAGGGTCCAAGAACAATTCCTCCAAAGCCAGCTGCACAAGCACAGGATGACCAGGACAACTGGGTCCCTATCTGCCAGGCCTGGGCAGATTCTGTCATCAACAATGACTTCTTTTTGGCTGCCTCCTTGGGAAACATCACACTGCCTGTGGTCCAGGAACAAGAGGTAGTCAGGGCAAAATCCAGTATAGACCTCTGCATTTTCTAACTAAGTTCCCTTTTGTGGCTCTAACCTGAAAGCAGCCTGTGGAGTTTTTGACAATCAAGCTGAAATTGACTACATCAGCTGCAGACAGCTGGAGGGGCAGAGCGCTCTCAACCACATGGCAATGACTGTGCGTATGCTCTCACTAGGCTGGAGACCAGTATACGCAGATTGGTTTCCACACGCTGAGCAGGGGTGCTCCTTTCCACATGTTTTAGCCCTCTGGTGCCTCAGGTAACTCTAGATTTGGCAGAGACTGTTACTGTATATCCTCTAGGAGCCTACGAAGGGAATTTAAAACTCCTTAATACTGAAGAGGGAAACTAGCTGCTTCATGATACTTTCACATGGTTAATGCATTAATGGATAGTGCTGACCAGAAAATGCATGTCAACTAGTTGTTTTTTTTATGTGTGTAATTAGGCAATGGGCACCTGCTTGCATGCAGGACATAGTACTGCTGGTGAACCTGTTTTAAAAAAGGGAAAGGGGCTGTGTTCTAAATGTTTTAAAGTTTATAGGTTTATAGGTATCTGGTTAAAAAGCTGCAGGGACACTCTTTAGCAGTATAGCTTGAACAGCCAGCTGGAGTCACTGCTCAAAAGTCCTCCCCCACAGCACTCACATTTTCTAAAGAGCTGACCCAAAGTTATTTAAAACAACATAAGTTGCCAGAGTGAACCCCGGTTGCAATGGTGGAAAGTGAAGGAGAGGACTGGGAGGTTGCTGGAGCATGAATAAGGGTTGGGCAATCTCCCCTGTAAATCTGACTCCCCCTCCCCCCTTATATTTCATGCAGGGGGAACCAAGAGAGAAGATTATTCCTCTTTTCCCCACTTTCCCACACCCTAATGCAGATATTCAGAGTAAAGGGTGAGGAGTAAGCAAGAAATTCACTCAAAGGAACTTCTCCCTTAAGGGCATGCTTATGGGGCGATGCATGAGAGGCTAGGACAGCTTCCCTTATCTAGGATCCCAGATGACCTGAACGTATCCTGTATAATGTTGCTGCTCATGCTGACTGACTCAAACAGTATGTGAACCATATGAGCCCACCCAACAGATGCAATTTTTAAGCTTCCTGGGGATTCTTCACCCAAGGAAGGAGGAGTTCAGCTAGAGAAATACTGCTGGCAGCAGGTTCTGTACACAGGACAGGGTCAAATCTTTGTTGCAGAACTCCCCCCCCCCCCACCGGAGTTCTCAGGGTCATAGGCTGTCGGGGGTAGACAGTCAGACCACATCTGTAGACTCCTGGTAACACTGTTCACCTGAGTGTGAATTAAGCAAACTTCATGTGTGATGTCTTTTGATATACTGTTAGTATATATAATGGCCATGGGAAGGGCGCTGCAGCTTTGCCTGGGGAAAATGTGCTACAGTGGGAAAGGTAAATAATCACAAACAGTCACCTCAGGTATTGCAAGAAATGACAGCAGGTAATAACATAGGGCAGAAAAAGAGAGTATCGTTAGGCAGGCAATCCCAAAAAAAGCAAGTGCTAGCATTACTGCTGGATGGCAAGGTCCAGAGAAAAGCAAGCAGGAACAAGGGGGATTGGGCAAAGCATATGGGTGTAGCTTCCCTGGTGTGCATATCAATTCTTGCTGGGCTCAGACTGGAAATAGATTTATCATGTTTGGATAACACTATTAATATAAATGCCAACTCTTAGAATGTGAGGGGCCTGAACTCCCCAATACAGCTCAAGAAAGCACTGTCACACTTGAAGAAGCTCAAGTCCCAAACTGCTTTCCTACAATAGACAATGCTAATAGAGAAGGAGGCTCCTAAGCTCTGCAAAGAATGGGTGGGGTGGGAAGTACATAATGTTTCAAAGTCAGTGAGTTGGGGGGTATCAATTCTGGGACACAAAAATCTAAAATGGAAAATAATGGACTTTTGTTGTGATAATTGGGGGGATGGGTGATAGTTAAGCTAGCAACCTCCAAAGGGCCACTCCTACTAGCCAACATTTATGCTCCAAATGAGGACAACCTTGAGTTCATGGACATGTTGTCTAAGGCCATATTGAATATGTCCCCTGAGAACCCAGAAATTATAGTGTGTGGGGATTTCAACCTTGCCATGGATAATTTCTTTGATCGCTCTAACTCTAGGCTGGAACCCCACATACATTCTCTGGCAGCCCTCAGCAATCTTGTGATCCTGCATTGCCTGTTTGATATATGGAGACTAAGCCATTCAGCAGGTAGGGACTACACATATTTTTCAGTCACACAGGCTATGGCCAGCAGAACTGACTTTTGGGTAACTTCCCCAGGGTTGACCTCTGCGGTCCTACAAACATCTATTGCCCCCATTTACATCTCAGACCATGCCCTTATCACCTTAAGCTTCCCAGTTGAACCCCATCAACCCTATTCAACACAGTGGGGGCTAGATCCACTATTGCTGCAAGACCTAGAGTTTAAAAAGTGGCTAGTGGTAGAATCACAACTCTTTTCTCGGGACAACCCACCAGGCTCAGTGACACCAGCCAGAATTTGGGAGGGATACAAGGTGGCATGGAGGAGGAAAATCGTAAGTTATGCCTCCCACCAGAGGAAACAATAAGGAGTGGAAAGCAGAAAGCTTAGAAAGGGATTTGAAATAGAAGGAGACCTTATATAAAAAAAAGACTCCAAGCAACTAAAAAATCTCCCTCTCATCCATGAGATTACGGTGTTGAGAATTGAACTCAACTTCATGGCTATCAGGAAAGCAGAACTTCAGCTCCAAAGGACCCAATTCAAATATTGGGCCTGCAGGGAAAAGAATAGCAAGCTTTTAGCTTATCACCTATGTAAACAGCAATCAGACAGGCATATAGCCCACCTAGCAGATGCCTCAGACAAGAAGCGTACCTCCCTCCAGACATTAACAAAATAATGGTGGCCTTCTACAAAGATCTGTATGCATCTCATATTACCTGGGACAAGCAATCTTTTGTGGACTTTGTAAGCAAGCTTCCTCTCCCTAGACTCTCAGTTGCCCAGAGAGACCTATTAGAAGTCCCCTTCATACAATCTGAACTCAGAACAGCCAAACTTGCAATGGCTCCCCACAAATTACTGGGAAGCGATGGATACCCAGTGGACTTTTATCAGATAGTCATAGAGGCCATTATCCCTCCACTGTTGCAGTAGCTATGCTGGAAAAGGCCCACATACAACAAGGCCTCCCACTTACTCCTTAATATAGCAATTATAACAGTGCTTCCTAAGGAGGGGAAGGACCCTTCCAATCCAGCAAGCTTTAACCCTATTTCCTTAATCAACGCAGATGCCAAGATTTTAGCAAAAGCACTGGCAGCTAGACTGGAACAATTATCTCCCATCCCTAGCACAACCGTCCCAAGTGAGGTTTATAACATGCAGGGCAAGCACAGATCACATAAGAGCCCTCATAACCTTGATTCATGCAAAATTCCCTCTCCCACAGCTGCCTTAGCAGTCAACTTTTGAAAGGCGTTTGATTCTATAGAGTGGGAGTATTTGCTTGTGGTTCTGGAACGGGAAACTTTCAGTAACAATTTTTGCTGCTGGATACACACCCTATACCAGGTCCCAACTGCGAAGTTACTCATGAAAAACACCTTTTTGCAACTGTTCCAGCTCCACTGAGGAACCAACTAGGAGTGCCCGCTTCCCCCCTTCTCTTTGTGCTAGCCATTGAGTTAGCTGTGGCCATAATGGCACATCTGCAAATTAGAGGGATAACAGTAGGGAACTCAAAGTATAGTACAAAACTGTGTGCGGATGATTGCTTAAAATTGACGGAGCACATAGACGAGGGACTATTACACATATTTCGCATCCTGTATGCTTTCACCAGTATTTCAAGAGTTCGAGTAAACATAAACAAATCAGAAATTCTGTCTTTAAACGAGGTCCCACTGCCCCCAGCTGTACTAACCTCAGGCCTGGCCTGTGCTAAAACAGGAATTAAATACTTGGGAATACAGATCCCCAGGAACATACAGGGCTCATCCTTGCCAGCCTTAACTCCATGATCCAATCCTTGCAAAAAGAGTTTGATAGGTGGAAATCCCTGAACCTCTTCTTAGTAGGAAAGATAGAAGCAAAAATGATGGCAGCCACAAGGATATACTACATTCTATCTCATCTGCCAGTGCTAATACCAGACACATGGTTAAAAAATATAAAAATATAAAGAGTTTCCTATGGGGTACAGAATGTCCTGGATTCAGCTGAGAAAAATTGAACCCCTAAGGAGAGAGGAGGGTGGAACCTGATGAACTTTTTACAGTATTCCCTTGTCAGTATAATGAATATATCTGTTTGTATGTTTAGGGACTCAGAAGCAGACTATCCAGTATGGACAAAAATAGAAACCTCTATATTAAGAGGTGCACACCCAGCTACATATCTTACCTCCTCCCCCCCCAAACCATATGCGACCTGACTGACAATAAAGGCAGCCCACATTGCCTTTCAGAAGGTAGGGAAGTTAGCAAAAGTGTGCCTGCACCCTGGAACTTTTATCCTATTATGGCTGAACCCCAACATGCACATAGACAATAAATCTGTTAATTAGGCCCCTGGGAGGAAAAAGAGACACAGAATTAAGGACGTATTAGGTCCAGATAGCCAAACCATGCTGTCTTTTCAACAAATCCAAGTGAAATATCACACCCCAAGGGTGGACATTTAGAAAAACCTCCAACTTAGGAGTGTGTACTCAGCATGGTTGAAACAAAAATGCATGTGCATGGCAGCCAAGGGAGGAATACCCCACCCCACCCACATATCTTCCACTGTCCCAATCGCTACACAAGTCTAAGGGCCTAACAAGACATGTGATTCAGCAGGCAGCACTCAACCCATCCCTCAGGGCAAAAGACAAATGGCAGGAAATGTTGGATAGATATATCCCAAATGAGGAGTGAGTGGGATGCAGAAGGTTGGCACACACTGCCTGTAAAGCTGAAAAGAGCTTACTCATTCAGAAGAAAGTTCTTCACCTGTGGTACCATACCCCATCAGCCCTTTCAAGGATGGGCCTTCTTCCTTCAGACAGCTGTTGGAGATGTGGGGATGAAGAGGCAGACTTGCTCCATTTTCCCTGGGCCTGTCAGCACATAAGAGATTTCTGGAACCAGGTAGTATGGGAATGTGAAAATGTGTTAAAATAGTAGCATACCATCCTCACCAGCCTTGCTCCTCCTAGGAATGGCTACTCCTGAAGCTCAGCTTGGGAGAAGCCAAATGCAATGGCTAATACAAGCTACAGTGAAGGCAAAAAGGCTACTTCTAATGAGATAAAGAACTGCTATGGTTCCTACTCTGAGTGACTGGTACAAGGCGATGGAAAACCTGGCATGTAATTTCAGGATGGTATATTTGTCCATGAAAAACTCCTCCACCCACCTTAAAGTGTGGGGACTTTATCTGACATATCTGAATTTAAAATATGTTAGCCCGACACAAGTTAGGAGGAAGAACTTACTAAAACCTCGATGAGCTTCCGAATGAAAGCAACCTATTAAAGCCAGCTGGCAGATACCCAATGTTGGACCTCAAACAGCACCTGCACACTGAAGCACACAAACACACTTCTTACTACTCTAAAAGTGCCCAAAGTCTAAGACCATGGATTTGTCTGCACAAACTAGTGGTAATAGCAACTAGATAGTACAATGCAAGCCTTGTTGAACATAAATATATACTGTATCTATATAGATATACTGTAGATATATATATATATATATATATTATAGTGGCATGGTAGTGCCACTATAGTTAGGGTTGAGTACCCCATTTAAGGTTAAAGTGTGAAAGTTTGCAGCTTAATAACTTTGCCACCATATGACGGATTTGCCTGACATTTGGCAAGCACAGAGTAGTACCATAGATCTCAGGATCTGCCATGTTTTGTACTGGTCGGATAAACAGTTGCAGAGTTATAAGGCAACATTCTGTGTCATGTATGCTTTTTTGAGCATTCTTTGCTGTTGTCTACAGGTCACACAGTTTGTGAGACTGGTCCAAAACCTTCAGGGAACATGCAGCCAGGGTCTCCGACATGCCTTTTGAAGATTTCATGAAAAAATATTAAATGGTTCAAAAGTTATTCAAAAAACAAGTTTCCCATTATAGTCAATGGGAAAAGTTAACAAAAAGTTTGACAGTGTTGCAAATGCAGTTTTTAGTATCACAAATGACCCTGTAGTGTCATGAGTCAGCCATCTTTTTCAGTTGGTCACAGAAATGCTTGGTATTTAAATTTGGGACCCTCTAAGGACATAATTATTTTTGTATTCACCTAGTCGAGCCCTGAGGATGCTAGCCATGTATTTTTTGGAGGTTAAACACCCCAGAAATATGTTTTTAAAATTTTTGTAATCTGTAGTGTTGCAAAGTAGTGTCAAACTTGCAACACTTTCGTGATTTCTTTTGCGAAAGTGTCGTGATTTGCGACACTACTTTGCGACACTATGCCCAACATAACAGGAATTCTTTGCCACCCTCCTGCAAAACAATGGTTCGGTCTTTTGGCCTGAAATTTGGAGGAAAGACAGCCAACATCCCACAGATGTGCCTTTTGGTGGTTTGGTGACAAAATATTGCAAGGATGAAAAGTTACAGTACTCCAAATTTGATGATTTTTCCCATAGACTAATCTTGCGGTGTCCACCGCGCCTTTTGGGGCCCGTATCTCAGAAACGCTTAGAGATACGGACTTTTTGTCAGAAAAATGCTTAGCCCCCCTTCTAGAAGTCAAAGTGCAAAACTAGCCAGGAAAGTCATAAATCATATGAAATTTTAATTTTTTTTCTACGTTGTACGGTTCCTGAGATATAAATAAATTAGTATTCCAAGAGCACATTTTCTGCTCCGAGGCCCATTATTATGCATATATTCTTTGTACTTACTGTGTTTCTCAATGGAGCTGTTGGGTAAAAACAGGGTGTGAGCTTCTGTTACTGTTACAGTTTGCATTCCCACTTGCGTTTCCATACCCGTTTGTGTGTACGACACCGTGTGCGTTTCACTTTGCGTTTTCATTTGCTCTTGCATTTGCATTACTGTTACCATTTGTGTTTCCACTACTGTTTCTGTTTGCATTCCATTTTGCATCACTGTGTGCATTACCATTTGCATTTGCATACACACTTCCATTTGCATTTGTCTTTTCTTTGGCGTCATTGTTGCTGTTACCGTTACCATTTGGATTTCCAATTGTGTTACCGTGACTGTGCACGTTGCAGTTTGCGTTTCCGTACCCACTTGCATTTGTGTTTCTGTTTCCATTACCATGTGTGCTTGCATTTCTATTACCATTTGCATTATCATTTACGTTTGCGTCACCTTGTGCATTACCATTTGCATTTGCGTATGCACTTCTGTTTGCATTTCAATTTGCATTTGTGTTTCCTTTGGCGTCATCGTTGGTGTTACCATCAGCATTTGTATTTCCAGTTGCATTACCATGACCATGCGTGTTATGTTTGCTTATGCGCTTCCGTTTACGTTTCTGTTTTCAGTAATGTTTGCGCTTGCATTTCTATTACCATTTGCGTTACCATTAACATTTGTGTCACCATGTGTGTTACCGTTTGCACTTGCATTTGCGTTACTGTTACTTCACTATTTATAATGCACATTCTCAAAAAGAAGGGAAATTCATGGCAAAAAACCACATTTAATGCATTAGTTAGGGTTGTTCCACAGGGACAAAAGCGAGGAAATTTGATGTTAGGGTTCCCACCCCATGCACCCCGCCCCCTCCCTGCCCCAACCAACAGGCATCGGGTGTGCGTTGGGGTCATTGGTCCTAACTCTCACCCCATTCTTCTATACTGCACCACCTCAGCTTGTTTGCACATGGGATGGGGTGAGAGTTAGGACTGTCAACCCAAACGCATACCCCAATGCCTGGGGTGGGGTGCAAGGGGTTGGAACCCTAACATTGAATTTTCACACTTTTGTCACTGTGGAACAATCCTAACTGATGCATTAAATGGATTTTTTTGCCATGAATATATATATGTGTGTGTGTGTGTGTGTGTGTGTGTGTGTGTGTGTGTGTGTGACATGTATTTGCCTGTATTCTGTATGTCTAATGCCAAGGTTTCAAATGTTAAATATTATCTTTTGTATAATGCTGTTCACTATTTACTGTGACTAAGTGTTTGATACTCAATAAAAAGATTAATTGCAAACAATTTTCCTACCATAACTCAGTGATTTAGTGGGCAGAATTCCCCCCATGCTGGAGAAACTGTGGCCAGGGTTTCCACGTCATATGAGTGAATGCACAACAGCGATCGTCATATAAGCAAGTGCACATCACCAAAAAACTGCATTGGTGATGAGCACAACAGTGGGAGCATAGACAGCAATGGTCCGAACCACATGAAAGACCAACACATTAACAACATGTTTAATGCAGGGTGCTATGCCTCCTGTGCTCCCCCAGACACCCCCTAACTATTATAACCAACTCTGAGGGGGAGCCTGACACTGGGTAACACAAAAAAGTTGAGTGCACACACACAGAAATCACAAAAAGAATAGCGCTCCTGCTCAGGTTCGAGCCTGAATCCTTTAGCACTAGAGGCATATGCTGCCTCCACTAGACCACATGGCCAGCTCAACCGACAACCCAGAACTACTTCCTACATCCTCTGCATCATAGATTCCTCCCACCATCGCTGTCTCTACACTCGCAATTATTGTTTCACTGTCCCTCACTATATATATATGTTCGCTAACATATCCCTCTCACTCTACTGCATGGCACTCAAAGGCAGTCGCTCAGCTGTAGTCACTGAATTGTGTTCACTCATATCACTTGGTACTGTGGTGAGGTAGGGACCACTTACACATTTTGTGGCTCTGCCCAGGGTTAGCCGATTTCTGGAGGGAAATTTAAGCTGAGCTGGACCAGAACTGTTGTAAACAGTTGCTGCATAGTTTCAAGTCTATGATTTTGGGACTCACTTTCAAGGAAGCAGGTTCACATAAACAGAGATATGGCAGCTTGTAAAGATATTATTTTGCTCTGGCTCTCTGCAACCCTTCCACAGGTAAGGAAGTGGAGATCAAGAGTGCAAGAGGTGCAGTCTATGATGCAAATAACACCTGAACTAAACCTAACTGAAGAGAAATACACCTCCTTATGGGTCAACTGGGTTCTCCAACAGGTGACTAGGATCACACTGCCAGAAAATGCAATTGAGAGATTTGTATACTGGGACAGATGCTACCTGTTAGAAAAGGGGCTGATGGAGTTAACACTATACAGCGCCCCCCCCAGATCGCAAATCACCAAGTTGTTGAAACCCACAGACAGAAACCAGACACACATGCACTGAAGTTACAGGGACAGACACACAATAATAAGTTCTAACTTATTTATCTTTATTTATATTTATTTAAGTCTCAGGCTACATATACATTTGAATTAAGAGCTCTTTTACAAAGGTTCCAAGCCAGTAGAAAGGACAACAGATAAAACAAGATAGTAAAATACAGTACAACAAAGTGTAAATAGGAGGTACAAAAATCATAATGGACACAAAATCATAATGGACAGTCAACATAAAACAACAGAGACACATGATGCTAATCAGTTTCAGGCACAGAAAAATGCATATAGTACATTGATATTGGCTAGCGGGCTTTGTCAAGACAAACGCAGCACAGGGTATAGGATGGGATGTGGGAGGGAGGCTGGGAAGAATAAGAGGAGTGGGAGTGGAGGAGGTGAGGAGAGGTGGGGGAGGGGGAGACAGGGTGGACAGGTGGGGGGGATGCAGGGGGAAGGGTAGGAAGCAAGAGTGCCAAGTTACTATGAAAGAGGTTGAGTACTAAGGTCGAGGTTTGGAGAAACATAGTTAAGGGAGACAGTCACAGGTGCTAGCTGTAGAGAGTAGTGAGACCAAAGCTTGGATTTGACTTGGCCCAGCTTAGTTTCAGAGGAGATGTCACTGTTGAAAGCATTAATCCAGATGGGGGCCCTGTAGGCAAATGATCTTTGCCCTTAGTTGATCAGCAATGAGGGACCTGTAGGATTTCAGATTCAGAAACTCGGGTGCAGTGTGGATTATGAGGGGGTCTTAGAAGATCTTGTACTCCAGGTGGCAAGAGGCCTAAGGTTATTTTCTTGATCATCAGGCATGTTTGATATTTGATGCAATTTTTAAGCTGTAGACAACCAGTTAGGTCATAGAGATCACATGTGTGGGTGAGATGGTGGGCTCCTGAGATGAGACAACATGCCTTGTTAAGAGCAGTGGAGATATGCCGGAGGGCGGTGTCAGTTGCAGAGCCATAGATGATCAGTCCATAGTCAATTGTAGAAATAATAGAGCTCTGTACAACTATCCTTAAGGCTTCAGGGGTCAGAGATCACTTGTGTCTGCAGAGTAGACCAAAACGAATATTTACAGCTTTAGCAACATTATCTATATGCACCCCATATGATAGGTTGCTGTCTATGGTGACTCCAAGATACTTAAATAATTGTTCTTGTTCGAGGGCAGTACCAAGGCAGTTAGTGATACCAGAGAATGTTGCCTGTTCTTGTTATGGGAGCTGATGAAGAGCAAAAGGTTAGTTTTTTTATAGTTTAGTATCAACTTGTGCTGACTAAACCATTTCTCTACCCAGGCAAATTTGAGTTACAGCTGGGTCTCAAAGGGTATAGGCTCTGGGTGAGTTGTGTAAATTATGGCATCAACTGCGTAGAGTAGGATTTGTTCAGGGCAGGAGCTAGGGAGACTGTTTAGAAAGAGACTAAATAGGAGTAGACCCAGGATGGACCCTTGAGGAACCCCAGAGTGAACAGGTCTTGAGTTAGAGAGGACGTCGACAGTTTTGACTTGTTGAGTGTGGTTGTCCAGGCATTGGCGTCAGAGGAGAGCCCTGCATTAAGTAATTGTTCCAGTAGTAGAGGGTGATGGACCATGTTGACTGCTTTTGTCAAGTCAATGAAGGCAGCACAGACTAATTGACCATGGTCCAGGGAGCTGTGTATAGAACCAGTGAATTCCATAAGGGTCGAGGTGGTGCTATGCCCTTTTCTGAACCCATGTTGTTGGGCACATTGGATCTTATGTTTTTCAAGATATTCAGTAAGCTGGTCAGCTACAATGCATTCAAGAGCCTTAGAGAGAGGAGGTAATATGGAGATAGGCCGGTAGTTCACGTGAAGAGTTCTGTCTCCAATTTTGTAGACCTGGGTAATCATGGCTGATTTCCATTTATTGGGGAACTTTGTGAGTCTGTGTGAGAGGTTAAAGATCCTAGCTAAAGGTGCTAACACTTCCTCAAAGGTGAGGGACAGCAGTTTGAGGTCAAGGGAGTCCTCACTGTGTCTAGATTTACCAATTGCTTTACGGATGTATTTTCAGGTTTCATGCAACGAGACTGCTTAGAAGTGGAATGGTGGGTAACTGGTCATTGGGGTAGAGCTTATAGGATTGGCTGGGGTGACATCTGCATCAAAAAAGTCATCTGGAAGAACACTGCTAAGGTCTGTGAATGCATTATTAAAGGTATTGGCAATAGTAGGGGGTCCAGACTTGAAGTCCCATCAACGTCAAGTAAAGTGGGAGATGTTTTCAGCTTTTTTCCTGTAACCTCTTTGAAATTATTTCAGAAAGCTTTACCATTGCCTCACATGTCAGTAAGCACTCCCTTGTAGTATTTATTTTTCTCAAGATGTATGGACCTTGTGGAATCATTCTGTACTCTTTTGTATTTCTGAATGTCCGACTGCGTGCCGGTGGCTCGAGTCTGATGCCAGAGAAGATTTCTAGATTTCATATGAGCTAATAAGTCTGCAGAGAGCCAGATGTTGCAAGGGCCTTCAATTTTCCACTTTTCAGGGGTGCTTGGGAGTCGCAGGCAGCATTAAAGATGTTGATGAAATAATCAAGTGCCAAGTTGACATCCTTCGCACTGTCGATGGGAGTCCAATCTTGCACTCTAAGGAGGAATTTGAGGTGTACTAGGTAACCCCATGCTAGTACCCTACTGGTAATTGTCTTTGGTGGAGGTCTGCAGAATTTGTTTGTCCACATGCCGATGATAGGAGAATGGTCACTTGGCATGTCCGCGTGGACTGTAGTGTTAGTAGTACGATCAGGATGACTGGGTAGGACCCAGTCCAGTAGGCTGCTTGATTACATTTTGTAGTTGGAACTAGTCAGGGAGTTAATCAGCTGTGAAAAGTTTGTGGCAGAGACGGCATCCCTAAGGCTCCCATTCTCGGGTGCAAGCCATTTAATATTAAAATCTCCCATCAGAATTGACTCCAATCCAGGGGATTGGTTTCTGATAAAGTCCATGACAGAACTGTTTAGTTTTGTTGTTATAGCCAGTTTATTATATGGCTGATGTTTCAGTGTTCATATTTGAATGTAAGTATGTTGGTATACCGGGCCGCCCCTGAAAAAGGGACCTCCGGGGCCCAGCGGGCTCACCCGGTCACCAAAATTTAATAAATAAATATACATTGAAACAGATGTGAAAATGATCAGCAGATGACTAGTCATCCTGGTACATTATTATATTATTTGTAATATGAATTGGGATAGTATACAATTGAAATTTACTGTACATCTTGCTGTACATGCTTACGTCACTTGTTTATATTGCATTATTCTCTAACTAAAGCTCAATTAAAAATGAATGTGACTACAGGATATAACCTCTCCTCTTTCAGCAGTGACCACAGTTTCATCAATCACTGGTTGCCCAGACTAATCTGTTTTCCCAATGTGGACTATGACTATATGCTTAGGGAGTACAGGTACAAAATATAGAATAATTCACAGAGGTGTGTGTGTGTGTGTACATGTGTGTGTGTGTACGTGTGTGTGTGTGTGTGTAAAGAGGATTATTTTTACATATTGGAGGTGGGGGACACCTAATAACCATGACAGTGATGCTCAAGTGCATTATCAAAGTATCCTAGACTGAGGGAGTATAAGAAATAGGAGTTAGCTATATCACCATGGTTTATTTTATATGATAACTGGTATGAAAGGAGTTTTGACAGAAAAAGGGTTGTGGTTTACTATGTTCTCTATGAGACATGATGAGCATGGAGGAAATGGCATTCAAAACAGCACAAGACTGTTCAAAAAAACAGTGATAGTCAGATCAGTGGCATGAAGAGCTGAGGCGCTGAGCACCTAGACTCCTTCCATACCAATGACCCAGGTTTGGAAACATGAAGGTCACTCAGGGACCAGTCAGGGAGGAAGGGTTGAGCATCATAAGGAGAGATCTCCTCCCTTGGGGACAGGGCATGTCCCACCTGGCAGCAGCCACCTAGAGCTTCTGGGTGGCAGTGCAATGAGTCATCAGGAAAGGTATCCTGCCCACTTGACACAGAGGGGGCATCTCCTTGGAGATGGAGAGCACACAATGCATATTGCTGTGCCATGAGCCCAGGAAAAGAAAAGCACAGAGGAAAACCCCTGACAATGGCAGGATGTCAGCCAGGTCCCCCTCAGGTCCCACATCGGTAACTGGTCTCTAGAGTCCTCTGGCATAGAACAGCTGACAACAGCAGCAGGTAAGCCCCAGAGACTCCAGGTGATGTTGCTGGGGGAATCAGTTCAGACTGGGGCCAGGTTGCTGGTATAGGAGTGTAAAGAGCTGATAAAAAAAAAACTGTGAGAGGAAGTGCTTAAGAATAGCCAAATGAACAGCTCAGCTGTTGTAAGTGACAACTTTCAGTTGCATGAACTCCATTATACACTTCCTGTTATGCTCCCGCATGTATAATGGAGTTTGACAGCCACAGATTTTATGCAAAATTGAGGGTCACCAGTTACAACAGAAAAATAACTGTCTATGGTCAGACTGTGTTAGCGAATGACCTGTTCCTGAAAGACTGCAATGTAATCTGAGGGCATCAGTTGATTTTAGTAGTAATCCCAAGGAGGGGTCACAAATTCTGCTATTATGACAGTGTGCATTAAATGGTTTATAGAACCTGTAATAGGATGGTCTGAAGTCAGTTTACCTTCACAGACCATTTTTTCACACTTTTTATCTGATGTGTCACATCTCTGAATTACTGTAAGAGGTGCAGAAGCTGACAGTTATAAAAAGATAATTGATATTGAGAACTGATATTGAATATATATTTCTTTCTATTTTTTGTGCAAAATAATTAATATAATTAATTGTATTTGCTCAGAAGTTTTGCAGTTTATGTCTGACTGCCTGAAATTAGCAAGTGAACTTATAGTATGTTACAATGGCAGTGGATGTTCTGGTAATTTATTTCTCATAAATGCAAACAGATGGAATGAGACAGTTCACTGTATATTTCAGAATGATTCTTCAACAAAATATTCTAAAATATAAATATTTGTATTCCTCCCCAACAGTGACACCAACACAGTGACCTACCTCGCTGTCATGAAATTGACCAAGTGCTATTAAACTCCATAATTTAAAAATGTGTATTACAATCCATTTATTATGGAGTTTGTCACAACTGTCTCCTCCCTTTCACTAGATATTTCACAGTGCCATTGCAGAACGTAGCTTAGCTTTTCAACAAACTAAACTTAATGCTGCAATACACATTTGCTTTCAGTACCAGTAATCATAACAGTAAAGTATGGGCGATGTAATTACTTTGTTTTTTACACATCCTCAGTCTGTGATGGTTTACAAACCACTCAGGCTTCATTCTCATGCTGTTTTTGAACAACACACCTCAGGTGTGTAAAAATACATATTATGAACTGAGGATTCTAAATGTGCCACGCTGATTGGCTGAGACATTTTGAAGCTGTGATAATATCGGGCTACATCATCATGGACTAAAAAACCTCCAGCAATCCACCTCCTCGCTCACAAAATTTCCTCTGTTACCAGCATTCCCCAGATCCCTCACTAGCTTCACAAAAATCTGCCCACACAGAACATGTCCTCCTATATACTGCAACCAACCACAGATTTAAACATTTAAGTGAAAGAAACCAAAAAAAAATCAATCCGATAGCAAGGGGAGGGGCAGCTGCGCAGAAGCTGTGGTCAGTAACTTCTCATTCAGTTCCAATAGCAGCAGTGAACAACTGACAGTAATGGGTGAGTCTTTTTTTTTCTGTAGCTCAAATAATGCAACGACTGCAACTCCCCCATGTTGTTCCTTACCAGTGTACTGTCTGTTGTCTCACCCCAGCCACAACTCTCTTCTCTGTGCTGACTCAAGGCATCGGCACACCATTTCAGTGTGCAGCTTTTTACTCTTCATTTAAAAAAAAACTGTGAGCTCCACAAATCCCTTACATGACACTCGCTACCACAAAGGAACAGAAACCTCTTTGGAAGAGCCACAGTTCACATCCAGATGCAATGTAGGGTGAGGGATGAGTTCACACCGACACAGCAACCCCACCTCTATCTACTACCAGTATGATAGCACCACCTACAGTCTTGAGAACTATTTTATCAACATGTGACCCCGCACCACCCAAAAAATAATTTTAAAACATTTTAAAACCTGTTTATTTTACTTTTTTTAATTTTAAAACTTTAAACCCTGTTTATAATAGCAATAATGCACTCCAGGGTGTTGTATATCATGGGATATCATCACTTCTCGGGTCATTGGATGCACTTAGCCTGTGGTCTCATGCACAACCACCTGATGCGTGATGATATCCCATGATATACCACACCCTGTAGTGCATTATTGCTTAAATACACTACTGCCCAGAAAGTATTCTCTATTTAATTATCTCTTGCATAATAACTTAAATAGTGTACCTTCTTTAGTGCCAGTGTCTTTTAATTGTCTGGGAAACATTTGTATGTTAGGCTTTATATTTTTTTTATATTTCTGAGCTTACAATTTAATTGTCTGATATAGAGTACTTCATGTTCTGGAGAGGAAACATAATATATGTGACCTGTTATCAGCAGAGTTAAAAAAAACAGCACATATTTAAAATCACCTAACACACTATCTTTTTACATTGTAAAAACATTGTTGTAACCTAATGTTTGCTTTTACTATTAAATAAAGCAGCACTATGTACCTTTACAGATACAACACTTCCATCCACCATTTAATGGGCCTACTGTATTATTTCACCACTCTTTGTAAATATAGACTGCCAAGTCTCTGATTGGTCAGTAACATTCATCTGCACTGGGTGAGTGGCAGATTCACCCTGTAGACTCACAATATGATAGTGAACTGTGGTGTGTCTGTGAAGTTATAAAGTGCTCCTTTATTAACTGTATACCAACAGCTGAAAAAAAAGTTACAAAAACATTGTCAACACAAAATGAAAAAGTGGAAGACAAGCCTTGGGGTGGTTAACTACCTTCAGTCTTCCTTCTGTATTTGTTTGCATAACATAGGACAACAACACTCGCACAATGTATAAGAAATAACTAACATCGGGGTATCTGGTTGTGTAGAGGTATGGATATCTCAGGTGTGTTGCTGTCTTTCACTAGCAGAGGTGTTCAGATATTTGGCACAGTAGGAAATTCTGAAGCATGTTATTCCGCTTTATACTATAGATTTAGTGAGTAGTGCCACTGAATACTACTTATATTTTTGGACCCACTGTGCAAGGTAGCATGATGTATTGCATTTGGGGTACACCACAAGTAATTTCTAGCAAAGCTGGGCACAGCACAGTGGAATACTGAACCAGTCAGACAACAGCTTTCACACTACTGATGGTATCACAATATTCATATGAAGCAGCAGTGGAAATCAAAGAGAATAAGTCAGATAATTCCTTTCAACTGTTGCTGATTCTCAGCAACATCCCTGATTTTGCTTCAAGTATTTTTCCTGTCCATTGTAATTCTGGTGTTTTCGTCACTGTATTGTAATGCTTTTAAGTATGTAATAATACCACATATTTGTGTTGCAGTCTAGTTCTCCATAAAAAAATGCTTTATATATCAAGCCACACATTGTATGAGGTGACCTGTATGGCTATTACAATTTATTTTAAGATGTGCCCCAGAGTTTGTCATTTGTCCCTGATTTTCATAAGCCCTATACTTGACTTGCAAAGCAAGAGGTTGTGCGGTATAAGTTAAATCTTCATACAAGCAGAAGATTTAAATGCTATAATAAGTAAATTGATGTTGTATAACTCACATATACAATATGCTGGTTCAGATTATGCCATTTACCATCATCTGTGAAGGGACAGGGCTTTTATAGTTCACTTGTGGCTCCACTAATCATGAGTTATGGTCCTGCCCACTCACTCATGAAGATAAATTGCATATTATGAGTCAAAAAAGGCAGCAACAAAACTGGCACTACACTCTGCTACAGAAAAGGTTTGGCTTTCACAGTAAGTTAAAGACATTACATACACCACCAGCTGGTTTGACTTGCAAGGTTGTGTAATGTGTCTAATTTACTGTGAAAGTTAATAACCTTTGTCTACAGCAGAGTGTGGTACAAGTTTTGTTGCTGCTTTATTTGGTTTGCTAACCCGGCATACACATGTTCAGTACAGTGAGACTTGTCAACTGGAGTATATTATGAGTTAGCCTATTGCATATCCTCTATTTATAAAATGGGCTATTATAATCCTGTAACCTCATTGGTCAAAAGACATTACATGACCATGCTTTATTTTTCTAATGATAGCACACTTAACTCAACCTACATAACTTTTATTGATTTTTAAAGTATGATAGCTCTGGTTTTATAAACAGGATAATTCACTTTATGATATGCAGTCATAGGGAACATACAGTATGTATACTTCTTAGGAGGGTAAAGGCACTCGGCTGCACCTCATTGCATACAGCTATGCAAGACATGCCTGTATTCCATTACAGTTACTCACCCTGTAGTAGTTTATTCCTTTCTAAACAAATAGTCTAAAAAGATTTAAAAAACAAATAATGAAGTTAATGAAAATTCATCCTCAAAGTGCAAGCTGTTCAGTTGTCTGTGCTGAAATAACTGGCCACAATGTCAAAATTCTCAGCAAATCAGATTGCTGAAATTGTTCTAGCCCATTTCCTGACTAGTACTGCATTCAATTAATCTGTTTAATATGTGTCGACTGGTGAATTTCATCTAGTTCTAACCAAACTGATTCTAATTATAACCCCCCAAAGCAGGTCCAGCCACCAACAAAATAAGTCACAGCTGGCATCAAAAGACTACAAGAAAAAACTTGAATTTGTGAGATATTGTATTGGTCACTACTAAGGGTGTTGAGTTATTTACATGAAAGACAGAGTTTTCCCCTTGTAGTTCATTTATAACAATACGTCTGAATTGTTAATCTATGCATCTGCTTAAAGGATTCTATCCCGGTGTACACTAAGGCCAAGTTAGCAGGAGTACCTCCAGCCAGGATGCAGCACAGTACCTTGCAGTATTACTGCAGAATGTTGCAGCATCTTGCAGAGAGCAGTGTGATTTAATGGCAAATAAGTCATTTTCCATGCAGTATTTTGTGACATGTCATTTACTGCAGGTTATTACATTACATCCTGGCTGGCTCCACTGTATCTCTAAAAGGTTTGTTAACTTAAAGCAGTAGTGCATTTTAATGCTGAAAATTTTGACCTACATAGAACATAGAACATAGACTTTGACGGCAGATAAGGACCGCTAGGCCCATCTAGTCTGCCCATTTCCCTACCTACAGGATAGGCCGCAGATCCTAGTTAACAAACAGCCTATATCTTCCTGCCCCCCACAAGAATTGCCTTATGTCTGTCCCATGCATTCTTGAATTCTCCCACAGTTTTAGACCCCACAACTTCCTCAGGAAGGCTGTTCCATGCATCCACTACCTCTCTGTGAAATACTACTTCCTCACATTGCCCCTGAACCGCCCTCCTTCTATCTTTAAATTGTGTCCTTTTGTTCTTGCAAGTCTCTTTTTCTGAAAGATGCTACCCTCTTGGACTTTATTGATTCCCTTGAGGTACTTGAAAGTTTCTATCATGTCCCTCCTCTCCCTTCTTTCCTCAAGGGTATACATATTAAGCTCCTTTAGTCTCTCCTCATATGGCTTCTCTTGCAGACCCTGCACCATTTTAGTTGCCCTCCTCTGGACTGCCTCTATCCTGTCTATGTCCTTGCGGAGATGGGGTCTCCAGAACTGGACACAGTATTCCAGATGGGGTCTCACCAACTGTCTGTACAGAGGGATAACAACTTCCTGTTTTCTGCTGCTGATGCCTCTCCCTATACATCCCAATATACCCCCGGCCCTCCCTACTGCCTTCTCACATTGCTTGCTAACCTTAAGGTCATCTGATATAATTACCCCCAGGTCCCTTTCCTGTTTTGTTGTTGTTACTACCTCACCACCCATTGTGTATTCTTCCCCTGGGTTCTTGTTTCCCAGGTGCATTAATTTGCACTTTTGTGCATTGAATCCTAGCTGCCATACGTCTGACCATTCCTCCAACCTTGCCAAGTCCTTTTCATCCTTTCCACGCCTCCTTGTGTATCAACCCTGTTGCAGATCTTTGTGTCATCTGCAAAGGCATACTTTTCCTTCCAGTCCCTCTGCAATGTCACTGATGAAGACATTAAAAGGACTGGACCCAATACTGAACCCTGTGGTACCCACTGGTAACGCCCTTTCTTCAGAGTGGACTCCATTTACAATTACCTTCTGTGTCCTGTTGTCCAGCCAATGTTTTACCCAGGCTACCACCCTGGGACCCACTCCCAGGCTGGTTAATTTGACTATCAATCTTTTGTGTGAGACTGTGTCAAATGCCTTGCTAAAGTCTAGGTAGGCCATGTCCACAGCCCCTCCCTGGTCTACTACTTTGGTCACCCAGTCAAAGAAATCTATTAGATTCGTCTGACATGACCTTCTCGCTGTGAACCCATGCTGCCTTGGATCCTGTGCTCCACTGACCTCTAGGTACTCAACTATTCTTTCCTTCAAGTGACTCCATCACTTTCCCTACCACAGAGGTCAGACTGACAGGTCTGTAGTTTCCTGCCTCTGTCTTGGTCCCACTTTTGTGAAGGGAATCACATCCGCCTTCCTCCAGTCCTCGGGTACCACACCATCCTCCCATGATTTATTAAAAGAGTAGCCAGTGGTTTCACTAGTTCCTTCCTTAATTCTTTTAGAATTCTGGGTGAATTCCATCAGGACCCATTGCTTTGTCCACCTTCAGTTTTAGGAGTTCTTGCAGAACCCTTTCTTCTGTGAAAGGACTGGGATCGACCCCCTATCAAGAGTGCTTCTGTTAATTGGATTAGGCACTTCCCCTCCTCTTTGTGAATACTGAGCAGAAATATTCGTTCAGTATTCCTGCTTTTCACTGTCCCCTCTGCCCACCCACCGTTCATTCTATTCAGCCTCACTATCCTCCCTTTGTCTTTTCACGCTGATGATGTACCTATAAAAGGTTTATCCCCTTCTTAACTGAGTTGGCTATCTTTTCCTCAGTTTGGGCCTTTGCTATTCTGACTTCCCTCCCTGCTTCCTTCTGCCTTAACTGGTACAGCTCTCTGTCCTGCTCCTTCTGTGTTTCCTTATACTTCCGGAATGCTATCTTTTTCTTCCTGACTTTCACAGCCACCTCTCTTGAGAACCATAGTGGCTTTTTCTTTCATTTGGATTTGTTTATTTGCTTCACACAAAGGCTTGTTGCCTCTGTGATGGCAGTTTTGATAATTCCCCATTGTTGCTCCACACCTCCTTCTAGCCTGTTTGCTAGTGCTTTTCTGAGGCACTCTCCCATCTTGCCAAAGTCAGCCCTCCTAAAGTCCAGTACCCTCACTTTTGTATGGCTTGACTCTGTAGCTGAGTTAACGTGAACCACACTGTTTGATGGTCACTTGTCCCCAGATGGCAACCTACTTCTAGATCTGAGATCCTCTCACTGCCCCGTTTGAGAGTATGAGTCTAAGATTGCTCCCTCACGAGTGGGTTCCGAAACTAGCTGTCTAATGCCTGCCACCTGTAGGGCATCAAGAATGGCCCTGCTCTTGGATGTGGCTGCAGCAAATGTGCTCCAGTTAACATCTGGCATATTCAGGTCTCCCATCAACAGTATCTCCCCTTTCTCTGCCATTCTAAGAATGCCTTCCATCATATCCATGTCCATTCCTTCCCCCTGACATGGGGGTCTGTACACAACCCCTGTGCGGATTGTGGTGCCCTTTCCAGTCTCCAAGGTGACCCACAGTGCCTCCTCTCCTCCCTATGTACTCTTTTGTTCAGTTGCTTTTATCCCTTCCTTTACATAGAGAGCTACTCCTCCCCCTCTTCTCCCCTGCCTGTCTCTCCTGTAAGTTATGTACCCTGGTATGTTAACATCCCAGTCATGGTTCTCTGTGTATCATGTTTCTGTGACTGCTACGATATCCAGGCATCCCTCTTCCATTAAGGCCACCAGCTCAGGGAGCTTGTTGCCCAGACTACGGGCATTGGTACTCATTACCCTCCATTTCCTGATGGCCCTACCCCCTTTTTCCCCATCTCTGTCCTTCTTGCTTTTGTCATTTTCTCCATTTACCCCTGCCCTTCTCCCTATCGACACCTCCATGTTGGTGTTTGCCACACTTACTACCGTGATTGTTTTGGGGGGCTAGGATTTTCCTGCTCTTTCCAGTGCCTCCCCTTGGCTAGTTTAAAGCTTGCCAATGAAGCATTTAAACCTATCACCTAGGATCCTGGTTCCCCTCCCGGACAGATGCAGCCCATCATGCAAGTATAGGCTTGCATCACTCCAGAGTGGACCCCAGTCCCAATGAAGCCAAATCCTGAGCTCCACCAGTTTTTCAACCACTGATTGAATCCCATGATGCGGAACACCTAGCCTCTCCTATGCCATAGATGGGTAGCACCTCCGAGAAGGTTACGTCGTGCTACTTGACTAAGGCCCTCCCAATTCCACAAACTCTTCCTGCACTTCTCTAATCCCTTTCTTAGCCAGGTCATTTGTCCCTAGGTGGACAATGACATCCAGCTCCCTCCCCTGTGCAGCTGCTCCAGCAATCCTGAGGATTCGCTCCCTGTCCCTCCAAGCCATGGTGCCAGGCAGGCACCTTACTTCCCTCTCTGCTTCCTTGCCCAGTTCTACCTTCCTAACAATGGAGTCCCCCACCAGGAGTTGTTTTCTTCCCCTGCAGGGTCCCCTGCCACCCTCCTGTGGGTCTCCTTTGTGGAGGTTCCCAGCATCCTCCTTGGTCTCCACTGTAGGTGCCTCCATGAGGAACCACACTTTGCCAGAATGGCATAGGAATTGTGGAGAGGTACAACTGGAGGGATGTGCCTCTGTTCCACCACCCTCACCCTCCCTGAGCCCACTGTGGTCCAACGGTCCTCTTTCTTGGCAACCTCTGAGGCAACGGCAGTGGCACTGGTGGTCCCTGGATGGAAGAGAGGTCCCACAAATCCTGGCCAACTCAGCCTGGAGATGAGCAACCTCCTCCCTCAGCCCAGAGGTGCCTGCAGATGGGACAACACCGCATCCTCCAAAATATCTCCCAGAAGACTGCTGCTCCACAGCCACTGCACTGCACCACTCCAATCATGTCTTATTTCTGACCCCTTAACTGTTTGCAATCCTTACTCTTTCGTCTGTTTTTTTCTCTCTCTCCTTACTTTCTGTCTGTGTGCCCTTTAAGCTCCTGATTGTCGTGTTCTGAGACATGAATATCCTATATTTCTCAGTAGACCACTTACTTGTTCAGAGGCAGACCTCCAGCAGCTAGAGGGGGCCGGAGAGCTACTCTTGCCCTTCTAGGATGGTGGGTCCTTGGTGGTTCTGTGATCACTCACTTCCTGCCCCTAAACAGGAAGTTCCTGTTGTCAGTCAAATCCTGTGCCTATAAAAAATAGAACTAGCTTTGGGTGGGGGAGGCAATATAGTCCCAGTAGAAGTTCAGTCACACAGCAGTCCTTTCTCTTGGTGTCTTCTGCCAAGCTATTAGCAGAATCTTTCCAAGGCAGTCTTTAAATGTAGCTTCCTTCTAGCTAAGCCACTTCCCCTACTTACCAGATATTTCTACAAGTAATTTAAACCTCACAGCAGTTAAATCCTTTCAGTCACCTGAGATTTACACCTAGATGACTTTTCAGTTACCCATTCAGTTCAGTTAACCCAAACACAAACTTTTTTTTTTGTTTTGTATGTTAGTTTTTTTACCCTAAATTAAAGGTCCAAATACAAAAGTTCTTCTATGTTAGTCCCAGTAGAGAAGTTCAGTCACACAGCAGTCCTTTCTCTTGGTGTCTTCTGCCAAGCTATTAGCAGAATCTTTCCAAGGCAGTCTTTAAATGTAGCTTCCTTCTAGCTAAGCCACTCCCCCTACTTACCAGATATTTCTACAAGTAATTTAAACCTCACAGCAGTTAAGTCCTTTCAGTCACCTGAGATTTACACCTAGATGACTTTTCAATTACCCATTCAGTTCAGTTAACCCAAACACACACTTTTTTTTTTGTTTTGTATGTTAGTTTTTTTACCCTAAATTAAAGGTCCAAATACAAAAGTTCTTCTATTTTAGTCCCAGTAGAGAAGTTCAGTCACACAGCAGTCCTTTCTCTTGGTGTCTTCTGCCAAGCTATTACTATACTATTTTATTCTATTTTGGATTTGCCTACTTTTCCAGATTTGTAAAATGTAAATTTTTCCCTATTTTAAGTCTGCTTTATCACTATTTTAAATTCAAAATAATAAAAGGAACTTTCTTTTTGATATTGTTATCACAAGGTTTTCATCAGTATTTGCAACTATATTTGGACACTGTTGAACATTACTTTTCTTGTGACTAAGATGAACTAGCATGCAACATACTTTGCCATCTACAGTTATGGGACATTGAGAGTTCAGACACTGGTGAGAATAATAATGAAAACGTGGGGACACCTATATTTTAAGGTGTGCTCCTTTTAGAGTTTCAAATAAAAAAAAAGTACTGAAGGACACTAACAACGGGTTCCATACGAGACAGGAGAAAAGGGTCAATCTACAATTCACTGGTCAATTTCTTTACCAGAACATGCACTCCTTCTTTTATTTTTTTAACTATTTATATATATATAGATATATACACACACACACACACACACATACACACACACATACATATATATGTTTATGTGTGTATATATATATATATATTTTTTTTTATTGCAAAAAAAACTCCATTAATGCATCATTTAGGGTTCCCATTGCAGTAACAAAAGCATGGCAATTCAGTGTTAGGGTTCCTACCCTTATCATCCCAACCCCACCCTCCACACACCAACAGGCATTAGGGGTGTGCCTTGGGTCATCAGCCCTAACTCTCACCCCATTCTCCTATTCTGTACCATCTTAGCTTCCTTACACAAGGAATGGGGCAAGAGTTAGGGCTGGCAACCCCAAGGCAAACCCCAATGCCTGTTGGTATATGGAGGGTGGAAGTGGGGTGGGGTGGTGAATTCCCATACTTATGTCACTTTAATAGGAACCCTAACTGATGCATTAACAGGATTTTTGCAATTAATTTCCTTACTTTTTCAGATACTATAATAGTGTCCTTATTTTACTGTGGGAGTGCAGGGTCCTTTGAACCCTGCACTCCAACTCCTCTGTAAATGTACATATGTATGAAGGTGTGGAGGGCCCTGTGCTTCTATGTGCCAAGTAACAGTGACCAAACTGTCAGCATTGCCATCCAATTACCCCACCTCATGCACCTTGACACAGAGCAATTGTGAAATGCAAGGCAAAACGTAAAAATGCCTAACTGCAATGCCATTCTGCACCACAGGTGTGAAAACACATTTTGGACAGCATGTGAAAAATGACAGCTGTACTGTTCACGAGGTGGTGTGACAAAATGACTATGCTGAAAATTTGACATCAAAATATTGAAAAGTAAGGAAGTTATTTGTGTGTGTTGAATAAAGTCAATGACACATGTAACTTAGGCATGTTTAGGACTTTTTCACCAAATTTCAGCATGGCCTTTTGGGGACCCCTCCTCATGAACAGTGGCACTGTCATTTTGTTAATCAGTCCAGAAAGGTGATTTTGTGCAGCGTATGCACCATTCTGCACCACAGGACT
This sequence comes from Neoceratodus forsteri, assembly GCA_016271365.2. Classification (NCBI taxonomy): domain Eukaryota; kingdom Metazoa; phylum Chordata; order Ceratodontiformes; family Ceratodontidae; genus Neoceratodus; species Neoceratodus forsteri. The sequence goes on from CM028138.1 coordinate 513,094,570, forward strand.
AAAAACATGTTTCAGGCAGGACATGAACAATGACAGTTGTACTGTTCATGAGGTGGTGTGAAATAATGGCAATGTTGAAAATTTGGAGTAAAAATATTAAAAATTGCCAAAGTTACACACGTGCATAGCAAAGTTTCAATGACCGCACATAATTAGAGCATTTTTAGGTATTTTTACACCAGAGTTTCAACAAGGACTTTTTGGGACCCCACCTCATGAGTACTGGCACTGTCATGTTGTTAACTGGTTACAAAATGTGATTTCATGCAGTGACCAAAAATATCACCTTTTGGGACCGAGTAAGAAAATGACAGCACCAGTGCTCATGAAGTGGGGTCCCAAGAGATCCATGTTTAAAATTTGGTGAAACAACAGTGAAAATGGCAGAGATATTGACATAATTTCAAACATTTCTGCAGTTTAGGCTTATGAAGTAGGATTCTACTTTGTATCTCAGCATACGAAGCAAGATCCTACTTTGTATGGCTCATGAATTAGGATTCTACTATATATCTCAGCATACGAAGCAGGATTCTACTTTGTATGGCTCACAAAGAAGGATCCTACTTCATATCTCAGCATACGAAGCAGGATCCTGCTTCATATGATGGCGCTATGAACAAAGATTTAAAATGTTAATGAAAAACATTTTAAGGGCACTTTTTGAACAGTAAAGTGCAGAATTCACATAAGGGGTCCCGATAAGCAAGCTACATGTGTTGGTTCCTCCCTAGAATATCATTTGGGAGGTTTCCAAATTTGAATTTTTCAGGCAAAACTGAAAACAAGGTGGCGGCCATACAAAGTAGGAACTTTCCCATATGAAGCAAGATTCCTACTTCATTTCATACAGCTATCTTGAAGTGCTTACTGAGTATGCTCAGAAATTATTTTTTTCAAATTTTCAAATTGCTATAACTTGAAAACTGCTTATTATTTTTTCACCAGACCAGCAAAAGGCACATCTGCTGGGCACATTTCTGGGGTAGTCTCTTTCTGCTCTGAAAATGTCAGACCCAAAAACAAAACCCTCTGGGCTGTAGGCAACTTCAAAGAAAAATCCCAGCAAAGTCAATGAGCGAAAACATGTTTTTTTCACCTCTGCATAACTCAGAAACTGCACATCTGACCAGAACATATCTTGCCACATCAAAGATCTACCCCACAAGATGGTGCATACCAAATTTTGTGCAAATCCGTTTAACAGTTGCAAAGTTATTAAAGTGCAAAATGTTGTGATTAACACCACTGAAGTGCCGCACTCCTATTAAAAACATATGTGTGTATATATGTCCTTTTTATTTAACTTTGTTAGCCAAGTTTTAAGTGACTAAAGACAAATATATGTACACATCCTTCCTGTTGTACATAACTTCATCTCAAACGTGTTACTAATTAAGATGATAGAAAAGCATTTAGGAATTTTTAGTGGTAGTGGTAGTTTGTTGATTGACCATAAAGTGTCTTTACGTTTCCACAATACAGTATCAACAGCTTACTGAAAATAGCTTGCATAAAGGCAGTGTACAGAATATAATATTTCATATAACATATTATGGGAAAACAAGAATATCTAAAATAAAATACTTGCTTAAAAGTCTCATAATTTCAGACAGGACACTAATAACGTCACATACCATGTAGAACAAATATAGGGCAGGCAAATTCTATAATAAAACTTCCCTTGCTTATATAAAATGTGAGACATGAAGCACAATGTTCCCTACATATGGAGGACTGCAACTTAACTTATTGTACTTGGGAATTAAACAATTGTGATGCAGGGGTTGTGGACATTATGTACAATATCTATAGTTCCTTCCAACCTTAAATTACTGTATTACTTTTCTATTTTTACTTACCAGCATTTCTGAGTTTCTTGTTTCGTAAGACAGATAGAATCACTAGTACTTTTCCAAGCATGTCCATTACTGTTGTAAAGATCATCACACCAGCCAGCAATATGGTTAAACCTTTTGAAATTTGATATACCGGAAAAGCGCTGTAATTAGTAGCAGGGAGCCTGCAGTCAATGCAGCTAACATTTATATCTAATATGTTCATGGAAGCACTTAATGATTTCTTATTAAAATGATAAAAAATTTGCAAGAAAATCTTTCTCAATTGTAATCATCTGTGTTATGAAAAGGCACGCATTGCTTTGTATCTGACACATCATAGATTTATAGATCAAATCATTATTTCAGGTGTCAAACTGATTTATAATAAACGATTTATTTAAAAATCTACATAGTCCTTTAAATACAGGTTATGGTTTTGAATATATGAGCCTTGTATGAGATAAAGGGATCAGGTAGACTTGACAGCTGCAAGTCCTTTTTGATCACTAAAATGTCTGTCAGTATGGTTCTCTGGGCAATTAAGAGGTTGATTCACTGAGTGGTTCAGAAGTGCTTTGGTGTCCCCTTATGGCAGCTGATACCATGAAGGTACTGCACATACTGTATACTAAATTGACATAGGAAAAGCACTCCGAAATCTCTCACAACTACAATCATTTGATTTTTTTTGTGTATATGTGTAAAACCTCATTCACTCAGCTGGGCTTCTGTCAGTTCCAGCACAAGAGTCTGCTATTTTAAATCTAGACCATAATCTGTTACTTTTGCTTGAAGAAAATAATTCCCTAGGTTTTTACTTGACTTTAAATCTCCCTTCTTTCCTCAGTGGGCCGGAAAACAGTTTACTGTGTATGTATTCAGTTTCAGAACATTCACAGTCATTCAGTTTGCTGCTACTTTACTGTGCCTTTTAAATAGTCAAGGATGATTCCCTGTTGAGTTGCAGTTATTTTTGAAATACATAATGTCAGAGTTTCAAATGAACAGGAAATCATTTATTGATTCCAATTACCATAATTATATCACAGAAGAGTGCCTTCTAGTACTATACTATTTTGGAGGTATGAAAATTTGCTTTGATTTCAATGCAGCCTGATTTGTATTGTATATGCTATTGCTAAGGGTTTACTACAGCCAATTATCTTCAGAAATGTACCCTATTAATTTATATACAATTTTCTTTCAGAATCACTGTCCATAAATAATATAATAAAAATGCACCTAGTAATATTTGTTACAATCTTCATTAAGACAAATTCAAATGTCAGTACATTGTCCTGCTACCAGGATTCAAAAAAAATTTCAGATGTGTCTGACTGCCTTAGCAAGTCAACTCCTGTGGACCAGTCCTAAATTAGGGATTGGGGTCAGAGGGAGGGAGGGAGCAAGAAGGGGGAGGGATATTTTTTATGGTATAGACAGGGATGGGGAGTGAGCCAACAGCAGGAGAAAACAGGAGGAAGGTCTTTGGTTTAAAAAATTATATAGGCTTCAGGTTTGGGGGTGACAGCTGGGTTATTAAAATTGCTCCACAGTACCCATGTATGGAAACACATGAAAAGGCTGCAGTGATGTTCACTACACATGTGTGCTGAGATACTACAAGAACACAGCTACAATATAGTATAAAGGCACCACAGGATTGAATAACCTTTAACTGGGATTTAGAATTAGCACTGAATCAGGATTTAGGATCTCACTAAAGTTGATAGTATACTGTATCAAACATTTCTGGACACACCAAGATTTCATGGTTTGGGATCAAAGTGGGTACTACAGATACCATGGGCCCTGCACTGGGTAACCCAGTTTTATCACTTTTATGTATTTATTTAAAATTGGTTTACCTGGTTTGTGATACAAAGAATAACAGTCTCATTCACAGATGTGACCTGGGGAGGTGAAGGGTACATGGGAGGGGAGAAGAAAAGGTATAAAATAAAATAACAGCAGTAGCAACAATTCAGACATCACTTAGCATCACAGCTAAGCTCAGGGAGTATAAAATAATTAGTTGGGTAATCACTTGAGGAAATCAAATGTTCAAGAGAGGATAGTTATTGTTAACTGGCCTATCTGGCAGAAATATCCCAGAACGTAAACAGGTAGGCCCAAACAGTGTCAGTATAGTTTATTAGGACAATAACTAAGGTAACCACCGGTGCTGAATGAAGGATTTTGTAACACATTTAATGCTGTCCATGTTCCATGAACTTTCAGGTAGGAAACAAGTGCTGGATTTATTTCTGTGTATTTTTTTGTTTTGTTTGTTTGTTTTCAGTTTTTATTAACTGGAAAAGGAGGGCCTTGCAATACAGCCTACTGTATTTTCAGCCTTGTACTGTGTGTGTGGGGGGGGGGGCAGGATACAGATGCAGACTAACATATTAATACAGCTTAAACTCTTGGTGGTATTTTTAATTAGTGTGGGAAATCTGGCCAGGACATAAAGGAAATTCTCTACTCTTTTCTTGTAGTGTCATAGAATCTTTAAAGTCCACCTGAACAACCAGCAGAACAGATAGATGAGACTTTGCTTTATCATCTCTTTTGAAAGACTGCACCTCAGGAGTGCAGCACCCCCACCCCATGTTGCACTACAGTGCCAGTATTGGGATTTATCTTAAGAGGCTGATGTAGAACTCAAGCCTACAGATTTCTGATCTTTCAGCTGCAAAGATGACTGTACAACCTGCTGAGCCACTGACACTGTATAATCCTCTCTAAGTCAAAACAGTAGTGCCTAAAAGTGCAGTTGTCTGATAGGTCACAAACCCTTCATTCTACCTGAACTGACTGAGACAGAAACATGCTTTAGAGAAAAATGGCCACAGCCATGTATGTATTGAACAGAAACTAACAAACACTTATAGCCAAAGTCAGCATGATGTGCACAGCAAGGTAGTCATAGCAAGTCATTCATTAATCATTCATTATCATAATCATCACAAAGCTTATCCTCTTACCACCTGGGGAGTAAACCTAATGGGTACAAGCCACCATGAGGGAACCAGCCTTGGGGCATGAGGGATGGTTCTGGGCTAGGTGCTGATGTACCCCTTTCCCATCAGAGGGTTCTGCATCCCATGTGCAAAGCCCAAAGAGGCTACCCCTCTGTCAAGATGCATGGTTCCCTGTTCTCCACATGAAAAAACCTTGCTAGACTACCATGATGCCACAGAATGAGCACAACCAAAAATACTTGTCCTCCTCAAAAGCACTTCATGCAACCATGATATTGCTGTTGGATGTTCTCTGACAGATGGGACCCCACTGACTCATCCAGACTCACAAAACTGGCTATGGTACTCCTAGCAGTAGTAAGCTTGCTGTGACCCTACCAGCTGATCCCCCCAGTTTCCATGGTTAGCCATGCGGCATCTACCTGCTTCTGCTGCTGTGTCGCTATGAATGCCAAAACGTTATCTAGCTTTTGCTCTATAGCAGATAGACCTGCCAGGAGGGAGAAATTTGGGAGCAGAGGGGATGGCCCACCTGGAGACTGCAGGTTTGTAGGCTAGGGAAAAGATGGTGCCAGGGTAAGGGGTGTAACCAGCCCTTGAGTTTGTGATTGTAAGAAACCCAGAACTGGTGGCCTCAGTACTAGAACTGGTGTCTGAGGCACTAGCAGAGAGGATCAGAACTGGTTCCCCTGGGGGTGCTGGACCCACTGGTTCTGAGAGTGCATAACTTTGGGTCTGCCATAACTCATGTTGCCCACCCCCCCCACCACATGGCCTGTGTAAGCTCTTTGGCACACCTGGTAAAAGAAGCCCAAATGCGTTCTGCAATAACTCCCTCACCTGCTTCTCATTCAGATTTTCTGACTTAGGCCTACCTGGTTGGGGGTCGCTGGAGCTGGCAGTTCATGTCTGAGCTTTCTTGACCTGCTGTTCTTTACCTGGAGAAGCAGTGCTGGAATGTCCAGACTTAGCACAGCTGGAGTCTTTGGCTGTGGCTCTAGGTTTAAAAAGACTGCCAGCTATGGGTCATCAGGAATCTGAAACAACACCTTCCACCAAGCTCATCCTTTATGGTGAACTAGAGTATCCAACTGCTTTTCTAACTCTTCTCCACCAGTTTTACCCTGTCTAGCCACCTTGTTTTGCAAAACTGCAAAATAAAAGCACAGCAAACTAGACATACACCCACTGCACCACAGGGTGTACTGTACAGTACATAGATGTTTGTGATGTTGCATTAGTAAATTCATCATTTTGGTGTGGTGGTGTGCTGTTTCACCTTAGAATGTGTTCTACTTCTCCACTAATCCAAGCCCTGTATGAATCCAGTATGCAAATTCAGAAAAGTAAACCTGTGGGAAGGGATTCTGACAATTTCCTAAATATGCTGTAACTGACTTGTTCATTCTTTGTGTTCTCCCACGTAATAATTATTACTTCATATTTTGCCAAATTACTATGCTTATGAATCAAAATTGGGGTTTTCAATTTAACAGTAAGGTGCTAGGTGGTGAAGATTTGAACAGAAATTGCTCTCCTACCAAAATATCTCATTAAAGGGAAAACCTCCTTAGCCTATCTTGTGTATAGTTTGTAGGCATGAACATTGATTCCCTTAGTCTTGCATCCCCCTAATTTCATCCTAATTTAAAAATAAATTAGTTTGCTTCACACTGTTTTGCCCTGGTCTGTAAACCTGTTTGTCTACTTTGCAAAGATCGTGACTCCACTCATGTAATGTGTCATGGGAGTTGATGATGCATACATGGACAAGAGAGCAGAAGGTATAGTTTCATTCAGTTCTGCTTCATGTCTTGTGAAGTCTCCGTATTCTCTAAAAGCATTTTATAACTCATATACACTTTATTTAATGTGATTTTCTGATGTTTTCCATAACAAATAAGAATAGTAACTGGTAGGAGTTGTGAATCACTCTCCTACCATTCAAACAGCACAAAAGTGCTGTTTTCAATTAATAAAATGTTTTTATTTCTATGCTCTGCTTCATTTGCATAACCCGTCACTTTTTTAGGGCTGTGGGTGAAACCTACAGCTCTTTGGGATCAGCTCATAGCTTATAAAAATGGCCAATCATGGAACCTTCTGTTGGACTTTTGGAAGTATCCTTCTGAAAGTCCAATGGAACTTGAAACCCCCTGCCACAATCAGCTGCTATGGAATAACAAGCCGCACTATTGCGGCTGTTACGTCTGCATTACGGGGCATGGACTGCGCATGCACAACTCTTGTGCATGCACAGTTCCTTGGCACTGTCATGTTGTGAATGACAAAATGTCATTCACTGCAACTATGCATGCGCGAGTGACACGCATGCACAGTTGAATCACCGCCACCAGTAGAAAAACCCTCCCACTGCTGCTGTCGTCCCATGCTGACATCTAGGTCCCCAATCCCTGTGTCAGCATTATGAAGCCCCCCCAACACATGTGGCACACTGGGAGCCCTCCAGAGTCTGTCCAAATGTAGGTCTTTGCCCTGCACCAACATTGGGGTGTCAAATCCCCATGTCTGCACTATGTGCCCCCTCTACTGATGTGGCACACTGTAAGCCCACCCCAGTGTGCCCAAATTTTTGTTTTTTCTCCCCCCTCTGACATCAGGGTGCCAAGTCCCCATGTCAGCATCAAGTACTCACCCCCAACTCATGTGGCACACAGGGAACCCACCCCAGTGAGCCCAAATGTATATATTTTTTCCTGTAAATAAAGAAAACATTCCACTGACATGATTTTTTTAAACCTGTAAAAAAGAAAACAGTCTGTCATCATCACCCCACTCCCCCTTACCCATTCCCACCCTACTACTGAGCGCCCACCTTCCCTAACCCCCCCTTACCCCATACTTACCTCTGGAGGGAGGTGCTGTCATCTTCTCTGGACTGGGACATGTCTGCACTCTTTAAAGTCGAATCGCAAACTGAAGAATCAAAGGTAAGCATGTTATAATGGCATTCAATGGGGTTTTCAACTTAAGTTGCTAACTCAGCCATTTTTTTTTTAATTTTAGCCCCAAATTGTCAACATGGGGTTCTTGGGATCCCACCTCATGACTAGTGTCACTTTCATTTCATTACTTGGTCCTGAAAGGTGATTTCATGGTCACTGTGTGGAATTACCTTTCAAGACCGATAACCAAATGATAGTGCCACTATTCATGAGGTGGGGTCTCAAAATGCCCATGTTGCAAATTTTGTGAAAAACTCCAAAAAATGACTGTGTTTCAAGCATGCATTGCGCAGTTTCTACACTTGCTCCTAACTTTGCCCATTTTTAATATTTTCACTCCAGATTTTCAACATTGCCATTTTTTGCACACCTCCTTTTTAACAGTACAGCTGTAATTTTTCACATCCTGCCTGAAACATGTTTTCACACCTGTTGCACATAATGGTGAGGTTGCTCTGTGAAATCACCTTTCCGGACAAGTGAAAAAAAAAGGACACTGGCACTTTTCATGAGGAGTGATCCCAAAAAGGTCATGTTGAAAATTTGGTGCAACACCTCCAAAAATGGTCAAGTTTCACCCAGGCATTCCATAATTTCTATGTATATGTCTAACTTTGGTCATTAGGCAGCTTGTCACAGCCCTACCTGCTCTGGCCAGATCTTCTTCTCAGTGCTACAAACCCTAACTGTGATATCATACCTGGGAAACTAAGCTATTAAAGAAACACTGTCAGTTTTTAGTTTTAGAGAGAAAAATCAGCTATGTACTGTACCCACAACGCCTCACTACAATTATGTAGATTAGTATACAGGCTATTATATTTCTGTGCTGACTGCAGAAATAGGAGTCTGCATCTCTCAGAATAGAAGTATCATAGCTAGATACTGTATGCGTAATGCCTTGTTTTGAAAATACACATACAAAAGCTATATCATTGACACCATTACAGAAATATAAGACTGCATCTCACAGGACGGAAACTGGAAAAAAACATCTTATTTCACCCACAGTGCCTTGCTATGATCATTTGCATATTAGGTGCTCACCATTACCAGCACATGGGACTGCACTTCTGAGTAAGGCACATTTAAAGTCAACATTATAAATTACCCAGAATTCCTTGTTGCTGTATGTAAAACATTGACAGTTCCCTGGTATGACATCACTCAGGGGGGAGCACACAGAGAAACTGGAAGGCAGCCAGAAACAAAGCGGTGATAGAGCACAACAATAAAATGACTATCTCAGATATTTTTACAAAACAAATTGCAGCTCCAACATCTGAAGCATGGGCAGCAATGGCATACTATGTGAAGAAAGGATCTGCGAAACTTCAGAAAATCCCATTAATTCTTGGCCTCTGGCCAGAACTAAGAGTATTGCCCTAAAGTTTTTGGAAATACTCTGATGCTTAAGCAATTACTGTCTACCGATTTCAACGTACCCTGTTTTGCCCAAATGCCTATGTATGTTTCTTTTGAACTGATTCCTACGTATGCTTCACATATTGTCATCAGCCTTCCTTATTGTACTACAGTCTTAACCTTGTATTCGTGCCTTCTAATTGGTGTCTGTATACCCTTTCTTTGTAATATTGTTTTGTATATTTGTCCTTTGTAATCTCCCAGGTCATACCTGAAAATCAGCATTTTTTGTCTAGTGTGCTTACCTAGTCAACAAACGTTAAATAAATAAACAACAGAAAACAGCAGGGCACTTACTGTGCCCAGAAAGTTTCATGGCCAGCATAAGACAAAAACATAGGGACTGCAGAGAACAGTAATGGCACTGACTAATACAGTACAACTACTACATGCTTTAGCACCAACATCATAAAATTACAGGATGCCTTACATGAGTCAGGTCATGACCTTTGCAATGGAGTTAGACAGATTTTCACACCAGATTTAAGTACTTTCATTTACATTTAAATAATGATTTAATGAGAAGGGTGCACCAGAGTCAGTCAGTGTTCACGGCTACAAACTACACAGATAAACAAAATAAAAGGCTGTGAGTACCATCTCTTTACAGCTTTTTCAGTAAAAGAACTGCCAACCCTAACCATAACCTTAAAATTTTTTTCAAGGGCACCTGTCCAGGAAGCACTAATTACCTCTAAACTGGTGCACAGCGGCACTATACAATTTGCACAGTATGCACCCTTTTATGTTAGTTAATTAGCTAGTTAACAAACCTTTAAATGTGTATACAGTAACTCTAAAATATTCAAAACAACAACAGTATCATGGCTGATGAATTAAATTATTTATGTTCTGCAAACAGAATCCAGGCTTAATAATTAACCACATGGACAATATCACAGCCACTATCCACAGCCTAATTTTGAATATTGTGCACAAATTGCCATTTAAAATGAGCGTACACCTTCCCAGACTTGTTCTGGTGTTTTTAGAATGCCAGCACAGATACTTGTCTCACACCTCTGTTGCACAGCATCAAATCATGTTAAGGATTATCCTAATGGCTCTGTGACTATCCTGTTTGGAAAGATCCACTGGCTCAATTTAACAAAATCAGCACAATCAGAAAAGTCTTCCTGGCTGAGTACAATGCAATGCAAAACCAAGCAGCCACCATATGGTGCTCAGCAATCACCAACAATCTCCAACTCCACCCCTTGCTTAACCTTACCATATCATTCAACATATACTTGGTGCTTGTGCTCTAACAATGAATTTTCTGCAAGCACGGCATCTTTTGCCCCCAGTTGTGACCTGTTCATCCTCTGCCTTACTTTATAATCCTTTTACTGAAGTTTAGGACTAACACTGGATTACCATGCGGGCTGCCGTTGATAGGTTCTTGGTGTTCTCTGAAAGAGCCACTTGTAAGTACTAGAATTGAAAACACAATGATTAAGGAATAAGCTGTTCCCTGAACTAAGGAAACTACACAGATCATGTGCATGATAGCCAAAAAACTTAGAAAACCTGTCATACTTCAGGGCTAACCCAAATCACCACACGGGCCACCATCACTAGGCAACCCCCTTGGCCCTCTGCACTGTTCTCAACATGCTAGCCAAGAAATTCATGAAAACCTTGCTTGCAAGTGCCAAAAAAGCCCCTTTATTCTGTGCAGAATGAAAAATTGCTGACATATCAGCAAAAGGCTTGAAGGTAGTGAGGGACATTGAACTGGAAACCCAACATTTTGCACTCTCTAGTAGCACTTTCTCAAGGGTGGCCCCCACTACATGGCTGTGTTTAATACATAACCCAGTTTTCTGCAATAGGAGGCATGGTAAAATCAGGGTACTGCTACATACTCTATCTGACTAAAGATGCCACTGCAATCATGCAAATTGGAGCACAACCACCTGAGTGCCTGGGTAATGGCAGCCAACCATCAACCTGGAGGCACTGGAACTAGGTTCAGTCCTAGGGAGGGGAGGGGAGGGGAGGGAAGTGCATGCTGACAACCCACCACATGGCCTGGCATCTTACCCACAACCTACAGATCAAAAAATATTGTTCTGAGAGGGGTAAAGAGGTTCATGTGAAGTTCCTGCCATTGAGCCATTTCCCCTTGAGCACAGAAGAAACAGAGGGGACATGATTGAAACATTTAGGTATGTGAGGGGATTTAACACAGCTCAGACAGGCAATCTATTTCAACAGAACATGGCGACATGTGCAAGATGGCATGATATGAGATTGGTAGGAGGAAGGTTCAAAAGCAACCTCAGGAAGTACTTCTTCACAGAGAGTGAGATAGACCCATGGAACAGCCTGCCCCAAGAGGTGGTAGCATCAAAGACAATCAGGGAGTCAAATTTGCATGGGACAGACATAAAGGTCAAGTTAGGACAAAGGCTGCAAAGGGAGGGGGGTTGTTTCTAGGGCAGACTAGATGGATCGCACAGTTCCCATGTGCCGATGCTTTTCTTATGTTCTAATGTTCCTTGCATCTTATGACTGCAGGAGACAAGCACCCTCCTTTCAACCTCCACCAGCCCAAGGAATGAAACTGGCTCTTCCAGAAGCTCTCTGACCACTCTTCAATCCTTACTACTAGGCAATGTTTGGTCCAGTGAAAGGGGTATCTCACAATCACAGCCTACTGACTTCAGTAGTGTAGCCATCTCTGTCAACCCATGCAGCAATCTGTACTCTCATGCATGCTGACTCACTTTCTCAAGCCAAAGTCCACTTAAAAACTTCAGTCAGCATCTGCCTGTCTGGAAATATTATGAAATCTAGAAACTCAGTTCCCCAAGTTTCACTAAACCGAACCCAGCAGCCAAAAAAACGGTTGCCCGACACATGAAGTTTTGCAGAGTTTTTTTTGTTTCTGTGTTTTGGGGAGCTTTGCTCCCACATCCGCCTTACTTTTTAGATCAAACTCTGCTGCAGACAAACTTTACATGTTGGGAAACTGTGTGTTGGGCTGCTGAAGTCAGGATAGTTAAATTCAGGGAACCAAGTTCATTGATTTCAAAATACTCCCACCGGTTCTATAGAGTGAGCGTTTTTTTTCAGCTTCTGATCTGGAATAAAATAGCAGAGCTTTTTGCACAAAATTCCCCAAGGCACTGCAATCTCCCATAAAATTTTCCCCAGCCTCAGCACTGGATCCCAGGCAGATCAACTCCTGCAGGCCTCTCACCACTTTAACAAATGCTTACTCTGGCTTACCCTTGTGCTAAAGTCCACTGTAGGGCCCAGATGTCCTTCCTTAGAGGGCTGTGTTGAAGCTGAAGGTGAAGTCTTCTGGTTGGATGGTACAAAGCAAGAGAGAAATCTCTCTTTCATCTGATCAATTTATGTGCCTAAACTTTGCCCCTCTAGCCCTAAGTTGCCTGCCCCCACATGAACCCCTACCTGCCTACATGCCTACCCCTGCCCCCAGTGTGTGTCAACCTACCTAGCTGACCTGATGGCTTAGGTGTAGTTAGGGCTGTTACCACAGGCAATACCCCTTCTGCTGCACTTTTTTGCAGTCTCCATAATTATTTAGGGCGCCATACCATCTGATGATGGATAACAGTCCCAGATAAGGGTAATTCATTCCAGATATGGTAAACACTATCATGAAAACTTGACCCAAAGTGGATCAGCCCCAGTTAAGTATAACATCTGTATGTGACCACAGAAATTGCCATCCTTTAGGATTTTAGCACAGGAACAGCTCCATGGCATTTAAATTAATCAGCAATCTGTTTTGTCTGCTCGAAGAGGCAAGTTTTTTAAAGTGGACATCAAAGTTGGGCAAAGCTCTTCCAAATCTACATAGAACCAGTTCTAGTTAAAACCCATGAAGTCCCTAAAAGGTTTTTATTTTGGATCCCCTTCTCAAGCAAAATATTTTGTAATCATTTGCATATTAGTTATATGCTAATTATATCCTAATTACATTTTTCATTTTAACCCACTAGATCTGTTTTTTTAAGGGGGAGAATCTTATTTATTCTAGATTTTAGAACCAGCCTAGTTGAAGGAGATTCTCTTTTTTTATTTAGAACCCTGTGGTTTTCAAAATAAAAGTATGCATGCAAGTGGAGATTGCACAACACAGCTGACAAGGATAATCCCACAAATCTGATTGACTGCCATGCTCTAAAAGCAGTGATGTTATCTAACAATAACATCACTTGATCTAGGGCAGGCAGGGAAATGACCTCATAGCCAGTGTAGAAATCATTCCATTCTCAATCCACTGTGAAACTGGCTTTACAAGTCATAGATGTGACAGTCAGCTCTGTGTTTCAGTTTGACTTCCTGATGGCTTCCCCATAAGTTTTCTACCCTTTATTCTGTGTCCCCACTTAATTTTTTTTGAATTTCTGTAGTATGTACATCAAAAAGTAAAATGAAGCTGACACTTTGATCAGGTTCTCGGTGAATGGTTGGTACCACGATCGTGGCTAGCACATGTGCAATTAAAAACACTACTTGCTCAAGTGAGAAGAAACAGGCATGCTAGTGAGTTAAAAGCCATTGCGATGCTATCAAAATCAGTAGAAAATACTGCATCTATTCATGACCCTCACCTTTTTTTCCAGACCGATGCCCAGTTAACAGAAAAAAGGCTACAGACACACCCATTTTCTCCTGGTCTGCTCCAGGTCCCAACTTCAGTGTTACCCAATCTGACTGCACTGCGCTATTGCCATGGTCACTTCATTGAAGGGAAAAAAAAAACAGAAGAGCCCATCTTTATTAAACGAAGACACCAACTGTACACTATGTGCCTGTGTAACAGGAGAGGGAAACAGCAACAGAACAAGGGGCATTGGAGGTCAGAAAGACAGCCACAAAGAGAGACATACAAGGGAATACAGTGCAACCACATGGGGTAGCACCACCTGCTGCACAAAACAAAAACTATGGACTTTTTTTCAATAAGTATACCTACCATAACAAAAACATTGTTCAAATGTTTACCCATTTTTTTCTTCTTAAAACAAAATGAGCCATCTTATAACAGCAGTAAGTCACTCCAGGGTGTGTGTTACCTCCTTTGTTTCCATAGATGCCCTATGGCATCAGAACCCTCCATTGCTGGATCTGACCCAAAATGGCCACCAGAAGCAAATGAGTTAATTGTGTAATAACATCACTTCTTGGATACTGAACCTACTTGGTCTGTGGCCTCGTGCTTCAACCACCTGTGATGTTATTACTCAATAACACATACCCTGTCATGCCTTATTGCTTAATCATTAGGCTATGGCATCAAAAACAAAATGACAATACTACATAGCAGCATTACGTAAGGAATTATCATTGTAGGTTGCATGGGATGAACTCATATCATGCAGAACAGATCTGAGGTGCTTGGCAGAATTTACTTATGAAAGAGTGATGACAGTGGTAGGGATGTGGGAAAGGGACAGCTTTATTTATTTTTGTATTTATTTATTTAAAAATTGGTGACTGGGAAAGGCACACTGAGCTGAGGCTCATTTCCAGGTGTGACCCAGAGGAAGTGGAAAGGCAATACAAAATACATAGCAGAGACACAATTCACAGTTATAATAAAGGGCAGTCAGAAAAACATGATGAATATAGGTATAAGTCCTGAATCAATAGGCAAGGCAAAAAAACAACAACAATTAAAGCAGCCATGCATGATAGCGATGAAGATTTTGACCTACATTTTGTATTAGATTTTAGATTGCACCTTTTCTTCTGACTTGCATGATACCCTTCTTTCCACAATCTGAATCTGCTTTAGTATTTTTTTTCATATTTGAAATAACAAAAGGAGCACTTATTTTAATATGGCTCAGACCACGTTTTCATTAGTATTCTCAGCTGTTATTGTGCTTCAGTTATTTAAAATCACTTCTGTTGTGACTAAAATGAACAATTATGTAACAGGTAGTGCTCCCTGACCTTATGGAACAATTGATGTACAAAAACAGCTGAAAAGACTAATGAAAACCTGGTCAGGATCTCCCAGGGAGAAAATCAAGTCCAAGGTGTGTCCATGTAGGTGAGTCGCAGAAGTAATAACTTGTGCAAGGCCCAGAGATTCCATCAAGTGGAGGAAATCCCATCCAAAGTGTTATAATTTATCATTGACCCAGGCACTGAAGTCACCCAGAACAGCCCATCTGGATGAGTCTAAGATACTGGCAGCAATGAAGTCCATGGTTTCCGCACAGAAAATCCCTCTCATGCCCTGGAGACCTGTACACCAGGAGGATTGTGAAATCTGCACCTGGAACCAACTGCACAGACACACATTCAAATCATGAGGTGTCCCCCATGGTTCACAGTAAAGTTAAACTCAGATCTAAAACAGAAAGCCATCCTCCATCATCCCATCTTGAGCAGTGTACCACAAAGAATCCAGCTGGGACAGCCGCTTCCAAAACTGGTTCAGTGTTGTCACTCAGCCAGAACCCCATGATGCAAGCCAGATTGACTGATGTACCAAAATGAAATCTGCGATAATGGCAGTCTTGTTCCTCACTGATCTTGCATTTCAAAGTCTTGCCTAAATGGGACAGAGAAATACAGCTAGCCTAATGGCTCCCTATCCACGTGGTCCAGTGTATTCCCTGGATATTGGAATGAAACACATCTCACCACACTTCAGCTGAGTCAGAGAAGATGCTATGGCAGGAGCAGAGATGTGGAGGAGTTTAGGATCTAACCCATCAGGGCTGGACTTGGGCAGGATGATGGAGGAAAGGGCAGTAAGAAGTTCCTGGGTAGCAGTGGTGGGGTGAAAACCATGTCAGGAAAGAAGAGGAGAAGGAATATGAGATGGATCAGAGGGGACTGAAGGGAGAGCAGATGGGAGAGAACAAGTGGTTAAAAACTTATTGAAGTGAGCAGCAAAAGAAGAGGAGTACAGGTGAACCATTTACCAGAAGGATTGGGGGGACAAACTGGGAAGGAGGATCAAGAAGGGAGTGAATTATCTTCCAGAATGGTTCCACCAAGCTGCAGTGACAGGAAATCTATTGATGATCAATACAGTGACAGCATTAGAGTGACACCCAAAACAACTGTGTGGTCCCATGGTGAACAACCACCACACCGACAAACAGCAAGACAAATTCAGCAATGCAGGGGGCTGCTCCCATGGCACCCCCCACACCCCCAGACCTAAAAGGAACAACCTCCAAGATGCACCATCACATGAGATGAGAGTGAACACTCCCTCACACAGATTGGACCTTCCAAACGCCATCTCTGGCTCCATCAGGGACATGATTGTGCCATCCTGTCACAGTTGGCTCACTGTCCCCATCAGCTCTTGCTCTGCTCTGACATTGCACAGTGTGGTACTGGACACACATCGAGGTAACACACCTGTCAGACTGAAATCCCAGTCACTGCAACTGCGATTAGTGTGCAGCTGTCGCTGTTATGGATTTGCTGTGCTAATAGTATACATTCCAAAACTTAGATGAGGCATTAAGGTTGTTCTCAAGGCTGACCTTAAAATACTGTACTTTTGCAGCCTGGACAACCTTCATGCAGGAATTTCTACTAGCCCTATGTAAGAGGAGGTCAGGAAGGAAGTGTCATAATTTTTAGCATGCCTGGGTGATATCACGGGACTTGCACTGGTCAATGATTAGGGGTGTAATCTGGGGGGGGTGAGTTTTGACCCTGGATTTCCTGAGTGAGATATGGAGAGGGCAATGATAATATCAGTGGCAGAGGAGATGGCAGCCCAATATGTTGCCGTAAGGTTGTTCAGGATATCCTTGGTGTTCAGAGACAAGATGGACCTGGTCCAGATGCATTTTGGGGTGGAAGATGGACCCCAGGTTTTTCTGATGCAACCCTTTATGCAGGGGTCACTGAAACAATTTGGCAAAATACCTACTGCAACAATGTGGTGTGGGGAGCAGAGTATCCAGTCCAAGAGAGAATGGTTGTGGAACTTGAGCCAAGTATTTTTGGTTATAATCTGCAAGTTATAAAGGGACTCAACCTTTTGTGTGATTGGCCTGGCTGCTGAGGAGAACCAATTGATAATGAAATAATCTAATAGGATGAGTTTACCAGCAGAAGAATGAGCAGTAATGATTGACAGGGCATTAATCAAGGATAAGGTGGTGACCCAGGGTAAGGCACAGAAAACCCAATGAATCTGGGCATGGTGGAGGGTAAAGAGCCTGACAAAAAGAAATTCATGAGAGGAGGGTGCACTCTGTCTGATAGTCATAACACACTATAGGCTCATAAGGATGCAGATTGCAACACCACCATCATGTTTTCCCCTGTGCTGCCTAAAGAGATGATAGCCAGGAAGGGTCAGATTTAAATCTGGAATCCTTGAGGACAGTCAGGATTTCAAGATACAGAGGATGTCAGGAGAGTATTGTGAAACCCAGAAGACAGAAGATTGAGTTTTGGAAGGAGGCTCCAAGGACTGAGTTGATAGATGCTCTACCCTTTGGTAGTTGGGGAGGTGGAGAAGGAGGAGGGGAGTGACCAGGGTTGGACTTCACATCCCAAACAGGATAAGGAAGAGGAAAACCAGCAAAAGAATAGAGCAGGATTTCCACCTCTTTTAAGTGGGGGGAGGGCAGTGGGGAGAACTGGTGAAGGAGGGAAGGGCATGAAGGATACACTGCAGGTTAAGGGAGGGGGGGGAGAGTAATCCAGGGTGGATAGGAAGGGACAGGGTAAAAAAAGGGGGGAGAGAATACTGGATGCACCAGTTAGCTGACGCCAGTTAGGGTTCAACTAAGGCCCCACCCACACTACACCAGAAAAATCCCTCTGTAACATTACAGAGGGTCCAACCCATTACCGTAACAGTTTGCATTTACACTGGTAACATCACAGAAAACATTTTCAAAACTGTTGTTGAAAACTAATATTTTGGGCCTGTCTATACTACATAAGTAAAATCCTGTGATGTTATCAGTGGTAGGGTGGATGCACTATAATGTTTTGGCCCCATCTACACTGCACTGAAAATCTGTAATGTTTTGAAACTGGTACAGACTGAAAACGTTACAGTGCATCCACACTACCACTGAAAATGTTTTGAAAATGTTACAGGATTGTACTTGTGTAGTGTAGACAGGGTTAAACAGAGCTCTGAAACCATTACAGAAACTGTTGTTGAAACCACCTCACAACAAGCTTCTGTAACAGTTACAAAAACACTTTCTGTTATGTTACCAGTGTAAACACAAACCATTATGGTAACTGTTTGGATCTTCTGTAACGTTACAGAGGGATTTCCAAGGGTAGTGTAGACAAGGCCTGTCAGTCTGTAATGGTTTCAAAACATTACAGATTTTCAGTGCAGTGTGGATAGAGCCTAAATGCCACAGAAGTAGGAATATGTAATGTTAGAGTTTTCAACCATAACATCCCCTCACAAGCAGCAAACGGACAAGATGACGCTGGCAACTACAGTCAGTCATCATTAGGTAAGACAAACAACATACAACTGTTTACAGATAACACAAATGCAATTGCACTGATGTGCAACCATCATGGATTTGTACAGTAGCTGTGGCACACACACAAGACATGCACACTCATTGCAGCAGATAGAAACCCACAATACTCAAATTACAACAATGCTTCTGTGTACAGAAGCATAGGCCCCTGCAGCCACAGATAGAAATCCATGATACCCAAATTTCAAGAGTTCTTTTGTCTACAGATGCACAAGTACTTCTATAGCCTCAAGCACTCATGGACACTGTAAGACATACAGTGAATACACTTGACAGGCCTGTGCTTCTGCAGCCATGGGTGTAAGACATACACGCCAACCTCAGGCTGCTGAAGTGCAGGCACCACATACTCCATGAGACCAAAACTGCAACAGTACTTCTGTCTGTAGCAGTGCTGGCCCCTGTGAGGTCTGCGCCTCTTCAGCCACAAGTGTAAGACATACACACCAACTTCTGCTTCTGGAACAGCAGACCCCTTTGGGACCTGCAGTTAAACAGACGGATGCACTCTTGCAATGTGGGTATCATGGTTTATTTTATTTTTATTTTAGTTGTTTAACCAGGAGTAGCACACTAAGCTGAAAACTTTTTTACAGGAGTGACCTGGGAGCACAGGGAGGCTAAGTGACTTGCTCAGGGTCACACAGTATGCAAGTGGAAGCTGTGGGATTCAAACCCATGTCTGGTTTGCTGGACGTCACCAGATTTGCAGCTCAGAGCCTTAAACCACTATGCTATACTGCCTCCCTATGGTTTTGAAGGAAGATCTAGAAATTGTTCAAGGGGCTTGCAGTTTTTCAGTTAGTCAGCTGCATATAGAAAAATGTGCACTAATGGATCATCGTATCTAGTGAGGTACTTCATACAACATGTATAAGTATTTCTGCCTGCAGAGGTACAGGCCACTGTCACAGGTACATGGGTAATGATAACTCGGGACACAGCAAATATAGTAAAACACACCACAGTGCAGTTTTATTTTATACAAAACTATAAAAATAATCAAGAAAAATAATAATATTCGAAAAAAAAAAAAAAAATTAAATAATAGCACAAGGCTATTTCCAATAAACAAATTCACCTTTCTTCAGGTTTCAAATACAATTCAATGTGTCAGCTTTTCAAACATTATTTATTATTAGCTATGAGGTTTATGTATTCCACGAATATGTATAGGGTATCAAAGTAGGTAATTTATAAATCCACGATTGTTCAAAGCACCTATCACTTTAAATTAATTGTGAGCCTTTAATTAGGCAGTTCTTTTGATAGGTGGATGAGTATTTTAAAAGTGTTGTTTGATCTCCTCACAAGTGTTCCCTTGAAAAAGCTAAGCACGGTGAAACCAGTCAGGAGTATTGTCTGCTGTTCTTGAATTGTTTATATAAAATAAATAAGTTATATTCTTATTTAGCGAGTCCTGGTGCCAGTTTGTTTGTTGGAAGAAATTTTGGAAGATTACGTGGCACAGGATGTTGGAGTGGACTGGTTTTGTTTGATAAGAAGGCAAGTTGCAAATAGTTTGGAAAACTAGCTCTCCCCATGCTTTAGTAGAACAGAAGTGTTTGCCTTATATTGAGCAGCAGATAAGGAGAAGCGAATGAGAATTTCTCGATGCACCTGAAGTAAGATAGAAGTAATTAATGGAGTGGACAGATCATGGTAAAAAGCCAAATGAGGAGAGACACTGTGAGAGATGCTGCTTTAAAAGTGGAAAGAGAGATACTGATAAATGTTGCCTTTCTGTCCGTATGAGTGTGCTTTCTTTTAAATCCCCCCCCCCCCACACTTTAAACCGAGATTTATATATTGGACATATGCTTGTTGAATGCTTACTGAACATTGGAAATGAATTTTCCTCCCCTCAAGTCTGTGGTCTTGAAGAACCAGAACTGTCTGCCTGTATATTTAAAACGGACAACGTACAAAACAAAATACGGTAGAAACAAGTAAGAGGTTTGTGGCCTAGAAGAACCAGTACTGCCTGCCTGCATATTGAAAATGGACAGCGAACAAAACAAAATATGGGAGAAACAAGCAAGAGGGTGAGTGAATTTAGCAAAGATATAAATCATTTTAACAATGGCATACCATCTGTCTGAAATATTGAGTATTGGTATGGGGAGTGGCATGCACGATCTGCTATTTCAGACTCAAGGTGAGGAAGGGATTTTCTGTGAAGGCGTTCTGTCTTCAGACGGTGTTTTCAGTGGTGGAAGTGTGGTTAATAGGAATATGGGGGAAGGTGAAATGACAATTTATAGCACCTTTCAACAGCTTGAATGAACTGCTTTAAAAGCAAGGTGCCACTTCTGGCATAAAAATATTTAGAGGCTGCTTTAAAAGTTGAAAGAATTCCAAGAGAGTTAAGAGTACCTAAAAAAGCAGGATATGGACAAGAGAGAGAGATGAATTTTGAGCAGATTGGGAGACCGCACAACAGGAAGGCTCTACAGCATTAACTAAATGTGTGGCAAGAGACTACATAAGACAACAACCAGCATTACAGGAAGAATTGAAACAGTGAGAAGAAGAAGTAGTGAAATTTAAAGAAGATCCTCAGTTTCAGGAGTTGGAAAGAAAGTTAAAAGAAAAATTAAACAAACAAGATAAAAAACTTAAGGAACAAAAGAAAGAAAAATATGAGAGAGATAGAAATGAAGAAGCTCAAGGGAATGTATTTACATGGCCTAAACCAAATTATAATGACAAAAGGAATTATAATAAAAACAATAGCAAGGAAAACAACAAAAAACAATCTAAACAGCCAAAATCCATTCTAAAATCCCAAAGTCCTTCCCCCAGTACCTCAAATTATACTTCAACAAGTGCTAGTGGCTCTGATAGTGAAGTACCGGAGGATTTCTTTGAGGAAGACATGACACCAGTGGATCCAGATCCGGGACTCCATATGAATTTGAGAACACAGAGAAGTGTGAGTTTTCAGAGTGCCAGACAAGTAGCAGGAATACAGGGACAAAAAAAAGCCATCGTGAAGGGAAGAAAAGAACAACTATGCAGAGGCCCAGGAATGGGGAGGGGCAGCAGATCAATGAAGGAGAAATAAATGTGATTAATTAATCAAGTAGAATACTTAACACTTTAGCAATAAGAACATTAAATAAAGGACTGACTTTTGTTCCAACTTCAGAAATGTTGCCATTTGAACTATGTATCGACTGTAAGCGGTTTACTAGAAACTTAAATTTGAAAGCATTTTGGAGTAGAAATGAATCTATGGAAATAATTGGTAATCTTCCTGAAAATGCTGATGATCAAGCAGAAAGATCTCTGCTTATAATCCCTGTATGCCTATGGTTGATTGTACATCTGCTGACTTCTTCAATTGTAAAATAATGCTGTTTTTTTATTTATTTCAACCTTGTATTGTACTGTATACACTGTATATACTTTTTCTTCCTTGTATGTTATTGTTTTTTGTATATGTGCTTCTGTACTGCACTTTGATGTATTCATGACCAGGTCCACCTTGCAAGTGAGCCTTGCTCAATGGTGCCTGCATGGATAAAATACAGATTTTGATTGATTGATAATCCTAGAGGTCCTGTGACTGGAAAGAATGATTTGTCCCATGAGAAACAAACTGGATCTCTAGCAGAGCTGACGGGGTATGCTAGATGCTCTGTTGTTGAACCCACGAATTTGAATGGTAACCCTCACAAGACTCCAGTGAGTATGAAACCAGTGCACTCCCCCCCACCCTTCCATCACCCCTCTAGCCCTATTCCCACCCCCATCTTAAGCCACATTACTGCTGCCTTCTTAGCAGTCCCTTATGGCTCATACTTCCATTTTACCTGTTATCCAGTCTCTGCAGTCCCATACAACTGACTGCTGCCCTTTTTGTCAGTCTCTTGTGGCCCCCAAATTATGTTAAACCTGCAGCCCCTTCTGGCAGCCCCAGTAAACAGACTGCTGCCTGGTGCCAGTCAATCTCCCTGGCCCCATATATTACTGCCATATCTGCTCCTTCTACTACCACTCCAGAAGCCCCTCTTTTTGCTCCTTGCCTGCTGCCCCATTCCATTTAACTGGGCAGATAGGTGGGCAAACCAGCTCTCTAGCAGATAAAGGAGGGGGATTCTCTCTCCACCCAGCTTATATAGCCCTTCCCCTGCATGCCTCTCTATCTGTCCTTTCCCCTAGTCATACTCTTAGTTCCCTGCTGCCCCTCCTTATCAACAATCCCCTGATGCCTTCTTCCCATAATTCCCTTCTCTATCCTAGCCCCCCTTCCCCTCTCCCCCAGGTTACCAGCCTGGCACCCGGGTATTTTGGCTGGGCAACCCCTGACTATAGGGACTCTTTAAATTAGCAAGCCACCTTGTCAGGGGATCTGTTCCCAAAAATAAACCACACCACACCTTTTGTTGGGTGCTCAGTTGGATGTCATTAAATTTGTTGGATTAGAAAAAGTCACTGTGTGCCCTAGAGGGGTAATTTAGAACAACTAATTGGGTAACATGAAAGTTTCTGGATCTTTACACTAAAAGCAAGGGAGGGATTTCAGCGGAATAATATAAATTTATTAGCCTTCCTGTAGAATTGTTTGAGCTGAATGACAATATAGATGTGCAACAAAGCAATTTATGAATAAAATGGAAATATATGAATACCATTTAAAAAAAAAATGTACAAACCAGTTGCTGAATATTTAAAACAGCTTTACTTAAATATTTAATTACTGTCTCTTTTATAATGTGAATCTGAGTTACAAATTGCTTAGATGTCTTGATTGTTTAATTGTCACACATGTGAGTTGCTTTACGAGCACAGGAATGATTAAGTATGTATACTATATAAACACAGGTCATTCATTGTCTAGCTATCTCTGATGAAGCTTGGCATTTTATGAGCAAAATGTAAGATGTTTTTTGTATTACCTGCTTGCTACCATATTGGTATGTGAGCCAGCTATTTTTTTTTTGCACCTGCACTTTGGAATAAAAGCCTTTTAAGACTGATCCTTGTTCTGGATGCTGTTTCCTGATTTTTACAAATCTTTCCATTTTCCTGCAAAACAGTGACACTAGCAAGGCTCGGTTTCATAACATTAAAAAATATATTTCCAGGGTATTTCATTCTTTAGAAATAAATGCATTTGCATGAAAGTAGCTTCTTTATCCCTTAGACTTCGTGTATTCCTACTGCCTGTCCTGGCCTTAACTCGTAATCCTCTGTGATGTGTGACAGCTGAATAATTTCTGTAATAAAGGTTATGATGATATATAAGAAATCACACATACCCCAATAATGCATAGCATCATGGGACATAAATGAACATAATCATGCAATAATTTTTAGAATGGTTTTCATTTAAGCAGCTGCCAAACTGCTTCTAAAACAATCTACAAAGGCTGAAAACATGACTCCGGCACATGTTTTGTCATTCTAGGGAGCCATCAGTGTGCCTTTTTCATTTTGCAGCAAAGGGGAAGAAGAAACCAGCCCAATGATGGCATTATGATTTTGGGTCATGATGAACCCAAACTAGGAATGCAATCTAGAAAACAATTAACCTCAGCACAAAAACATTAAGGCAAGGGTTACTCAGGAGGGTATGAACAGAATAATGTTTTCAGGGCAAGTACAGTACAAGCAACCTGAAAAGATAATGTCTAACAGGAAAATATCTTGTTTTAATGGAAATGTGTTCATGTCTCAGACCACACCTCAGTATCCCCACCAGTGCTTCTCTCACACCAGCTTGTAACAGACTTCCCCCTAGTTCTTCCCATTATGAGTCCTACATCTACTATTACCCCACTGAGTAGTTGGCACACCTCAGACATATGGAACTGTAAGCTCTGTAACCAGTTCCCTTGAATCAAGTCAAGGCTGACTGCTCAAACCTCTGGTAGAGCTCTTGTTTACCAATCTTTGCCTTATCACATCCCAGTGTTAGGAAGAATTACTCAGTTCATATTAGCTATGGCAATGTGTCTGTTCAGTAGGTCAGATACTGCAGAGATGTACAGGAATATCCCTTTTACTACACACCACCAGCTACTTACAGTATACAGTATCTTAATAAGTAGTGTTATTTAATCAGAAGATATATCACAAAGTAAACAAGGTTAAAATTTGACCAGAAAAAAATTTAAAAATGAAGGTTTTTAAACAGTAAACATAAGAACACAAATCTAGACAGAGTGAGGCTCAAACTTTGAGGATGAAATATTGCAATAGTAAAATAGGAAATAAGTAACCCATTCTTACTCAAAAGAAACCTTCTCTCTCTATCAGCACCATACCTGGGGACAGATTCAAAACATTTTGCACTGGTGCAAACCCAGTTTGTGCTGTGCAAACTGGGTTTTGTGCTGCAGTAGTACAGTATTCACAAATCCAAGTTCACGCCAGCAAACTGGGTTTGCACTGGGGCAATGTTGTAAGGGGGAGACTGCTAAGCAAATGTGGGGACCTGCATATCCCTGCAATCCCATTCACAAATATTTTTCCCATTTGCAAAGGCCCTTGCATGAAGAAACTGCTGCCAACTGAGTACTGGCATTATTCCATGCAACCCAAGTGGTTGGCGGAGGTACTGCAGCCCCCCCATCCCCTCCTCTGTCCTCTGGTCGCCATTCTGTAAAGAAGAAAAATGATCCCTGGTAATCCAGTGGTGCCCTCTCCAACCTCCAATCACCATCCCATAAATACATTAAAGATTTCCTGGTAGTCTAAAGGTGCCCTCCCCCGCAGTTCTGATCACTGTCCCTGTTGTAGAAAAAAACCTTTCTGGTAGTCCAGTGGTCCCCCTTCCTTGGTGTTCTTATCGCCATCCCTACTGTTGAAAAAAAAACTCCCTTGTAGTCCAGTGGTCCCTCCCCCCCTCCCACAATGTTCCGATCACCATCTCCATTGTTGAAAAATCTCCCTGGTAGTCCAGTGGTCCCTGTCCCTCTTTGATGTTCCAATCGACGTCCCCATTGTTGAAAAAAAAAATGCCCTGGAAGTCTACGGGTACCCTCCTCCCTTCCTAACCTCTGATTGCTGTCCTGTTCATAAAAAAAATTCCTGGTAGTTTAGTGGCCCTCCCCAAGCCCCAGATTGTTGTTCCCATAAAAAGAGTATAATAACCTTGGTAGTCTAGTGGTTAGTCCCATGTGGAATTTTTAAATTCCAGCAGAATGAAATTCTATGGACTTTTCAAAATTCCACTGAAATTCTACCAAATTTCGCCACAGATGGAATGGTGAAATTCTGCAGTAGAAAAAGTTGTGGAATTATTTTCCACAGAAAAAAATGCTGTTCTGTGAATCTCAATATTTTCTGTGAAAATTGTTGCGGAATAATTTGCTACAGAAAAATTGCTTTTCCCGAGTAGGCAGAATTTTACTGAAGAACCAATGAAATTCCGGCAGAAATTCCTCCAGCAGAATGGCCATTCCATGCTAATTCCACCAGCGGAATTGTGCATTCCGCACAGCACTACTAGTGGGCTCTCCTCCTATCCACCCAAATACAGCACATAAAAAGTGACCCTGGTGTCCAGTTCTGCCCCCCCATCCTGCCCCCTGTAGAAGGATAGGACAGAATTTCCAGGTGGTCAAGAGGCCCCTCACCCCCACCCAGTAATGGAGTGACCCACATCCCCGCTCCCCCCATCCTGAGCCGGTGACCAGCACAGCCCTTCTCTCACCACCATGGCTGGCTGCAGACGGAGCACTTAATGAGCATGTACTGTATACAGTACACATTCATTGACAGCATAGTGCCTTCGTCAGCTAACAGAAGGTGATCTCGTAGTGTTCTGTCCAGTGCACCTTTTCAATCTTTCACTTTTTTATTAGATTAGTAAGGGAGCTGCAATTGTGTTAAAACTAGCAACAAACCTCCTGTAGTACCCCACAGTCCCACAAATGCTTGCTCTTTTTTAATGGTGGGCTTGGGCCATTCTTCTACTGTCTCCATTTTTACAGGTTTGGGCCAGATGTATCCTGTCCAACTGGAGTCCAAACTATGGCATTTCTGCCATGCCCACCTGACATTTTGTTGCTTTGATTGTGAGCTTTGTAGCTTGCAGTCTTCTAAGTATCTCTCTCTCAGTGAGTGAGATGCTCCTCCCAGTTCTGGCCAAATATAATGGCATCATATATGTATGCCAAGTTGAAGCTCCCTACTCTAGATAAACTCAGTAGAAAAAAAACCTTGCCATTGCACACCTCACAGGCATACAGTACAGAGACTCAAACAAAGGTCTTGTTTAGAAAAGTGCAAAAACATTGAAACATAGAAACATAGAATTTGATGGCAGATAAGGACTGCTTTGCCTACCTTGTCTGTCCATTTCCCTACCTGATGGATAAGCTGCATATTCTAGTTAATCAACAGCTTACTTCCTCCTACCCCCACTAGAATTGACTTATGCCTGTCCCATGCATTCTTGAATTCTCCCACTGTTCCTGACTCACAACCTCCTCAGGAAGGCTGTTCCATGCATCCACAACCCTCTCTGTGAAAAAATGCTTTCTAACATTACCTCTGAGCCATTCCTCTATCTTCAAATTGTGCCCCTTGTTCTTGCACATCTCTTTTCTGAAAGATGCTGCCCTCTTGTACTTTGTTAATTCCTGAGATACTTGAAAGTTTCTATCATGTCCCCCCTCTCCCTCCTTTACTCAAGGGTATACATATTAAGCTGCTTTAGTCTCTCCTCGTATGTCTTCTGGTGCAGACCCTGCGCCATTTTAGTTGCCCTCCTCTGAAGAGCCTCCATTCTGTCTATGTCTTTGTGGAGATGGGGTCTCCAGAATTGCACACAGTACTCCAGATGGAGTCTCACTAACTGTCTGTACAGAGGGATAATAACTTATTGTTTTCTACTGTTGATGCCTCTCAATATGCTTCCCAGTATCCCCCCAGCCCTCCTTACTGCCTTCTCACATTGCTTGCCCACCTTTAGGTCATCTGATATAATTATTTGTAGGTCTCTTTCTATTTTTGTTGTTGTTATTAACTCAGCCCCCCCGTTGTGTACTCTTCCCCTAATCCCCTGGGTTTTTGTTTCCCAGATGCATTACCTTGTACTTCTTTACATTGAATCTGAGCTGCCACATATTTGACCATTCTTCCAACCTTGCCAAGTCCCTTTTCATCCTTTCCACCCCACCTTGTGTATCAACCCTGTTGCAGGTCTTTATGTCATCTGCAAAGATTTATTTAAACACTTACATGCTCAGAAAGATAGGTGGTACAAAGTATATCACCAAATAAGTTAAAGCAGCAGTACTACCTAACCAAGAAGTGATCCGTTACAGAAAATATGGTGACTGCTATCTAGTACTACTGCTGTCAATGCAGCAGACAGCAGAAAATGTAAACAAACACAAAGGATAACTGAGCAAATTACGAGGCGATAGTACATTGCCAGCAGGAAAGAGTACCAGGTACATGCTCAGCAGAGCACAGGGAATAAACAGTCAAAAAAGGGCAATTTTTTTTACATTGTACTGCTGCTTTAAAAGCTCCCAGTAGTAGCCACAAAGCCTCAGGTTTTGTGGCTACTACTTGGAGCTTTGTTTTTCAAATATATTTTATTGATTTCATACTGCAAACATTCTGTGCATCTAACATTAAAACACAATCCTGCATGTACTGTACATGTACATATTTCTCATTTAATAGTACTGGATTTCTACTTTTTATTACATGTTTCCACCATAAAAAAAAAAAAATTCCTAACCAGAATAATCATCAGCAGCAACCTTTTAGCTAATATTACCCTGGAAAATCCTAACAATAATTAATAACAACAAAAATGGCAACTGTGAGTTACTAAAGTGCATGCTAAATAATGAAAATCTTGTTACTGGAAAAGAACTGCAATTTATCTAACGGCTACCCCGCTGCCTCACTCATGGTCTACTTCCTCACTAGCTTAGGCTGCATGAGTTCTTCTGTTCAAAAACTCCTCAAAAGCTAACCAGCACTTATCATAAGTAACCATATTACCCCTGTTTCTGTATATCAGTTTCTCCATGATCACACACTTTCCCAGTTGTTTAAGCCACACTTGACTTAAAGGGGCCTCCTCTCTTTTTCAGTTCATGAGAATTCCTAGCTACCCACAAATTACAGTATTATATAACCACTGGGAACTTTCAACCTGTTTGATGATATGCCCTGCACTACCTATCTTTTCAAGAATGTAAGTCTTTAAAATAAATCTTTTTGCACCTTCCTAAACAAATCATATGAGTCCCTGCATACCTGTGGGTGACCAAGTGTGATTTTTTTCTTGCTCAGTCTGCCTGTTGGTACCTTCCCTCATGCTCTGCATTTGCTTGTGGTGGTTCCCTTTTGCTGCTTCAACTGTAGATAACACTTGATCCACCAGCCTTTGAAAGTTAGATGGTGCATTTTTCATTCTGAATGGCATGAATTCATACATGCCAAACAGAATGCAAAATGCTAATCACTTTCCCCGATTTAGGGATTAAAGGGCCCCATTAATAACTGTTTGTCAGTCAGTAGTCATTAGGTACAATAAAAGACAAAGAACCTCTGTGCGCAAACACTGAGGCAAGGGTTACCCCAAAGGGCATTTGGCTGGGAAGCCAAGTTTCAAGAAAATACAAAATCACACATGCCCCCACAATGCAAAGCATCATGGGCTGCATATGCAAATCACCACAGAATGTTATGCTGGTCCAACTTTAAGCAGAATTGCATGGTGCCGAAAGGCCTCTCACACAATTTGCAAAGGGTGCTAACAGAAGACATAGACACGTGTTTCATCCTACCAGGACTCATCAGTATGCCTCATCTGTTTGACACCCCAGTGGAATGGACCAGCTACCCTTCAGGCAGTGTGCCTTGGATATATTGTGGTGAACCCATTGCTTGCTCAGTGTTTGTGCACAGAGGTTCTTTGTCTTTTAAATAGTTTTTTATTTTAATGGGTTCACCACAATATATCTAAGGCACACTGCCTGAAGGGTAGCTGGTCAATTCCACTGGGGTGTCAAACAGATGAGGCATACTGATGAGTCCTGGTAGGACGAAACACATGTCTATGTCTTCTGTTAGCACCCTTTGCAAACTGTGTGAGAGGCCTTTCGGCACCATGCAATTCTGCTTAAAGTTGGACCAGCATAACATTCTGTGGTGATTTGCATATGCAGCCCATGATGCTTTGCATTGTGGGGTCATGTGTGATTTTGTATTAGGTACAATACTTGACCACCCCTAATGTTTCCAGGACCTTGTATATCCATGGGGATTCAGTGGACACCATGACAGCATTAAGCTTCTGGTAATACATAAACTTTGTTGTTCCATCCTTTTTAGAGATGAGTATGACAGAGGAAGCCCAAGGATTGCTGTATTCTTGAATAACCCAAAGATCTAGGATCTCTTTTAGCTCCTTCTTCATGTAGCATTTTACACTCTCAGGGCATGCTACTTCAGTGATGGCTGAGTTCATGTGTTTGCCAAGTGGTCTTCAAGTGGGGTGTACCCTGGTCTTGCTGAGAATAAGATGTTGACAGAATATAGAACCTCCTCATTTCTGTCACCTGTGCAGGAGTTAGTTGCTAGTCCACAGACATTTCCCTCTACTCTCCTCTAGTATGTGTATTAGGGGCTCCTCCCTACCCTCATCTTCCTAACTGAAAAATATTATCACCATCTGTGCCCTGTCATGATATGGTTTCATATGGTATGATATGGTTTCATCATATTGATATTATAACCCCTGTGTCTGCACCTCCTGTTTGGCAGTTTTAAGACATATTTTTCCCTGTCCACTTATTTCAGCACTACAAACGGACCCTCCAGTTCTGTGGCATTGCATCCATACTGGAGGGAGGGCATGATCAGGTTCAAAATCTGACTAGACAGCTGGTCTGATTGGTTCATGGGGCACAGAAGTCCCATGCAAAGTTCTGCAAACCACGGCATAACAAGGCTGAAGGTTACTGTGGACTGAGTACATCCTGTAAGGTGACTGAGGGACAAGGGGTGGTGTCAGCTGCACAGTTGTCCATTAATCCACTTTGGGGTGCCTTGTCCCAAGTAGAAATTTGTGACCTAGATGAATCTTGTGAGCAGGTGGATGATTCATCAGGAATGCCTGAATCACAGACCATGGTTGAGGCCTATTTGGCAGAAAACAGGTATTTGACAATATTGGACAGTCCTTTGGTGTACTGGAGTGGCAAGGTGAATGAATGGCCAGCGCTGACATCAGTAGCACTGAAGTACCTGACCTGCCCACCCTCCAGTGTAAGTGTGGAGAGGGTATTTAGTTCTGCATGGGCCATAGCGCGTGACCATCGTACTAACCTGCTGACATTTATCAAATTGAATGAAGGTAACATACCAAGTAGGAGAATCACATCTATGCTTGTACCCAGTCACGATGATGGTTCTGCTGATGATGCAGGTGAAGTAGACCATCCTGGTGGAGGAGTCAAATTGTGCACCATCGAGGCTGATGATGCAGTCATGGAAAAAGAATTTCCAAGTGGGTACAACTTTGGCATTGAGGATTGCAAGTGCTGCTTCCTCATTATTGATGATTATGAAGATGATGAGGATGTTGGTGGGAGGGCATTACAGCACAATTACCGGGGTGAAGGCTATCACAGTTCTGTAATGTTACCATTTTTTCATGTTAAAAAATGAAAAAGAGTGGCCTTGACTATCATACCACAACTGACAAATAATGATATGTCATTATATTTTGACTTCCCCTTTCTTGATTTTGAGGGTACAGTTCACAGGATGTGTGCAGTCATTATTACCCACCATCCTCTAAACACAAATATCAACTTGTAGCCACTTAAATCCTGCTGTTTGAATGACAGATGTTCTCCTAACACTGAAAAACAGTAACGCACTCCAGCCAGCCACGCTGCTTCATGCAAGACACACAGAGACATTGTATCTGTGCCCATGCTATGAACCTGTGGCCAGCCACAGCCACCCTGCTTCTTGAGAGTGAGAGAGAGAGAGAGATACATTGTTCCTGTGCCCAAGCTATGAACCCTCAGCCAGCCACAGCCATCCTGCTTTTTGAGAGTGAGAGAGAGAGACAGTGTACCTTAGCTGAAGCTATGAACCCTCAGCCAGCCACAGCCACCCTGCTTGTCGAGAGAGAGGGACATTGTACCTGTGCCCAAGCTATGAACCCTCAGCCAGCCACAGCCACCCTGCTTCTTGAGAGTGAGAGGGAGTAAGACATTGTACCAGTGCCCAATCTATAAACCCATAGCCAGCCACAGCCATCCTACTTCGTATCACTAATTTACAGTAAGTACATGCTAATGTCATGTACTATGGTTTTGACATGGACTATGGTACGAATCCTTCCTTTACTGTTTTAAAGATGCCACTGTCACCAAATACAGACAACTGATTTTGATTTTCTTTTCACAGGTTACAGACTGTGTAAACTTGCAGGACTATAGTACTCCTACAGTACCACTTAAAGGATAACATCTACAGTTAAATATCACTCTTATTTCCACTTTCATTTTTTATTTTAAGTTTTTTCCGCCAGTGTAAAGCAGTCAATGGTGGTGACATACAGGCCAGATAATATATTTTTCCTTCACAGATGGTATAGGCGTACTTCAGTACACCAGGGTTGTACAATGTGTTAAACACATGATGCAATGTAACTTAAGACAGTGGACCAGTGCATGTCACTCACTAAACATGCTAATTTTTTAAGGGCTTTACTAATAGCTTGGTATTTTAAGCTGGATTAGGGGTTTATGAGCAGTTTGATATTTTAAGCTGGATATAACAGAAGATAGAAACAGCCACACTGGGAACTGAATGTGGGCGTGCATTAAACTCCTAATAATTTCTTCATCTGTTTTCAGGTAACATGGAGGTGCTGTTGACTGCTGTTGGTGGTATCTTCCAATCTGAAGACAGATGACAGTTAGGATGCACTGAAGACCTGCAAGAAGACAAAAACATTAATGAAACTTGTTTTCAAATGATGACCCCCCACCCCCCCAAAAATAAATACTTACCTTACATGGCTTGACAGTTTCCGTACAGCCAAAGTTATTAACCATCCAAAACATGCAGAACACAAGTGTGCCTGCAACCTGAGGAAAAATTAAAAGTAATCAGAAGTAATTCTATTTCAGTCAACCACAGAAGTGACCCCCCCATCCCCCCAATAAAAATGAAATGTTAGTGTACCACATTAGGTGTCTGACTCGTAACATATGTCTGGCATGTGGATGTGATCATCATGTCCACCATGGTAAAGTGGAAACATTCCATTTGTATTATGATGACTCCCTGAAAAGGAACAACATAATGAACTGCTTACAACACAGAACAAGATTCAATAGAAATTACAGTAAATGGCTGTGTCTATGCAAAAAAAAAATAAACTGTGGGGCGAAAAATAATTCACCATTGTGGTTTGAAGGCACATGCAAAGAGCAGCATGTATCAGTGATGCAGCAGGTGTTAACGCAGACAATGCTCTCACTTGGGACACTCTGACACATTTCTGGCCTTATTTTTCATTTGGACTTTTCATGAAATTAACACAGCAGGACAACAGCAGCAGCAGCAGCAACTGGCATCACCAGGCAATGCTGTCACTTGGGACACTGTGATGTATTTCTGGCCATATTCTTCATCTGGACTTTTCATGAAATTAAAACAGTGGGACATTCACAAGGTAGACCATTTGGGAGGGGCATGGTAGGTGATTTAATAGCATTGTGATTATTGCACTGCTGCTTTAACCCCATGAAAGGAAATAAAGTCCTAATTCTAATCTAAATCACATCTCTCACAAATGTATCTCACCATCAGTGTGATTTCTGCAACAGAAAGGCAGTTTCTAAGAGTTCTTACTTACTTTCATTTATTTTTTAAATATCATGGGGATTTCAAAATTGCGGATGCTGCACGCTTTTACTACAGGTGACACTGGTGATGCACCGCCCACTTCAATAAAAGTGTATTGCAGCATGCGTTTTGGCACCGTGAGTCAAAGTAAATGAAACCACGCAGCATCCAAAAAGTTTGTGGCCACAGGAATTTTGAAAAATAAAATAAGGAAATTAATTAAAAAATTGTTTCTATTGTGGAAACCATAATAAGGGGTGGAACATTAGGGGGAACTGGATTTTTGTAATTATGAGAGTCAAGAAATCTTTGTTAATTTTATGAACATCTTTTCTGGGGATTATTATTCACATCAGGACATTAATACTGCATGCTAAATGATGTATACTATAAGCTGGCAACATTCAGAAGATAGGAAATTATGGGGGGGAGTTGCCATGGTAGGAGACTTTAGGGTATTTTGATTTTAGTTGTTGTGGGTATGTATGCTATGAAACTTTAACGCAGTAAACAGTATCCAAACAGTAATACAGCCTAACAATGAAAGCATCAGTGCAAGAGTGTGGTTACAATTTTGACTGATACTTTTTTATTCTATTTTACATTGCCACCTAATCTAATAACTTGTGTATACGAATGATACCCTTCTTTCAACAATTTAAGTATGCAGCACTATATTTATTTTGGAATCGGAAGTAATTAACAGAGTGCTCATTTTAACCAGCCTTGCACCAGGTTTAGATCAGTATTTTCACGTGCTTTTGGACAGCAACTATTTATATTTAGTTCTCTTGTGACTACAATGAAGTCACATGTAGCAGACAGTGCTACATGATATAGTGGAACAATATCTGTTCAAAAACAGCTGGGAATACTGATGAAAACCAGGTCACAGTAACATTACAATGAGCACTACTTTTATTATTTCTCATTTAAAAAATGGAGTAATGTAGAATAACATAAATTATGGAAAGAAGGGTAACATACGTACACACAAGTTATTAGATAAAGGGCAATGTAAAACAGAATAAAAAATTATCGGTCAAAATTGTAACCCCATTCTTGCACTGATGCTTTATTTGTCATGCTGTTTGTTTACTGTTTAATGTGTTACATACATTTTCATATTATAGGCCCTCTCCTCTTCGTGTCTACCTCAACTCCCTCCCCCTTGGCCTGCTCATGTAAGATCCTCCTCTACACAGATGATGCTGTGCTCTTCGCTGCTGATCCCAACCATAACACACTCCAGGCCACCCTCCAACAAGCTTTTGATGGAGCTGAGCATTGGTTCACATCACAAAGGCTAGTCCTGAACCTAAAAAAGACCAAACTTATGCTCTTCTCACATCGCCAAAGCAAAGCCTGTGGTGCCCCTCTCGTGATACTGCCTAGCACACTAAACCCCATTGAGTAGGTTTTCTCCTACAAGTACCTGGGCATTACCTTTGATTCAGCACTCTCCTTCCATTCCTATATCAATGCCCTTTCTGCTGCCACCAATGTCAGGATTGGACTATTATACCACCATAGGGACTGCCTACCACAAGAGGCCCTTAGATTGGCAATCACCTCCTCTGTCCTGTCACTAATTGACTATGGGCTGCCCATCTATGCTGCAGCCAACAACACTGCACTTGCAAGAATCCAGCTCTCTATAAACAAGGCCTGCAGGCTAATGCTGGGAGCCCCTAGGCACACCCATACTTGCCTGCTGTACTCTACCACCAACCTGCTCGATCTTGAAGAAAGAGTCCACTTCCAAACCTGCCTTCTTGTCAAAGAGAACCTGCTAGGGCTCTCCCACCCTGGGGTCACCACCTCCCTGCAGCATGTCTCCCTCTCAGTCTCCACCCGCAGCACTGTCAAAACCTCCCTTATTGTCCCCATGTTAAGGACCTCTATGGCCCAGAGATCCTTTTGCTATCGGGCTCCCTCCTGGTTCAATTCTCTCCCAGCCAACATAGCTGACTCCACTTCGCTTGGTCCTTTCAAGGTCTCCCTCAGAAGCCATCTGACAAGCACTCGCTGCTGCAACTGCACATAATCCCCTACCTGCCCGTTACCTTAACCCCAAGGCTGGGTCTGCCCTGTCTACTTTTGCTGTATATACCTGGGGTCTCAGGCAACATCTGCTGACTATTGTAATTAGATATCTCTGGTTGCTACCTGACGTGGTACTCATGTACCTATATTATGACTACTGTGATCTATCTATTACCAAGCGTGTACCACCAGTGAATGCCTGTAACACTGGTTGCTTTTTTAATCAAAGTGTAATGTACTGTACTGTTTTGTTTGCTGTGATGTATTCCCCTCTTGACAAGGTGCCTTTGTAAATGAGTCTATGACTCAAAGGTTTGTAAACCAACGATCTAATAAATAAATAAATATATACCAACAACTACAATCAAAATACTATAAAGTCACCTGCCATGACAATCAACCACCCACCATAATTTACTGTATTATGAATGTGGCTGGATTATACTGATATCTTGCTACTTCATTCAGCATGCGGCAATAGTGTCCACATGTAAAGAATAATCCCCTGTAAAAATGTTCAGAAAACTAACACATATTTTA
The DNA here is from genome assembly GCA_016271365.2 of Neoceratodus forsteri. Taxonomy (NCBI): domain Eukaryota; kingdom Metazoa; phylum Chordata; order Ceratodontiformes; family Ceratodontidae; genus Neoceratodus; species Neoceratodus forsteri. Next base: position 513,130,719 of record CM028138.1, read on the forward strand.
GGAGTTGTTACTTAATTTAGTTTATTTTTTTACATGACTCAGGGACCACAAAATTGGGACACTGTGTGCTTTCATTACAGGTGAAACTGTAGTGCCGCAATGCACGCTGCAATAAAAGTATCTTGAAGATGACATTTTGGTGACACAGTTTCAAATGAAATGAACTGAAAGCACTCAGTGTCCACAAAGTTGGCAACTACATGACTTATTAAATAAAATAAAGAAAGGAGTAAGAACAAAACCATTTCTATTGCAGAAAGCACAATGGGGTGGAGGGAGCATTTGGGAGAGGTGGGAAATCAGATTTAGCATTATGAGTGTCAAGAAATACAAGATTAACAAAATTAACATAAGGAAGAAAACATTAATTGAACATAAATTTAATATTCAGTCAGTAATAAAAAAAATATTGCTTAACAAAAAAGGAAAAGCAGAGGACAGTTTTTTTGGGGGGAGAGTTGGTTAAATAATAATTGTTTACTGGGCCTGTGGGGACTGAGACTGACCACCACTAAGTGTTCTTAACAAGCAGATTATTTCAGCATTCTGACCCTCAATCCTGTTCAGCTGCTGCACTGCAACCTCCACTACATTTTTGATGGCTTCCACCTTAGACCACAGCACAGCCTGGTCAGCCTGTGTGGCAGGCTGTTCTGAGGGGTCGCACACACAGGTAGCTGTGGGAGCTGCCACATCTGCTGCCCTGGCCATTCATCAGCGATGCCATGCAGGTGGATGCTCTCCCTCTTCAGCAGCTTCAGCTGCTGGAGTGGCTGGTACCTCCTGCAGCTTTGCTTCCCACTCAACATGGTGGTGCACTAAAAGGTGCGTTCACTGTCCACCCATGCCCAAGTGGCTTCCCTTGCACCCCTGACGTACAAGCACATCACACAACTTGAACTTCACTACTGTTGGGTCACTAGGGAGGCAGATAAAAAAATTGCCAGATGGGAGAGCTGCAGGCAGGACCAGGCACAGGCAGTGGGGGGGCACCAGCTAATGCTTCCTGTTGTGCTGCAGTTGGTGGAGAGGCAACAAGCTGCTGCTTCTGTGGTTCTTGCTGCTGCTGCTATGGTTCCTGCTGCTGCTGATCTACAGGCTGCTGCTGTTCCAGTGCTGCAGGGCTGGCAGTGGCTGCAACACTCATCACCGATGAAGAGGCAGCAGCAGCTGCTGCTGCTTCAGACACTTGAGGTCAAAACAGTACCATGGTTCAGGTGAAATGGTCACCCCAGGCCACCTCGCATTCACGGCCCCCACTGCCCACCACTTTGGCCACCTCTCTATTAGCTAAAATTAAATGTAAATTAAAAACAAAACAAGAAATACTAATAGAACTACTAGTACTAAAACTACAGCAAGTAAAACTAAGTAACAAAAATAAATAACTTTTTTTAACTAAATTAAGCTTTCAGATTAGCTCAAACTGGCTGTAAAACTTAAACAACACAATCAAAAAACTTTAAAGCACAAAAAAAGCTCAACATATAGACTTTACTGTCAAAACGTACACCATCCACCAACACTGCTGACTAAACAGCTCCTTCTACATGATAAAATGAAACTAGTTCACAGACTTCCTGCCTATATAACTGCCTGCCTGCATCATGTGACCTGCAGACAGTCAGACATGTGATCTGTGGGCTGTTTCTTACCAACTTTGCCTTCTCAAACTGTAGCTCAAAGAGAAATAGAAGTGAACAATGCGAAGTCCACTAAACACAAATTTTAACCTTTTAATGGAAATTTTGTGTCGTCCTATGCAAATTCAAAGTTGCCCACTTCGATTTCATTTCACAGCTGAATTGAAACTTCACTGCATCTCTATAGGGCACCCAGTATAATGTTCAATAACAGATAGTATAAGGTCAAAATAAGATACCTAAGTAATGTACAAATTTACAATATATACAGTCAAGTAACAGGATAGGGTTATAAACAGGATAATGCACAGATTTACAATACAGTATAAGCCGCTTTGCATGGACAGTTTTGTGCAGCTTAATTTTGTCCACTCTAAGCAATGTCCGTTGTTGCCAGCAGGTGACAGCATTGCCTATAAAACTGCTGCTCATGGTATTCATGCCTGAACCCACTGAATTATGAAGATTACAGTACTTGTTGCTGAGGAAGAAATTAAATTCCTAAAACAAATGCAACAGCTATCGGAATGCAGTGAAGTTCTTTCCCCCTTACCAGCACCTGCTAGTGAAACAAGTGAGTACAGCATGTGTAGTCCTGTATGTACATCTTGGCAGGGTATGGTTGTGAATGGGAGGGGGCTTAGTGGTTGAAGCAGAGACAGAACACACTGAACAGCAATTGTCAGCAAGTGAGAGCAGCAACTAAGTGCTGAACTGTTCAGTTTGATTACTGGGATTCACACCGTCACAACTTGTTAATTAACTTATTTATCACCCCGGGTGCTAAATTCAGTTTGTTTAATGGCTCAGTTCATGTTAATCACCCCCCCTCAGCTGTCTGCAATTGATGGCAGGCAAGGTCCACATGAACAGGTAGAAATATTGTTGATGCCTGTGGATTTGGTTTCGGTTTTCTGTTTTTGTCCATATTTGCTGATTCTCCATTGTATCAGTGTCCATAGTAGGTGGAGTTGACTGTATGTACAATCTAGTGAAACACAAACATTTGGACATATTCATAAAATGAACTTTCAGTGCAAATTTAAAACTAGAATAGTTTTTTTTTTTAATCTTCAGGTAAAGACTTTAAATACAAACAATTGTGAAAATTATAAGGTTGCAAGAAACTTGCTAAGACATACAATCAGGAACCAAAAACAGGATATTATAATAAAAAAATCAACATAGACTACTGATACAAGGCAATATTGGTAATTAATTAAATCATTTGAGAAACCAACAAATAATCCTCCTATACAAATAGAAACATGGATTGCTATAGAACTGCAAAATATCAGCAAATATTTTAAATGAGTACTTTGTAAATCTACTGGACATACATATTTCTCAAATAAGTAAACAAGTAGAACATTGGAAAGTGGCTAAGAACAGTGACAAGTAAGACAAGATAATACCCTCAAATTTAGGTTTAAATGTGTAACTTGTAAGGAAGTAAATAATTAGAAAATGTAATACCAAGAAATCCTATGGACTAGATGGAATGGAAGTGAGATTTATAAAAGATGTAATGGATATTATATCACCAATTTTGACAAACCTCTTCAACTAGAGTTGAATGGAAGGTACATTTTCCACTGCTTGGAAAGAAGCAAAAATTGTTCCCATACACAAAGATGTATCACTCACAGACCCATTCAGTTTCTATCCCATAGCAATTTTATCTGTAGTTTCAAAGATTTTCAAAAGGCTGGTGCAGAGGCAGTTCTGTGAAAACTTGGAGGGGAGTCTATTGTTGTCCAAGTGCCAGTCTTGTTTTAGAAAGGGGCACTCCACAGACACCACACTCACTGATCTTGTTGATATGGTAGAAACATGTTTACAGGAGGGGCAGGCAGCAAATGTGGTGTTCGTGGATTTATTCAAGGCCTTCAATACTATAGACCATTGTATTTTAATAGAACAATTATTGGAAATGTGTGTCTCAAGGGAAACTAGCAATTAGCTTAGGTCCTATTTGACTGGCAGATCTCAACAAGTCACAATTAGTGGTGAATTTTTATCTAAAGCTACAGTTTTAAGAGGAGTCCCACAGGGTTCTACATTAGGCCCAACATTATTATATATATAAATCAATTAGCAGATGTGATAGAAAAATCCATAATTAGGTTATATGCAGATGATACTGCCGTTGTAGCATTTGACATAAATAATGAACAAATCATGAAAAATGTATCAATGGACTTTGCAATGCTGTGCTTGGGGCTCAATGAGTCTAAATTGGTTCTAAACAGTAAAAACTCAAAAACAATGATGTTCAACAAAAGTGTATCTAAAAGAAATGCCAGAGCCCAAAGACTGAAATTAAAACAAACAATGGTGAGGGCCTTGCTCAGGTAATAGAGTACAAGTATCAAGGAGTCTGAATAGATTAAAATTTAAAGTTTGATTATCACATTACTGAAATGACCAGAAGATTAAATAGAAGAATTGGAGCCCTCAGATGAACTGGACAATGTATAAATAAACAAATGAGAACAAACATTGTAAATTAACTGCTGATACCAATATTGGACTATGGTATCCACGTGTTCAGCTTTGCAAATAAACATCATTAAACAAGGTGAAGACCATATATAACGGGTTGGCTAGATTCATACTCTGTAATGGTTATAGGATGCAGCATTGCAAACTATATGAAAACCTTGGATGGCTATCATTTGAAAAAAGTAAGCTAATTTGGACTAACCAAATTTTCAAGGCATTAAACAGATCTAAACCATTGTATCTATCTGAAAAATTAGAGAAAATTTACCACAAATACTGTTTGAGAAAAAGTAGCATTAGGGCTTACAAATTGTCAAGACCAAAGAATAAATCTTGCAAAATGTCTTTCCCCCATGTTGCTATAACTTTATGGAATAATGTAAGTGAACAAATTAAAATTTCTGCTAAAACTCCAAAAATGTTTGTAATAGTACTAAAGCAAGAACTAGCAATCCATTGCATGTGTAATGGTTGAAAGTCATTAAAAGTGGTCTTGCAATGACTTTGAACTTAATTATAATTTATTATGCTAAGTCATATGACATGTGGTCTGTATGTAAGTTGTCCTGTTGTTTTTATTGTTCGTTATCAGCCAATTAGGATAATAAAGCATGTAGGTCTCATAGTCTCCTGAATTAAAAACATTCATCAAATCCATTGCTTTATATGTGTCATGTATGACAGTTAGGGTATGTCAGTTAGACAATATCTAAGAAAGGTTAGAAATGTCTTTAAATAATATTAAGCTGTTATTTGTTATGTTTGTTTATAAGTATCCTAAGAATAATCTGTCTTTTTATAACTGTAAGATAATAGAGCTAAGGCAAGTTAGTTAGTTTTTTAAATAGATCTAATAATGCCATTTAATACAAGTATAAATGTCTGATATGCTTACTTACTAAATAAGTGTCCTAAGTGTAATTGGTTTCTTTTTAAAATTTTAATGTAACCAAATTGTAAACAGGACCACCTTGACGATAAGACGTTGGTCCTAATGTTGTGTGATTGCAGCATGTTATTTCTGTATACAAATAAAGATTTTACTACCATGTACTACTACATTCTTTTTCTTTGGAACTGGGACAATGCAAGCCAGTGTCCAGCTATGGGGGAACTGTTGAGTTATTAAGGACACATATTAGGGACAAATTAAAAATAAGAAATGACGAGGCTACAGTTTCAGGAGCAAGCAATTTGAGGAATCAAGAATCAAAGTTGTCACCATTGTCCCCACACTTATTTGGAAGTCCATTTATCAGTGTTGAGGTCTCCCTGGCTGTTATTTTTTAAAGTACATTTTTGGATTATCAAATGGTAACAAATTAGATTTTTTTAAGGACAAGCGACCAACTGTGTTGACTCAAGGACATCAAAAGCTGTAAGATCAGGAAATTTAGTATTCAACCAGTTTGCAATTTCATCAGGACACCTAAATTCTCAATCACTGACTTTTTATGTATTTGTTTGTTTAGGGCTTGTCAAAGCAGCAATATTGTTCCAAAACTTTTTATGGTCTTTCTAGTTGTCATCTAAATGCACTTTTACATACTTAGCCTTCGTGAACCTAATTAGAGATTTACACCTATTTCTAATTTGATTGTATTCATTCAATAAAACAACAGAATGGGAACAAATGTATTTTTTCCAAATACCATCCTTTTGGTTAATCATGCGTCTGATTTTGTCAGTGAATCACCTATTGTTTTGCCATCTCAGATGCTTTCTTTGATGGAGAAAAACATTAATTTTGCATTGGGAGTAGCTGTGCATAGAAATAATCAATAGCACAGTCAGCCATTGGGATGCTATCCAAAAAGGATCAGTTCAACAATTTGACCTGAGATTTAACGGTTAGGTCAGCCCTGCCAAAGTTATGCAACATAACAAACCTAGGAGGAATTTTAGGAGAAAGAAAGTTTAAAACACAGTATATAGCAGAATATTCACTAATGGATATTTTCATAACTCCAGAAAACGTAACTCATTTTATTCTATTAGTTAATACCAGTACAGTAGGAAATTATGTCACTTAAATGATTCAGCCTTGTTGGAGATGAAATAAGTTAATTGACACTTAAAGTGTAACCATTGACATTTCTGGACCAAGGACTTGCAATGATCCCTTTCTTAGATAAACAATTTAAATTTATGTCCCCCACAATAAAAAAATCATGACTCCTAACAGTTTGTTTCAATTTTTCCAAATACAGAACTAACATGGGCAAACCTATTTAAGGGGTGTTATAAAAACAACTAACATAAACAAATTTGTTAGCCCTTAAAACTGTTTTAACTAACATCCATTCATTGTTTAAATCATAATGAGTACTACTAGACACCATGGATATTTCTGAATGCTCTTTAAAATAAATAACTACACCTCCTCCTTTCTTTTTTTTTTCTTCTTTTCAGTCCAATCTTATTAATTTAAAGCCAGGTAAAGAACAAAGGATAGCAGGAATATGAGACTTCATCCAATTTTCAGTTATTCTGATTATATCAGGAGAGAACTGATTTGTCAGATTCTCTAATTCTACAAACCTTGGCACCATGCTCTGTGCGTTGAAATTAATTATTTTCAGTCCATGACACTGATACAAGAGCAAACCTGGGTCAGCTGCAGCCACAGCAGCAGCAGGTCTAGAGCTGCTCTCAGTGTTCCCTGCTAATAATAAGAAACTTGAATTCAGTTTAACAATGGTCAAAACATGAGAACAGTTAATCCCTAACCTAAGACCATTTAAGCAAAATACTTTGAAGCCTAGATACCATAGGTCACATTTCTTAGTGCACTCAGATAAGTAAGATATACCTGACTCAGGATCAGTTCTTAAGGTAAGTTCCCAGGACACTGAATAATCATTCACAATAGACAGACCCCTCTCATTAACAAATAATAGTACAGATGCAGTACTCTCAAAAAGGCAAAAAACTTTCAACTAAAAACAAAATCCATAAGAGTCATTTTGAAAAAGAAAACATATTGAGTAAAACAACTTTGAAAACAGAAAACATTAATAAAAATGAACAAACTAAACCTGAAATGACCAAATCAAAGTACACAGTACCTCAAATGAGCAGAGTGCTGTACTCCAGCTCCAATGCCTCCACTGACTCCACTGGCTCCAACACACTTAGCCAACCTTTGCCACCAGATTCACTACTGTGTAGACACCATCGCATCTAGGGTTGTGTGGGGTTTTAACTTTGTGATACCATCCCCAAGGCTGTGTCACTACCAACTACAAAGAGGTTCAGCAGCACACAAACAGGCTGGTAAAGTGGAGCTGGAGACTAGTGATGGCAGTCAAGGGAGGGGATTTAAACAAACAGGGAGGGCTAGGTGAAAAATGGTTCCATGTCATAATGGTGATTGCAGAACAGCGATTGCCATTACAGTGAGTGTACATTGCCAAAATGAATTTTGGCGATGCACACTCACAGCATGGACAAAAATGGTGCCCAAGACATATAGATCTCATTTTTAAAGCAGGGGGCTGCACCCCCCCACACCCCCTACTTATGGATTCTCAACTCCAGGGGGGGTGCATGTTGTGGGGGTGAAAAACGTAACAAAATGTAAAGCTGCCTGCCGACAAAAGAAAACCCCCACCACACCAGGCTCCAAACCATGTACCCTGTGCCTCCCAGCCAACCATCCTCCCCAGCACACTAGCAGACAGTTTGGCAGCTGCCTGCCACACCCCCTCCCACATATCATCCCTCCCCTTCCTCTCCCTCCCACGCATTTATGCACGTGCATATACCCACTACTTACCATCACGGTATTTCTCCCACCCCAGTATCCAGTTGTCCCCCTGCTTGGCAGCCGTGAACACAGGTGCCATAACTGAGTCACCGTTTTTGTAGGTGCCCAATTTTAGTTGCCTTGTTCACTGGATACCATGAAAAAACAGTTGCAGTTGTGAGACAGACAGGGTAAAAACACAGTGGGTTTATTTATTTTTATTTATTTAAAGTTGAAAACTGGGAAAAGCACACTGAGCCAAGGCTTGTTTCCAGGTGCGATCTGGGGGATAGGGTTACAGGTGGGTTAAAACAATAATTTACAGTATAGTCACATGTAAAGTAAATGGAACAGACAAAAGCAACATAATATGGTAAATAATGTATAATATATACATAAGATGAGGCAACAAAACAAAGACTATTTTACAAAATTTACAGAGTAACTTATTTGAAAGGTGGCGTGGAGAAATTGTCAGGGATGGAGAAATTAGGTTTTTGCAGGGGAAGGGTGGGAAGAGAGGTTCTAGGGGAAGCAATCACATGGTGGGAGAGGGATGAGCTTTATTTGCCACTTTATTTCTGGGAGTGAGAGGGAGTTCCAGAAGAGGGTGGGTTGCTGGTTCCAGAGGTGGGGGAGATGAGCCAAGAAGGCTGAAGTTCTGGTTGAGGAGCATCAGTGGGGGATTGTGAAGGTATGTGGGTGGCTGGACCTCAGAGAGTAGGGAGGGGCAGGGGCTGGCAAGTGGAGGGAAGAGTGATATTGCATGAGTAGGTTAAACCAGTATTTGGCAATGAATGTTAAGGAGTGAATGTATCACCTGTGTGATGGAGGGAGAATAAGTGTGGAGAGTAAAGGTCAGTGGTGAGTTTGAGGGGAGAAGTTGATAGCAAAGGTGAAGAACACATTAAGACTGGTGTCAAGGTGGCAGAGGGAGGTGGCAGAGGGTGAGGTGTAGATTATAGCTAAAAATGGAAGTATGGTTTTAGTTACTAGGACTTGGTGCTGATGTTGAGGAATGGAGTTTTAGTTTCAGTAAATCACATCAAGTTTGGTGTGAAGCTTGGTGCACATTGAGTCTATGTGTTCTGTGAAATCAAGGTGTTGATCTAGCCACAAGCCTAGGTATTTGTACAATGTCACTGAATCAAGGATGGACCTATCCAGAGAGGTAAAGGTGGGGCTAAGTGAGAGTTTAGCCAGCCTGTGGGGAGTCCCAAAAAACATGGAGACAGTTTTTTGGTGTTTACTTAAAGGCTGTTTTCTTGGAACCAGAGGATGGCATGGGAGAAATCAGACTAGAGGGTAGAGAAAACTGTCAAGACCAGAGGCATAGACTATGGTGTCATCTACATAAAGAAGAATGCTTGTATGTGGACAAGCTTTGAGGAGGTTATTAATGAATACCAAGAAGAGCATTGGACCTGGAACTGAGCCTTGGGGACTCTAACAAGGATGGGGAGGGAAGGCAATGCAGAGTTTCCCACTAAAACAGATTGCTCTCTGCCATAGAGGTATGAGCTGAACCAACTTATTGTGGAGGAAACAAGGCCAGCTGCATCGAGTTTTTTAAGGAGGAGTGCATGGGAGACTGAATTGAAGGCTTTGGTGAGGTCTATGAATATTGCAGCAGTGATGTGGCTGCTGTACATGGCAGACAATATGGAGTTTGTGGCACAGCTGCATGGAATAGGGAGGAAATCATTGAATGGTATCTACAGAATACAGATTGATAATTGGAGAAGAAGTTTGAGGATGAAAGGAAGTCAGATAATCTAGACAGAACTAGGAAGTCTGGTAGCTTGGCGAGTGAAGGGAGGAGGGAGATGGGACAATAGTTGTTTAGGGAGGAGGAGTGCCTGCTTTTGGAGAGGGGGATTATTTTGGCCAGTTTCCATTGTGTGAGAACAATGTTTGTGGAAAATGAGACGTTGAGGATATGGTGAGGGGGTCGGGTATTGCAGGGGCAGAGAGGCATAACAACTTGGGATGGAGACCATCTGGGCTGGATTTGTATATATTTAAGGAGTAAAGAGCTTGGAGAATCCCTTAAGGGGAGATGGGAGGGAAGATAACATCTGTGGAAGGAGAGGGGTAGTACAGAGGATGGTGTGCGTGCTAAGGAGTGCAAAAAATGTAAAAAGCTTGTTGAAAATGGAAGCTACGTTGGTAGGGTTAGACATGAGTGAGTCATTGACTTTTAGAGAGGGGATGATAGCCTGGGGGAGGGATTGAGGAGGGTTTTGATTGTAGACCAGAAGGATAAGGGGTTTGGGCAAGAAGAGAGGTGCAACTTGAAATATTCAGCCTTAGTTAGCCAGATAGCTTTGGTGTGCCTGTTTAAGAGGGATCGACATTGGTGGAGGTTAGATATAGAATTGGAGGATTTGTAGAGGAACCAGGCATGATTTCCAGCTTTGCATAGGGATAGAATATTGGGTGAAATTCAGGAGAGGTGTACACATCTTACTCTGGAGATGTAGAGAGGTGCGTGAAAGTTCCAGATCTGAATCAGGATGGTGTGGAAGTATTGGAGGGCTATGTTTACATCTCTAACCAAGAAGATGGAACCAGTCAGCTGAGTGGAGATCAGAGAAAGAGGCATCAGGGAAAGGTCCTTGAGTGAGCAGTAAGTGAAGTATTTGAGTGGGGAGTGGGGGAGCTGTGCTTTCCTAATACAATTAGTGAAGCAGTGGTCACTAATAGCAACTGGCAGGACTCCAGCTTCCGTGACTCGAGGGTGGGAGGAAAGAATCCATTCCAGTAGTGTATCATTGGAGGAGTGGAGACTGCAATGAGCTGGATCTGTGATTAGTTGGGTGAGGTTAATTGTTTCCATGGAGTGATGTGATGCAGGCAACAGTGTAGCAGCTCCTCTGCAGTGTTCGAGTCTTTGATGTTGAATTTAAATAAAATAGGATTTAACATCAGTGTTCTACTTTTTGGACATACTTGAATTCTGGAACTAACACTGATGTCAACAAAGTCGCTCCAAATGAAAATTGGTCTGGTAGTACTGGAGAATGCAGCTTTGCCTGCGGGGTCTGATGATGAACCATTGCCGACCCTGGAAGCCAAATGACCACAGTGGAGCAGTTCAGCATTGCAAGTTATCTCTAACTCACAAATAGTTCTGGAACTGACAACAATAAAAACTGCAGTTTTTGCTATTTTGGATGACCTAAAAGAGTTGAAGCCAGCCCTTAAGGACTTAGCTCTCTGGGTCAGTGATACTGAGACCTGGGTTTCATCTCTCGAGGATAGGCAAGTGAAGACTGAACCCACCATGGTTACCCTGAATTAGAGGCTGGGAAAACTGGAGGACAAAGTAGAAAACCTTGAAGGTCATAGTCGGCGCAACAACCTTGTCCTCCTAGGTTTACTGGAAGGACCCAACATTCTGGAATTCTTACAGACACTGTACAAAAGTAATCAGCCGGAGCCCTAATGGCCCAGTCTATGTTATTGAAAGGGGCCACAGAACACTGCGGGCTATGCCACCTCCATCGGACCCACCATGACCAGTCATCTTTAAAATGCTCAACTATCTCGACAGAGACCATGTTCTGCATGCTGTCAAGCAATTGGCAGCAGTTCAATGGGAAGGGAAGTCCCTGAAAATTGTGCAAGACCTCACACTTAAAGTCCGACAAGTAAATGAAGCCTACCGACCCATACTGCCTAAACTTTGGGCTGCACAAGTTAAACATAGACTTATGTATCCAGCTTGACTTGAAATAACACTGTTGAATGGGTCCCATTATTTTTGACTTGGCTGATCAGGCCCAAAAAGAACTCAGCAGGCTGCTCCCTGATCTCTTCAAAATGTGAGTACTTGCCTTACTGTAACAATTAGCCTGTTTCACTCTGGTCTGTTTTCATCGGACTGTTCTGGGTGATCAGCCGTGATGCTTTCTGGAGTGTTTTAGTTTGGCCCTCATTTTCTAAGATCTGGCAATGTGGTAAGCCTGAAATATTTTTTGTCCTTAGTTTGCACCAGCTTATGGCATCTTTATCAGTAAATCAACAGTTTTGAGTTGTTCTGCTAAACTTTACTGGTTGCAACATTTTGATGCAAGGTTAAATATGAAACATAACGCTGAATGGTTCCTTCGAGAAGGAATACTGTTTAGCAGTTAATATTCACTCCCTTTATATTTAGCTCTCCAAGCATACCCCCACAAATTCAATTTCTCTTATTTTAACTGGTGGAACACTAGTGCTTCTATATATAGTGATCTACCTAATATTCACTGTCTTTTTTATTTTCACTCTAATATGGATCCAGTGAATTATGGCGAAAATAAAAAGACAGTGACTATTTCCTGTTATACAGTATTCTGGAATGTTAATCGGTTACTTGTTTACATTTATGGCCGGGACATTGAACTTTTAAGTGTTGATCTACCTCTTCTGGCCGTACTTAATGTTTTCCGTTCCTTAAGGTAGCTCTGAAGAGGCTGACTGTTTTACTTTTGGCATGCTGCAGCTGAGATTATAATATGTTGACTTTTAGACCCTTTCAAACATTATCACGTTTGGATTTGTTACCTGTTACTTTTCAACCAGATTTGCTTTCCAGAGCTTTAGGCTACTTGTATTAATATTACCTTGTCAACGAGTGCCAAGGATACATTATTGGCCAGTTGTTGACGGCCAACTATGACATTTGAAGGACCTTCTTTCTCTCACTGATTGATATCAGAATTGCCTTTTTTTTTATTAAATGGTTGCCAGTTGTAGTAGCATGTTCTAGTAATATGCTGATGGGTGATATGAAATATTTTCTCTAAGAGCTGTTTTTTTTTTTCTTCTTTTCACTGTTCCACTATCCTCGACGTAGTTACTACAGTGAGCACTATGCTCATCCTATCTTTTAACCACACATAAAAACTGTATGTTTTTTCATTTTTGCAGTCGATAATGACATAATTTATACTGTTACCATTTTAGACATATTTTGGAGTTCAAGTTAACAATTCTTTCAGTAATGCAATTCATTTTACAGTTCACTGGTAACTTTTATCAATAGTTTGGGGTTTCCCCATATCGGACTCAGCCTCTCCCCTTAATGTTCTTCTACTGATAAGGTTAAGTTGAGTCTGGTTATTGGAGGGAGGGGGAGGCTTAGCAGTTCTCTTTATTAAATTCCTGCTATGATCATATTCTCTTATTAAGTAGATTGTCATAGACTCGGAGCCTCTGCAGTCTGTACATGGTCCGCAAGGTAAGGAGAAGGCATATGGCCTGGGTGCTAGGTTTCTTACCAATTCTTTTATTATCTAGGGATATTTGTTACAGTGGGTTTATTCAATTTGTTTTGGTGTTAATTTTCAGTGGAGGGGGTGGATGGGTGGGATATGGTGCAGTTCATATGGGAATAGGGACTACTTTGTTGCAGGTATGTTTCTATTATTATGACTCAGGGATTTAAGCTAGTAATTTGGAACATTAAGGGTAGCAGGGACAACAAGAAAAAACACTTGATCTTGCAACATCTATCTAAACTCTCTCCACAATTTGTCTTCTTGTGAGAGAACCATCTCCCGGAGTCTGAAGTACCATTACTTAGAAAAACATGGCTGGGACAAGCATACAGGGTGAGAAGGAGCTCAAGACAGGGTGGGGTGGCAATTTTGATGAACAAATCCTTTCCCTTCCAATGCAAAGAAAAGATAAGGGATCCAGAGGGAAGGTTCTTGATTGTCCAGGTCTCCTGGTCTATACTGAAGTGATCTTGGGAGCCATCTATGGGCCAAATATAGATTCACCACCTTTTTTTGTTAAGCTGGCCTATGCCTTGGCACCCCTGTCTCACTTGCCCTGTCTTGTAGGGGCGATCTAAATCTGGTGTTTGCCAATGACATCAACAGATCCTATAGGACTCTTGCTGGTCTCTCCCAGCACAGAGAGCCCTGCGGGACTTTGTTGATACCTTAGGTTTAGCTGACCCCTAGCGGGTGTTACACCTGATGACAATTGACTTTACTTTTATTCTGTACTGCACCAAGTTTTTTCCAGACTTGGCTATTTTCTTATTAGTAAATGCCTTCTACCATTCATACTAGATTGTGGTATATGCCATAGAGTGGTCTTGGATCACTTACTTGTCCAACTGATATAGACTTTCCCCAGATCACTATCCAATCTCATACTTGGTCATCAAAAAAATCTCCTCCTTAAAGATCATGGCATGATTGTTTCCATGAAGAGTTTTGTGTGAGTGGAGGAGAGGGAGAGTCAGTTGATGTTGAAGTCACTCAACATGAATAACTCACCAATAGAGGAAAGGGAGATAATCATGTTAATGCATGAGACAAGGGTGTGGGGGCTATTTTAAGGTTTGTGTATAAAACACTTATGAAGATGGGGCTGTGGGTAGGAAGATCAGGCATGCAAGGAGGGTTTCATAGGATTTGTGGACTGTTTTCTGGTAGGCAATGCAACAAGGGATGGTACTTCAGACATATATATCTACCCCACCTCCTCTTTTGTCATGATCCTGATGGTGGATAGTAAAATCTGGTAAGGCTTGACAGGAATCAGTGGTGTTGGAGGAGAGCCAAGTTTCAGAGACATGGAGAATATCCAGAGAGTTCTGGGATAACCAAACTTTCAGTGAGTCAGTTTTTGGGAGAAGGCTACCTGCATTAACATGCTAGATGCGGAGTCCATTATGGGGAAGGGCACTTGGAGATGAAGGGATTGAGCATGGGTTTAGCTCAATGTCACCAGAGATTAACAGGGGGAGAAGTATGAGACAAGGTAATAGACATTTCTGGGAAGAGAAAGGAAAAGAGAGTGGTTAGTGGGCTCTGGGTGGATGGCAAAGAGAGTTGAGGAGGGAAATATGTTTCCAGAAGGGGATTTAGAGAAGTCCAGCATTTGCAATGAATGTTGAGAAGGTTGAGACAGAGTGATAATGAAGGAGAGGAAGGGGCATTGGGGGTTGATTTCTGGGGTAGAATCTTTTGGAGGGGAGTTGAGGGGTATAGAGGGAGAGAGAGGAGAGGAACAAGAGCAGAAGGCCAGTGATGAGTGGCATTATAAGAGTGGGGAGTGGTGGGGTCCAGGAGGAGGGATAAGAAGTTTCAGTTGGGGTCGGAGTCACGTGATGTGCCCAGAGGAATAGCAGCTTGCTCAGGGGCTCTCCCCTCTTCGTTGTTAAAGTTGCGTCTTTTTTCGCACTTTTTGCAGCTGTATCCTACCAGAAGAATAATTCAAGGTTAGAGACTCTGGTCGAGTGTTAAATTTTCTCCCGACTACCTGGCAAGATGGAAGAAGCAGGTCAGGAGCTCAAGGCTAAATGGCCCCGACGTAGTTCTTCGCCAGCGGATCTGCAAGATGAGCTAACGCCGTCTCGAGTATACAGCGAGCTATCAACAATAAAAGAGGCACTCTTTAAATTAATTGAGGAGGTTGCTGACTTCAAGCCTGCTTTGACTCAGCTGGCTCACCGGGTAACGGATGCTGAAGCCAGGATCTCCTCGTTGGAATGGAGCTCGGAAAAAAATGGCCCAGTTATTGTGGAAGGTAAGAGGGCAATATCTAAATTGGAAGATCGTCTGGATGACCTCGAGGGGAGAAATCGACGTAACAATCTCATTCTGTTGGGGTTACCTGAGGGAGATGAGGGCCCTAATACAATCCTCTTTCTCCAAAAGGTTTTGAGAAAGAAAGTAGGGCCTTCACCTAACGGGCCCGAGTACGTCATAGAGAGAGGCCACCGAGCTTTAAGGGTTAAACCACCTTCAACGGACCCTCCAAGGCCTGTAATCTTCAAGCTTCTTAATTACTTAGATTGGGAGCATATTTTGAAGGAGGCTAAGAAACTGTCCGCTATATTGTGGGAGGGCAAGAAAATTTGAGTGGTCCCTGATTTAATGTTGAAGGTTCGAATGGCCCGATCCTGTTTTCGCCCCATTACAACTAAGCTTTGGGCTGCTGGGGTTAAGCATCGCATGCTTTACCCGCCAGACTTGAAGTGACACTGAAGGATGGAGTTAAGCATTTTGAGTCGGCAGAAGAGGCTTTAAAGGCTCTCAAGAATTATTACAGATTTATTCTCTAAAGGATGAAGAGGATTGGAGTCGAGATGCATTCCAGTGCCTTAGGGAGAAAGTGAACTGTTTCGTGGACGATTGAGCTTGCATGGGACAGTAAATGGACTCTATTGGGGATTGTGGGGAGTTCCTTCACTTCCCCCCTGCATTTCAATTTTTTTTTTATGTTTGTCGGTTAGGAGGCTCGATTGGGGGACGATTTAAATGTCTGGTATGCTGAATTTTAAAAGAGCCTCCTCGAGGGAAATTTGGATACCATGGAGCTATTTAGTTAGCTGACACTAGAGGGACCCAGACAACTATTTATCGGCGGGGATGCTGTTAGTGCGATCGGTTTCGGTTTCGGGTCCAGTTTAAAGACGCTTTCTTTTTTTCTTTTGTTGTCGTTTTTGATTTGCATATGACTTAAGGCAGGTAGCCTGATGATTATTTCTATCACAGAAGTTCCAGGTAAAGGGACGGGATTTATATAGTTTATTTTAGCTATCAGACTGGTCCCCTTGCCCAGTTAAAGTTGGAATTAATGTCTGGGCATTTTTCATCATTTGGACTGGGCTATTTGTGGCTTTGGGGGCTCATGGTAACGCTGTAATGTTATTTTTAGCCACATGGCCCTCGTTTTTGCAGCTGATGGGGGGGTATAGTGAGTGTGGGTTCATCTCTAAAGCATTTTACAGGGATTTTCATTTCCTTCTTGGTTTCTCACTAGCCCTCGAGTTAGGATTGTCTTAGGGGCCATGATTTGGCTATGACCTAGTCTGAGCCAGGTTAGGAGGGAGTAGTTAATTCAGGAAGTATGGATGTGGTGACAAGGGTAGCTTTCCTTCTCAAGGGTTTTGCAAGGTTATGCAGGTTAATGTGGGTATGGCAAACGTTTTCTTTTTTCTCTTCCAGAGGGCCCGCCTTTAGGGCATGCCATGGGCCAGTGGATTGGAGTCGGCTTTGGGCCGGATGCTTGGTATATAGGGGGGTTTGGGGACGAGGGGGAGTTTTAATGAGGGGGGGCTTCTTTTGCGGGTTTTGCTATTTTGGGGTGGTTTCAGGGGGGAGAGTTGGCAGCTTTCCAGTTGGGGCTGTATTTGGTATAGAGCTGCCATATGGCTAGCAACCTGAACATTATATCCTGGAATATAAAAGGGGAAGAGACAATAAAAAAAAGTATATTATACTAAAATCATTTAGCACAATTTGACCCATCAATAGTTTTTCTCCAGGAAACCCACATGCTCCCTGATCAGCTCCACTATTTTATGAAAAGGTGGGTAGGCTCGGTATTCGGGGCTGAGTTTTCTCCAAGCAAACGGGGGGTAGCTGTCTTAGTGGCTAAGGGGATTCCCTTTTTTCCAGTGGAGGTTATCTCCGATTCCGAAGGTAGGTATGTTATTGTTGTAGGTAAGCTGGGGGGTGCTAGTTTAGTGTTGGGGTCTATTTATGGTCCCAATCAAGAATCGCCCTCCTTTTTTACTCAGTTAGCTATGGTTATAGCCCCCCTCTCAGATATGCCCATAATTCTGGGAGGAGATTGGAATCTGGTGCAGTCCAATCATTTGGATCGTTCGTGGTGTAGAGGCGTACATCAGTCTCCATCTCAGAGGGCGCTGTTGGAATTTACCTCTTCCTTAGGTCTTATGGATCCCTGGAGAGTGAGTAACCCCTCTATCAGGGACTTTACTTTCTATTCTCCCGTTCACAAAAGTTATTCTCGGATTGATTTCTTTTTGGTCAGTCAACAGGTGCTGTCCTTTGTAGAGGAAGTTACCATTTCAAGTTGAGTAATCTCAGATCACTCTCCCATTAGACTCCGGTGTTTGCCATTATCCACTCCACTAAGGTCCTATTCCTGGTCCTTGAACAACGGCTTGCTTAAGGATCCCCAGTTGGTAGGCTATTTCCAAATGTTTCTATCCCACTCCATTGCATCCAATTGGGGGTCGATTAGTGCAATTGACCAGACATGGTCGGCTTTGAAGGCTGTGTGGAGGGGTGAATTGATTAGGCTTGCATCAATTCATAAAAAGAAAAATAAGCATTTACTAACTAATTGCTTAAACAAAATTAAGGTCCTGGACGCTATGGGGGAGGGCTCAAGGTCTTCTGATCAGGAACAGGAGCTTGCTACTCTCAGGGCCTGGTATGTTCATACGTTGTGGGAGGTGGTGGAGAATTTGGCTTCCAGACTGAAGGCCTCTTACATAGGACAGGGTAGTAAAGCGGGGAAAATTATTAGCCTGGCAGTTGAAACAACGGGCTGTGGCTAAGTGGGTGGCGGCATTAAGGCATCCGCAGATGAACGACCTAATCTTAGATCCAGAGAGTATATTAGGTATCTTTTTAGACTTTTATAAAAACCTATACTCCAGCGTACCACCTTCCTCAGAGAGTGTAAGTAAGATGAGGGAATTTTTGGCGGATATTTCCTTTCCCAAAATATCTGAGGAGTTTAGGCAGATGTTGGAAGCTCCCATTTCACAGGAAGAGATTTCTAGATCCATTGACTCATTAAAGTTGGACAAGGCTCCTGGGCCAGACGGGTTTACAGCCCTTTTTTTTAAAATGTTTAAGGATTGTCTGGTACCCTTGTTGCAACAACTCTATTTATTTTGGTATGAGCAGGGGATTAAGGACCGGGTCTCTCTTTGAGATGAGGATAATCTTGCTACCCAAACCAGAGAAGCCAGTAGATCTTGTAGGTAATTATAGACCAATTTCCTTGTTAAATATCGATGTTAAAATCTACGCCAAGATTTTGGCTACCAGAATGAAGGCTTCCTGGTTGGGGCTGCTGAGCCCGGAGCAGGCAGGATTTGTGGCCGGTCGTTCGTCTGCGGATCATTTTAGGAAGTTGTTTTATTTAATTTCTGCGTCCACGAGTCCAGACTTGGAAGCATCTCTGGTATCACTAGACGCAGAAAAAGCATTTGATAGGGTGGAGTGGGATTTTATGTTTGAAGATTTGACAAATTTGGTATCCCGGGAAAGTTTCTGGACTATATTCGGGTTCTTTATTCGTGTCCATCAGCAAGGATCCAATGTAACAACCTTATTTCGGTTGCTTTTCCTTTGTTGCGGGGTACGTGCCAGGGCTGCCCTCTTTCTCCGTATTTATTTAATTTATATATAGAACCTCTAATAAGGGCTATTATAAAGGATACTCAAGTTCAAGGGGTTTATATAGGGGAGTCCGAGTACAAGCTATCTGCTTTTGCTGATGATCTGTTGCTGCATGTTCAGAATAGTAGAAGTTCGCTTCCACACTTGTTACAAATTATTTCTTGTTTCAGTGCCTTTTAGGTTATAGGTTAAATAAGAGTAAAACTACGGTTTACCCACTATCTTTTCATCTACAGCGGAGCTGGTGTTCTTCCCTAGGTTTGCAATGGCAGCCCAAATCTCTGTCCTATTTAGGCATTCAGATTTCGAAGGATCTCACAAGCCTGGCAAACCTTAATTTTAAACCTTTGTTTAAGTCTATCAAGGAAGATTTGGAAAGGTGGACTAAGCTTCCTTTGACTTTTTTGGGGAGAACCAACACAATTAAAATGATGATTTTGCCAAGAATTTTTACCCCTTTTCAACCTTAACGTCACCTTCCCAAATCTTTTTTCAAACCACTTTACAAATCCTGCTCAGACTTTTTGTGGAAAGGCAAACCCCCTCGTAGGGCTTACTCGAAACTTATCTGTCAGTGGAAGGTAGGAGGTTTGCAGCTGCCGGACTTTTATACTTATTACTTAGCCATTCATGCGGCGAGATCGGCTCAATGGGTGATAGATACAGAAACTACTTCCACTGGCTATATTCTGGATTGATCAATTGCCCAGAGTGTTAATTTAGATCTGGAATCTTTTTTATATACTCCTTGGTCCAAGATTCCTTCTAAAGTTAGGAATACCCCATTGGGGTGGGATATCAGGGCTCTGCATCAGCTTTACTCAATGTTGGGTATTTCCTATGTAAGAGATCTAACACAACCCCTTCTAAGGAATCCCAATCTTTTAATTGGTAATCGACCTATAAAGAGGTGTATAGGTAACCCCCTCCTCAAACCTAGGGTTACGGATTTTGTTTCAGGTGATTCAGTTACTTCACCTTCTGTTTTGATGGAGAAATTTGGAGTCGAACCCCGTGATCGATTGCGACTGTACCAGATTCGAAGTAGCTTTTGTTCCTTTTTGATGGGTGGCAAGGGGAGTAAGGAGGCTGGGTTATTCTTGAGAAAAATGAGAGACTTGGCACTGTCCGATAACTCGGTCTCGAAAATATATAAGCTAATCTTATCAAGGACGGTACCCAAGGCCACCTCAGTGCCCTGGTATTGGGAAATGAATTTATCCTTGGGTTGGTCTGAGGAGATCTGGGAAAGAGTCTGGATGGACATATATGCATGTATCAAACAAGATAGAATGAGGGGTATTCAGTTCAACATATTGCACAATCTTTATCTTTCCCCAGCCAAACTTTCTCGGATATACAGATCTAGCTCCCCGGAGTGTAATGATTGTGGACACTCTTTGGCTACTATTTATCATAAACTTTGGGATTGTCCCAAGGTGGCTAAGTTCTGGGAATCGGTCAGGCAATGGATAGGCCCCTATTGTGATATCTCAGCTTTTTTTAATGCTGAGGCTTGCATACTGGGGATGTTTGCTCAAATTCCATCGGTATCTCAGAAGTGCCAAATGGCTATGGTCGCTTCAGTGACAAAGTTACTGATCCTTCGGCATTGGCAAAGTGACAGGGTCCCTTCCTTTAAAGAATGGTGGGACGAGTTTTTGAATGCTCTGAATGCGGAAAGGGCCGTAACTACCTTTTTTAAGTCAAGAGAGAAGTTTCAGGGATGCTGGGGTAACCTTTTTCGGTGTTTAATGGACAGGTATGGCTATTAGAGTTTTTTTTTTTCTGCTATTCTTCCCCCTTTAGACATTTTGCTATGTATTCCCCTCTCTCTTTATCACCATATGTAGACTGAGTATAGACCATCTATGTTTCTTCCCTTCTCTTTCTTTCCTTTATGAATTGTTTAAGAGGTTAGTTTAGGACAGGTTTAATCTTTAACTGTTTAATTAAGACAGGTTGCTAAGTAATCTACATGGAATTGCTGCTGGGGGGGTGTGAGGGGGGGATGGGGTTTATTTTTTTTGTTTGTTTGTTTTTAACTCCCACCTTGCTGTGATCTAATGTGACCTACCCTGCAGATGTTTTTTGTTATTGGTGAGGGTTGTAATTGGTTAATGTATTTGTGTGTATATTATAAAATAAAGTTATTTGCAAAAAAGAAGTTTCAGTTGGGGTCCCAGGATTCAGGGGGTGAGTACACGAGCAGTAAGGAATTGGCCCAAGATAAAGGTTAACCAGGGAATTACTAGACATGACCCTGCAAGGTACAAACCTGAGCTGTGCCAGAGTAAGGGTCAGGGGAGAAAAGCAAATGAGGACAGCAGGGTTTGCAGTTAAAAATGGAAATGAGCAGCATCTAATAGAGCAGCTGTTGGAGTTGCCTGGCTGGATAGGGGAAAGCACCTTGTTGGCAGGGTTGGGTAGAGAAGCTATCTTTAGCAACCTTGTTGGAGAAGTTACCTTGGAAGGGACCAAGAGGTACTGTATGGGGGGATGATGGGAGGTAATGGTCTGTACAAAATTGCCTGGAAAGTAGACTGGGGGGACAGAGTGGGATTGGTTGATTCCACAGCCTCTCAGTGGATATAAAAATCACACTGGCTCTGGGTGGGAGGGTGGCTGGGGAGTGTTCGGTGACTATTGCTGTACAACAGTGCAGTATTGGCTGAAACGTTCTCTGTACATGCTGTTGCTGGTGCTCTGGATGTAGACACATCGTGGCTGAGAAAAGATGGTGCTGGATGCCAAATTGGATTTTCTGTACCTTAAGGAGGGGTCTGACATCCTGGGTAAAGGCAGAAGCCCTTTTTGCACCTGTTCAGTCCTTGGGGCTGGCAGGAGGAGGACTGAGGGAGACAGAAGAAAATGATGATGTAAATAACTGAGGACCTTGATGGGGAGGGGGAGGGGGAAAGTGTTATGGGAAGTAGGGAGCAGCAACTTGTGATTCCAGTGCAGGAGTGGAGCTTACAATATGGGCCAGGACATCTGCAAATGCGACCTCTCGAAAACAAACTAAGCAGGCATTAATGGGGCACTGTCAGCTTTTCCCTTTGATTTGTGCTCAGTTTCCATCGGAAAATCTACAAGCACATAATTGTAAGTTGGTGACGTAGAATGTCTCTGAATAAAACCAAAAGTAAGCAACTTACCAATTGTCACAATTTGAACTCTATTCACATTATTGGCATCCCGACTTTAAACCTCCATGCTCCAGGAAGCCGTTCCGCAGTGAGAACGAGCATCTACTGGGACCGCGGTCCCAACCAGCACATTTTAACATCGGTATGCCAAAAAATATTAAACCCATAAAAGAAGGGTATGCTAAATCATTCAATGTGATTTTAAATAAAAACTGAGGACTCGTTCCAGTGTAAAATACTTTGAAAAACTGGTGCCCAAATCCCACACATGTACAGTCATGGCACATTCTCACACATGTGTGGGATCTTTTTCCAAGCCACTACTGTGCATGCGTGGGATTTGGGCACTAGCTTTTCAAAGTATTTTATGCTGGAACGAGTCCTCGGATTTTATTTACAATCACATTGAATGATTTAGCATACCCTTCTGTTATGGATTTACTATTTTTTGGCATACTGATGTTAAAATGTGCTGGTAGGGACCGCGGTCCCAGTAGATGTGCGTTCTCACTGCAGAACGGCTTCTGGGGGCATGGAGGTTTAAAGTCGCGACGCCAGTAATGTGAATAGTGTTTCAATCATGAAAATTTGTAAGCTGCTTACTTTTGGTTTTATTCAGAGGCATTCTATGGTCACCAACTTACAATTATGTGCTTGTAGATTGTCTGATGGAAATTGAGCACAAATCAAAGGGAAAAGCTGACAGTGACCCTTTAATACAAGCATTGACTTAATAACAGTATAAAGCATACTGAAAGGCTGCTGTGCTGCGAATAATCAGCTATGCTAACAAAAACTTACAAGTTACAAGGGTGCTGTGCTTAACATTGTTGGCTGCACTAACAAAACTTAAGTTAAAAGGCTGTTGAGCTCAGTGTTGCTGGCTTCACTAACAAAACATAACAAGTTAACAGGCTGCTGTACTCAGTGGTTTTGGCTGCACTAACAAAAATGAACACATGATAAGGCTGCTGTGTTCAGTTTTGTCAGCTGCACTAACAGACAAATACCATTCAAACAGGTCAATGTGCTGTATACAGTCAACTGCTCTAATAAAAACTTAGCACAAAGAAAGCTGCTGGAACTGATGAAATATTGCCAACTCAACAGTGAGATGTAGCTGAGAGGCTGTACAATTAATACTTATTTGGCCATTCATAGAGTTATTTTTGTCATGATCCCACTTGTGAGGGTCAGATCGCTGAGCTCTCAGTGCCCACCCCAAAGTGCAATCCGTGACAGGGAGAGGGAAAATAGGGATACCCTCCTCATGTCCTTCAAGATTGCTCACTGGGTTTACAACAGAACACTTGCCACCAGGTCCCAGAATATCCCTCTATACTTTGAAGCAGGGCACAATACCAGTCTTGAGTCTTGTGGCCAAATATGAACCCTTTTTCATGGCCAGTACATACTGGAGGAAGGCCCAAGTATTACGCTCTCTTCGGGGTAGCAGTGCACCACCTGGTTTGATCTTCACCCTACAGGATATGCAATAGCCCAGTTCACATCCCCAGCATACTCGTATGAGACTCTCGTATTCTCCCCAAATTGGTCCAGATGTCCCCATAGACTCTTTCAATTTGATTGCTATCCGTGGCCCTTCTAAGCATAAACAGTTGTCACAGATTTGTAATAAAACTGCTACAGTCACACATACAATATAAAAACTCTCACACAGGCAGAATTTCTTTAGGAACCAAAAGTTTTATTAAAAATATTTAAATAAATGCAGTACAACTAAAAAAGAACATATATTAATTTAGGTTACAGTATGGAAACAATTTGGAAAGTATACAGCATAAACGCCTTAAAACTGTTTAACTACATCTGTACCTTAAAGATTAGTTTCAAAGTTCAGAGAATCTTTGGTTGGCAAAAGATCTCGGTCCTTGTATAGCAGCCTGGAAGTTGTTCTGTTTTGCTCAGGAGAATGCCCAAAACCAGAATGACACTGAGTGACTGTGCTGAGAGGTTAACTATCTTTTCTGAACTGCAGTGTCAGCAATATTCTAATCATAAGAAAATCAGTTTATTTTCTCACCAGTGACCCACAGCATGGTTTATGACTGTTCAGAATTAACCTCTTTGAAGTATCTGGGTTTTACAAAAAACACTGTGGAAGTGAATTTCACACAATACTGCTAGAAGGATGTGTGCCTTTTTTATATTACCTCACACGGGTCTGTTAGGAAGGTATTTCCTGGCAAAAACATTCTTGGACCTCATAAAATATGATATGCTATCATATTTATTGACATCAAAAAAGCTTTTTGCTTGCAGTGCATGTTTACGTCAGATAAATGGCTTTTGGCACATCTCTGTCAAAAGAACCTGGAAATGAAACTCTCACTTCCTGACAAGCAGGTGGCCTTCTAATCAAAAGGGTCACCCCTTTAAAAAAAAATCTAAGCTCTTCCCTATGCCTTGAATTAACACTGCATGGGCATACACAGAAATCCCATAAAACAATTAATAACAGAAATACATATTGCAAATAATGATTGGCAATTAGCTAGATCACAACACTCCTCCCTCCTACACTGAATTTGTGGGAATCCATCCCTAGCACAGTATGAGTTTCACAAATTCCATTCATTGCACTAACTGGTGAGACAGTCGATCTGCGTTGGCATTTACTGATCTGGTCCTGTGGGTAATGGTCATATTGTAGCCCTGTAAGGCAATACTCCATCTCAAAAGATGACTATTCGTTTTACCCATTTGCATCAGCCATACCAGGGGGTTATGATTGGTCTGTACCTCAAAGTGCCTCCCACAGAGGTACAGCTCTAATTTCTTCAGGGTCCATGCCAGCTAAGGCACTCCTTCTCAGCTGTGGAATAGGCCTGCTCCCAAGGAAGCAGCCTTTTACTAAGGTATACTATTGGGTGATCTTTCCCTTGGCTAGAGGTCTGAGTAAGGACTGCTCCAGTCCCCACATCTGAGGCATCTGTCTGGACTACAAATGGCTTACTATAGTCTGGACTGGCCAACACAGGAGCACTGCACAGTGCCTCCTTTAGCCATGTAAGGCTTGTTCACAGGCTGGTTCCCATTTTACCTTTTTAGGCATTCTTTTCTTTAGCAGGCCAGAAAGAGGATCTGCCAGGGTACTGTAATTTTGTACAAACATACGATAGTACCCAGCGGTCCCTAGGAAACTCCGAACCTACTTTTGGGTTTCCAGCCTGGGTCACACCTATGTCACCTGAACCTTGGCTTGATTAGGGTGAAGCTTCCCCCACCCTACTATATGTTCTAGGTATGCCTCCCCCCCGCCATTGCAACCTGGCACTTTTAAGCCTTGACAGTGAGCCCTGCCCTCTTTATCCTGCCCAACACTTCCCTCAGGTGGGACAGGTGTTCCTTCCAGTTGGCACTGAAGATGGCAATATCATTCAGGTACACCATAGTGTACTCTTCAGTACCATGTAACACCTAGTTCACCAACCTTTAGAAGGTGGCAGGGGCGTTCTTCATTTCAAAAGGCATTACCCTGAACTCGAATAATCTTATTGGAGTTATGAAGGCCGACCTCTCCCTAGCTCTGTCAGTTAACTCCATCTGCCAATGCCCTTTTGTCAGGTCAGTGGTGGTGAGATATGCTGCACCTCCCAACTTGTCCAGTAGTTTGTCTGTCTATGGCATTGGTTGGGCATCAGACTTCATGGCTGCACTGAGTCTGTGGTAGTCTACACAGAAGTGAGTAGAGCCATCTGGCTTGGGAACAAGGAATACGGGTGAGGCCCATGGATTGTGAAATTTCTGGATTACCTCTAAAGCCAGCATTTCTTACACCTCCCTCAAATGTCCTTTAGGATGGCCTCGGACACCCGGCAGGCTGTCCATAAGATGGATTCTTGTGTTTCTGTGTCTACGTCATTTGTTGTTAAGGAGATATGTCCCGGCTTGGCCATAAACAAAGAGGCAAAGTACTCTAAAACCTCCCTCACTTCCTGGGACTGTTCCAGGGTCATCTGGGGCAACAGTTTGATTACCTCCACAGAGGACTGCCACTTGTTTTCCTCCAGCAGGTCCAGAAGGGGATCTGCTTCATCCATCCCCTCCTCAGTACTACACACTGTAAATACCATGTCATCCCTATTTGCATATGGCTTCATCATATTGACATGGTACATTCAGTTTTTTAGTTCAGTTTTAGTTTTATTTATTATACATAAAGGCATGTAAGCAAAATTGCCCATTTTCATACATGTCCAGTCAATGAACAACAAGCAGTTTTACAGAGTACAATGGGAGACCCAATAACAATATCTATGCAGTGACTGAAAAATATAAGACATACAAAAAAGAAAAAAACATTAACAAAATGCAAAAATTTCTAACAAAGTTTTAAGTGGATTAAGTAACATGCATTTACAAATTAGAAAGAAAAGGAAATAGATGGGGAGGTTAAAGTAGAGTAAAGACTGGGGACTGTGTGAGAGCATGACTGAAGTCAGAGAAAGAAGTGCATTGGGGTGGGGCAGGAGAAGTGGAGACAAAGCAAGGAGGGAGGGAGGGAGGATGGGAGGGTGGAGGCCAGGGACTTGTGGTGGGAAAGGTAGAGAAAATAGAGGGACTGAGGAGAGTGTTAAGGCAGGGGCAAGGGGAGGGGAGAAGTGATTTTTCAAGGAGTATTTAAAGGAGGCAGCAGAAGGACAGTGTAGAAGGTCAGGGGGAGGGAGATGTAGAGTTTAGGTCCCTTAAAATATAGGGTGTTTTGGTTGTGAGTTGTGCGGCAGCAAAGAATAGTGAAAGAGAGGGAAGAGGCCCTTCTAGTGGACCTGCGGTGAAATGTTTTGGGGAATAGAGATGAGATGCTGTTGGGGAAAGTACCAAGGCAGAGTTTGTGAAAAAAGGTGACAATTTTACCATTCAGGCAAAAGAGAGGTCCAGGTGGAAATATTGTATAGATCACAGTGGTGCGTAAGTCTAGGGAGCCCTGTGACAAAACGAATGATGTTATGGTATGTGCCATGTAACTTCCAGAGGCTTTTCTGGGATTGGGGATAAAAGACAAGAGCACCATAATCAAAGTGCGGCAGTAGGAAACCATGTATAAGGAGTGCTTTGGAGGCCTTGCTAAGGAAGGGGTTTAACCCTGTGTAGCATGCCTATCCTCTGATGTGTTTTCTTGATGGTTAGGTTGATATGTGCTTCAAAATTAAGGTGGAAGTCGAGAAGAAGGACACGGCATTTAAATTCCTGTACCCTCTCAGTTTGGTTCCCATCATTGTTATGTAATGGGAAGTCAAAAGTAAACAGTTTTCTGGGTCTGTCAAAAACCATGACCTTGTTTTTTTTTTCGAGTTTAGTACCAGTCCTTTCGAAGAGAACCAGGACTGAAGTCTCTTGAAGTTGTGCTGTAGTTTGGTAGCAAGGGAGGAAGGGTTTCTATCTTTGCAATACAGGGCATCATCATCTGCATAAAGTACAAGCTCAGTAACAGTGCATATTTCCCGAAGGGAGTTAACATGGGAGAAAGGAAGGGGACTGAGAATGGAACCCTGGGGAACAGCATACATTGTATGGGGTATGTCTTCTGTCAGGCAGTTTTATAATGTTGTTTACATAATTCACTTGTCTTACTACTTTGTATGGTCCTGCCCACTCAGCATGCAGCTTATCCTTCTGGACCAGGATTAGTACCATGACTTCCTGACCTACTCTGTACAAGCGAGCTCTGGGTCTGTGGTCATACCAGACCTTTTTCTTCTGTTGCACAGCTGACAGGTTGCTTTGGGCCACTTCCATAAGCTCCTTCAGCTTTCCCCTAAACTTTAGGACATACTCCACTATGAGAATTCCCTGGGTGGAATGCTTGCCTTTCCAATCTTCTCAGACCCAGCCTAGGGACCCACACACCCTACATCCATATAAGAGTCTGAAAGGAAAACCCTGTTGACTCTTGGGGCACCTCCCTGTATGCCAACAACAGGTGGTGAAGGTATTTCTCTCAGTCCCTCCCATGTTGTTCAGCAAACATTTGAAGCATTGATTTTAGGGTACCATTAAACCATTCCGCAAGCCCATTGGATTGTGGGTTATAAGGTGTTGTGTGTCTCTGCACCAACCCATGTTTTCTCCCACAAACATTTCATCAGGTCCAACATGAAGTTATCCCCTCGATTGGTGATAAGTTTGCTGCGGAAACCTGACATGGGAGAAAATCCCTCACAAGGCACGATCTGCCACTTTGTCTGTCTTAAGCGAGGAAAGGGTGCCTGCCTCTAGGAATCAGGTGGCATAATCCTCCACCGTCAGGATAAACCTCTTCCCGGTGGAGCTTGGGGTACTCAAAGGTCCCATAATATCCATTCCTACACTATGGAATGGCACCTCCACAATGGGCAAGGGAATTTGGGTGGCTTTGGTTTTACTACCTGACTTCCCTATTTGTTGGCACCAGTGACGAGACCTGCAATATTCCTGCATCTGCTGGGTGAAGTTGGGCCAATAGAAATTCTGGGCCAATCACTGCATGGTGCTTGTGATTCCCAGATGTCCGGACATGGGGATACCATGAGCAATCTTGAGCAAATGCTTACAGTACCCCTGGGGAGCGACAAGCTGCCTGTCCATCATCCCTCCCTCTGTCCTTAAGTCCTGTGTATAGAACAATCCACTGTCCCAATATACTGTATGTCTCCCATCACCTCTTGTGTCCCCTCACATTCTGCACAAGCCCTCAGCCTCTCCAGACTAGGGTCAGTCATCTGAGCAGCTGCAAAATCTTTACATTTTCCAAAGACCTGGGATATGTCCACTTCAGTTTCTAAACTAGGGTCAATAGTTCTAACATCAGGGAATTCAGGGTCATTGCCATCCCCACCGTTTGACCACTGGTTACCCCTCCCTCCTTCCTTAGAGTAACCTTCTGTAGCTGTTTTGCAAAGTACTACATGAGGAAGTCCTACCCCCCTTTCACTATTCTCCATGTCAGGAGACACAGGCTGGGGAACCAGCCTCCCATTGATTCACATAGGGACTTCTATGGGGTCCAGGGAACTACAATACGCCTTGGCCGTCTGACTGTGGCTAGCTGCACACACCACCACTTCTGGATATTGTTCCCTATAATCACATCCAGGGTGATATTGTCTGCAACTTCCACCTTTTGAACCCTTTCTCCTGTCTCACCCCAGTCTAGGAGAACACTAGCAAGTGGCCGGTTTTCGCCTCCCCAGTGAATCCCCTTACTGTTACAAACTGATTAGTATAAGCTGTTCAGGCTCAACCATATCCCCTTTTACTAAAGTTAGAGATGCCTCCATGTCCCTTAACTCATGAGTGTGCACCCCATTTACAGTAACCGGGTGTATGTGCTCCCTCATGTTTATATACATGCTTTCAGGGATACACAGTGCACCCAACCCTGTTCAAACACCACTTTGTCTGCTGAGTGCCTTTTTAGGACACTATCTTGCAAGGTTCCCTGGCTGCTTGCAAAACCAACAATCATCATTTCTTTTGCCTGAAAGATCCCATTTTTGTAACCTGAGGCTTCCCCCTTTCTCTGGAGGCAGTGAGGGTTTTAGCTGCCCTGAAGGCATACTTTTCCACTTCTGCATTGCCACACCAATCCTACTCCCTTTTAGAGCAGGCCTTCTTCTGGCATAGCAGTCTGAGAGCTCAGCAGCCTGCTGCGCTGTTTTGGGGTCTCAGTTTTCTAACCAGTTTTCAACTCTGCTGGACAAGCCCAAAAGAATTGCTCCAAAAGTACAACCTCCTCAACTTTCTCTACAGAAATTGCTTCCACGTCCTCCCATCAACATTTCAAAAACTAACTTTGCTTAGTGGCGAGTTCCTCATAGCTCATGCCAAGGGTACTTTAGAGTTTATAGAACGTAACCCTGTATGTTTGAGGAGTTAACTCATACTTTTTAAGCAATGCAGATTTAAGTTTCTCATAATCACTATTGTCCTGATTGTCCATTTGACCTAACGCTTCACAATCTTTCCCGGTATGTAGGAGGGATAGCTGGAGGTTCAGGACTGCCTCTGTATTTTGCCTGAATACAGACCTTTTCAAACAAATTCAAAATGCATCCATATCATCTCCTCTTTAAATTCAGCTATTAATTTAGAATTTAACTTGTACCCTGTCCTTAAGATTCAGGTTCACAACTGCAACTTACCTCGTCAGATGCTGTTCATTGAAGTTATAGCTTCTGCAGCTTAAATTCTCTCTCTGGCACTCTCTGTCCTCTCTCTCAGCCCCTCTCTGACACTGCCTTTCTCTTGTATTGGCCTCTCTCTGATGCAGATGTTCTTTTTCCTGCATGTCCAGCTCCATCTAGAACTTTGTTTGCTCCAGTTTCCTCAACTCTAGCTGCAGCCTGATCCCTTCTGAATTCAGTATTGTGGTGACATTCTCCTAGCGCTGTGACTCTGGGTCCCTTCTGGTCTGGCTGTCCTTGTTCCTGGGACTGGACTCTGTGATGGACCCTGGCACCCCCACACCCAGGCTCTGGTCCTTTTCAGTCATTAGCCATAACTTGAGGTTCTGGGCAGCTGTTAGGTCATCGGCTGCCATGAGATCCTCCACGAGGTGCATTTTGGCTTATCCCTCATACTGAACTCCTCTCTCCTGGCACAACTGCTTCAGGTATTCTGCATTGTATTCACTGTAGATGAAAGTCATCTGCTTCCTAACTACTGCTACACTAGCTGGCACCTGAGAAAAATAATAAATCAGGTAGAGGAACTTGATACTGTAACCAAATTATATATATGTTTTAAATCTCTGCCTTGAATGTGTGTGGACTGTTTTCAGTTTAACAATCTGATACACTGGACTTGGAATCAAGCCCAACTGTTATGCCAGTGGCCACCAATCTCGAATTGTAATGCAGCCAAATCTATCAGACCCCAACACTGTGCACCAAATCTGTCATGAACACTCATGAGGTCAGATCACTGAGCTCATAGTGCCCACCCCTAAGTGCAATCTGTGCAGCGGGGAAAAAGGGCATCCTCCTTTTGTCCTTCTAGAGTGCTGGCTGGGTTTACAACTGAACACTCACCACCAGGTCCTGAGTACACTCTATACTTTGGATCAGGGCACAATACCAGTCTCGAGTCTTGTGGCCACATATGAATCCTTTTTCATGGCTATTACACACAGGAGGAAGGCCTGTGTGTCTCTTATAGGGTTGCAATACACCACCCCTTATTTGGTCTGTGCCCTACAGGACATGCAATAGCCGCGTTCACATCCCGGCAAACTCATATAAGACTCTGGTATTCTCCCAAAATCTGTCTGGATGTCCCCACAGACCCTTTCAATTTGGTTGCTATCCATGGCCCTTCTATGCATAAACAGTTGTCACAGATTTGTAATAAAACTTCTACAGTCACACATACAATATAAAAACTCTCATGCAGGTAGAATTTCTTTAGGAAACAAAATTTGACTAAAATATTTAAATAAATGCAGTACAACTAAAGAGAACACATATTAATTTAGGTTTACAGTATGGAAACAAATTTTGGAAAGTATGGTATAAACACCTTAAAACTGTTTAACTATATCTTTACCTTAAAGATGAGTTTCAAGTCCAGAGACTCTTTGGTTGGCAAAAGATCTCATTCCTTGTGTAGCAGCCTGGCAGTTGTTCTGTTGTGCTCAGGAGGATGTCCAAAACCAGAATAACACTGAGTGACTGTGCTGAGAGGTTAACTATCCTTTCTGAACTGCAGTGTCAGCAACATTCCAGTCATAAGGAAATCAGTTTATTTTCTCACCAGTAACCCACAGCAAGGTTTATGACAGTTCAAAATTAACCTCTTTGTAGTCTCAGGTTTTTACAATAACACTCTGGAAGTAAATTTCACACAATACTGCTAAAGGAATGTGTGCCTTTTATAGTACCTTACACAGGCCTGCTAGGAAGGTATTTCCTGGCAAAAACATTCCTGGGCCTTATAAAATGTGATATGCTATCAGACAGTAGTTCCTGAGATCAAAAAGCACTCTGCTTGTAGTGCACGTTTATGGCAGCTAAATGGCTTTTTGCACATCTCTGTCAAAAGAACCTGGGAATGAAAATCTCATTTCCTGGCAAGCAGGTGGCCTTCAAATCAAAAGGTCACCCTTCAAAATCTAGGCTTTTCCTATGCCTTGAATTAACACTGGCATGGCACACACAGAAATCCCATAAAACAATATATAACATAAATATATATTGCAAATAATGATTGGCAGTTGGCTAGATCGCCCCAATTTTATCTATCAGTATTGCAATGGTGACAGAAATTCCATTCTCTTAAAGGTAGTTAAAGGTGTAGTATTGTGCTAAAACAGTCCCTGTATACACTATTGCTGGTGCTCTTGGTGTAGAAATAACATGGCTGAGAAAAGATGGCACTGGACGCCAAACTGTATGTTCCATACCTTAAGGAGGGGTTCAACTTCCTGGGCAGAATCCTGACTTGCACCCACTCAATCCTCGGGGATGGCAGGAGGAGGACTGAGAACTTTAAGTCGTCATTTCAGCAGGATCTGTGATTAAATCACCAGGTTGTAACACAGTTCTAGGCAGTGGTAGCAGCAGTAAGCAGGTCAATTGAAACAGGCGTCTCATTACATCAACAGGATGCTAGTTTAAGAGAGTCACTAATGATGACTCCCAGGTCCTTTTTGTACCATGGTGCTCAGGTTAACTATTCCCTTCCAGTACTCTGACATGTGTTTTGTTTTTATGCGATATGCATAACATTGCATTTTCTGGCATTGAAATTCAACTTCAAACCTTAGACTGCCTCTCTAGCCTTGTAGATCCATTTGCATCTCCCTGATCCCTTCATCACTATCTACCCTACCTTTGTGTTTTGTGTCGTCTGTGAAGAGATTGCCCTGGATGCTCTCTCTAATGTCACTGTTGACATATTTTAGAGGACAGGATGAAGGAAAGATCACTGCAGAACCCCACCTGTGACCTCCCTTTCTTTGATTTTACCCCATTTTCTACCACCCTCTGCTGTCTCTCCTTCAGCCAGTATTCTATCCTTCTAACTACGTATGTAGCTTCAGTCAGGTCCTACAGCTTATTTAGCAATCTTCTATGTGGCGCCAAGTCAAAAGCCTTGATAAAATCAAAGTATAGTAAATCCATAGCATGGCCCTTGTCTACTGCCTTTGTTACCCAGTCAAAGAAAACTGTCAGGTTAGTCTGAGAAGACCTCCTTGCCACAAACCCATGCTGTTTACTATTCTGTAGGCCATTGCTCTGTAGATAGTCCACAAGGTCCTCTTTGATCCATGAATCCATCAGTGTACCAACTAAAGAAGTGGGGCTAACAGGTGTGTGTAATTCACTGGTTGCTTCTTATCATCACCCCCCTTGTGTAGTGGGACTATATCTGCTACCCTCCTTCTTCCAGAACTACCTCTGTCTGAAATAAACTATTGAATAGTACTACTAGGGGTTCAGCCAATTATGCATCCAAATCCTTGAGCACCCTTGGCTGCATCCCAATCATCCCTTGGGGATTTATTTACCTTTTGGGCTTCAAGCCCCTTCTGGACCTTTTCTCTGGTAAATACTGGTTTCCTTATTTCAGGAATGCACTTCATGCCACATTCTGGTAAGGGGCCACTGTCTTCCCTTGTGAAGACAGAGCAGAAGTATTCATTAAGGATAGCTGCCTTTGTTCATCTTCTTATAGGACTCTCCATTTCTCATGTACCCTAACAATACCCCTCCCTTCTTCCTTTGTCCTTAACACAGCTGTAGAATTATTTTTCCTCACCACTGGCCCTCTCTGCTGTACTGCTTTTGCCTCCTGACTGTACTCTTTATTTCCCTATTTTTAATTTGATACTCTCCCCATTCCACCTTCTTCCTGTTGTTTCTTGTACCTAGTGAAAGTCTTTTTCTTGGCCCTCACTGCTTCTCATACCCTTTCTGAGAAACATATTGGTGTCTTGTACTCGTTTCATTTTGTAACAATTCTTGTGCATGACTTTGTTCTCTTGAGAATGGTTCCCTAGATTGCCTCCATCTTTGCTCTACACCTCCAATGCTGTCCACCCTGGTCAATTTGTCTCAGACCAGCTCCCTCATCCAGTTGTAATCTGCCCTTCTGAAATTTAGGACTTTGATACTGGCATTTTGATCCCAAGGGCCAGCCTGAACCAAATGGCGGTAAGGTCACTGGAACCCAGGAAATCCCTTACCCTCACACCACCCGCCATCTCTGAGTTGCTGAGCATCAAATTGAAAATGAATGCCTGTCTAGTGGGTTCCTTAACCAGCTGCACCAGCAGGCAGTCCTCCAATGTATCTTACAGGGCCTGACTTCTGGTGCACCTGGCGCTGTAATGTCCCACACAGAAATCTGGACAGACAGCGAAGCACCCTCCTGGAGCAAGGGAATCAGCATGAAGTGCCCTAAGTGGCCTCCAACAGTCTACCCCCCCACACAGATACTTGGCCAGACAATGGAGCTCCCTTCTGAAGCAAGGAACAACGTGAGTGCCTTAAGAGATAAAGCATACCTCTCCCACCAAGCAGTATCTTTGTGTGGGGTGTTTTGGACTTTGTTTTTCTCCCCCACACAGTGACTGATAGAATATTCAGAAACTGCTTTTCTAGGGGCTTCAGTGGGATTTCACTGCATCTTAAAGTGTACTTTAAGACAGGATTTTTTCTCTATCTAGCGACTGCAAGCTGCCTGTGTAGCACTGTAATTGCACCATATAAGGGGATGTTTTAGCTGCTTTTCTCTGTACAAGTCTAGCATTTGATTTAAGTGTGTCACTCTTACCTGTACCTGCATATGGATGTAGGGTATATTGACATATTAGAAACATGGAAACACAGAATCTGACGGCAGATAAGGACCACTTGGCCCACCTAGTCTCCCATTTTCCTACCTAACAGATAAGTTTCAGATCCTAGTTAACCAACAGCTTACTGCATTGTATTCTCTTGCATGCACACTAGGGAGCTGAACACACAACATAGCCCAACAGTTCATACATGTGCAGTTCCTTCTGGAACTGTCCCACTGCATACTAATTACTTTCATTGTCCTCTTCCCCCATATAGGACTCCAACAGTCCCTCCTCCCCACACAGACACCTGGCCAGACAATGGAGCTCCCTCCTGGAGCAAGGAACAATGCGAGTGCCTTAAGAGGTAAAGCATACCTCTCCCATCCAGCAGCATCTTTGTGTGGGGTGTTAGCCCATCGGTGCTGTGCATCGACTGCCCGCCCACCTCAACCACCCTCCCACCCAAGCTTGACCCTTAATTTATTGGCCCCTTCCTATGACATCACTTTCTGCCTGTTCTGATTCTAAGTCCCCACTTTTCCACTTGCAGGTTATACCTGCTAGCCACTAGAGGGATCTCCTGCCTGTCCCCCTATTTCTCTACCTGAACTCCACTTCCTCCTACTTCCTAGGAACCCCTCTATCCTCTTCCACTTCTCCTCTCCCTTACTTTCATCTGTGCTCTGCCAACACCTAACTCACCCACCCAACACCCTGACTGGTCCTACCCACTGACCCCCTGCCCAATCCTCAGACCCCCACCCAGGCCTTTTTTCCTACCCTCAGTGACCACTAGAAGTGGCTATTTCCACCCCCTAATCTGCCACTAACCCTGCCTTCTCAAAGCCTTCCCAGTGTCTGGAACCCCATCTCACCCAGGTCCTGAGCCATCTGCCCCAAAGGGTCCTGAACATTGCACCCCTGTGCACAGTCTGTGACCCTACCACTACTCCAAAGTGGTATCCATGCTTTCTGACAGACAGCCTAGATACTTATACCATCTGCCTCTACTGCTACCTTAGGCACCATGTTTGTTCACCTCCTCCTCAAATGTCTCCCCCTCATAACTTTGCTAGTGCCCACCTCCCTTCAGCCTGACCTCACCCCTGGCCCTTATGTGGCCACACCTCCACCTCTCTCTAGCCTAGCCTGACCCCCCCACACTGTCCATGTACCCTGGACCCCAGCACCCATCCCTTAGTGTCCCACCCACTGCCAACCCAAGCTCCCCATGGATCCTCCTCATCCTTGCCTTCTCGACCCTTCAGACCCTGCCCATCCCTTATCTCACTATGGTGTCCTCCTCCTCATCTCAGCTCACCCCAAAAGTTAACATGCTGCCACCCCATGGTCAGAATCTTGTTTTTCTACTACTCCTATCCAGTAATATCCACCCTAACCCAGGTCCTGACCCTTCCAATCTATCCAATAGGTCCCTGGCCTCTGCATTGCCTCTTTGAATGTATGCAGTCTGCTGAAAAAATTCACTGCCCTTCTGTGCTGGGTCATGCTACATCAACCTGACACCATTAGCCCTAGTAGAAACCTGGCTGTCCAATTCTACCCCTGACTCCTTTGTCTCCCTCCCAGGCTACACCCTATACTGGGAGGATCAAGCAGGTAAATGCAGGAGTGGTTGTGTGATTTATACTCACTACACCATCATTGGCCAGGTGCTCCCCACCCCCTTGCTTGTGAATGGTGCCCAGGCCCTTAACCTAAAACTCACCCTAGACTGCTCCAGGGGCTCACTCTATCTCACAGTCTCCTACATTCCCCCAAGGAACCAGAACCCAGCATTGATGTCTCTTATGGATTATCACCACCCTCCCCCATAAGGTTGATTAAGTCCTAGTGGGGGACCTCAATGTGAACTGTCTCAGTCCCTCCACCTCCCCAATAAGGGACACCTTCACTTACCCAAGACCTGATGCAACTCGTCTCCCAACCCACAATAATTAACCCAACTAGAGGAACTTGCACCCTCCTGGACATCATTGTCACCAACCGCCCTCAGAAAATTCAGGACATTCAGGTCCTCCCTGACTCCTTAAGTGACCACTCCCCTATCCTATTCCTCTGGTCTTCCCCCACCCCCAAACCTATAACCCAAACCACACTCTGCAGGTGCTTTTGCCCTGGAGGGCTGATTAAACTCAAACAGTACCTCGTTCAGATTAATTGGTCCCCCATCCATCATGCACCCGACATTGATGCTGTCCTCACCCTCTTCTCACAAGCCTTTAATAAGGCCTTTGACCTCTTTGCGCCCCTCACCAAATTCCATTCCAAAAAACTTAATGCACCTTGGGTTACCCCTGCCCTACTACAAATGCTCAGAAATAGTAATAACCTCTGGCACCTAGCCACTAAAATGGGCCAGGCTGCTGACAGACAGGCCTACAATGCTGCACAGAAGAGGTGCACATGGGCCATCCGTAAGGCCAAGGCAGACCACTACCAGACCACCCTCACCTCATCTTGGAGGTGAGCCTGGACCTTCTGGGACAATATTAAAGAGCTAAATGGGAAATCATGATGCCCCCATCCCAGCTCACTATTGATGGCTCTACCTCCACTGACTCAGTCTGCGTTGCCAACAGCCTTAACTCCTCCTTTATGAACTTCAGCTCTGTCCTCCCTAGTAACTTCTTTGATCCAACCCCTGACCTACTGCCCCCAGTCCTACAGTGTCCCTGGTTCTACCTACAAGATATCTGCCAGGAAGCCAGACCTCTCCTACTTAAAGAATTAAAAAGCAACAGCCCTAGCAGTGATTCCCTGGACCCCAAAATACTCCAGCTGGTCCTGGATGAAGTTCTTGTCCCACTCATTGGTCTACGTAACCAGTCCCTCTGGGGCAATTCCCCACTGCATGGAAAACAGCTGTAGTCATGCCTTTTCATAAAGGGGGTGACAAGTCCTCCCCCAGCAATTACTGACCAATCTCCACTCTTCCTCCCTCTCCAAAGCCCTAGAAAAAGTGGTCACCAATCAAATTACTGAATATCTGGCTAAGTATAACATCTTGTGCCCTTAGCAGCATGACTTCCATGCTGGTCACAGTACTAGTACTGCATTAATGGAATTCTCCAACTTCCTGCACTCCTCCCTAGATGCCAGCACCCTAGCTGGTGCAGTGTTCATTGACCTCTCTAAGGCCTTCGACATTGTCTCCCACCCCCTTCTACTTGACACCCTCTGCCACATTGGTTTCTCTGCTGGTCCCCTCGCCTGGTGCTCAAGCTACCTAGCAGCTCATTCCCAGTGTGTCAAAATCAATGGGACACTCTCAGAAACCCATCCCATCCACTCTGGGGTCCCCCAGGGCTCAATCCTGGGTCCTCTACTTTTTGGTCTCGATCTAAACACCTTGCCTAGTGCCTGCTCCAGCAATATTCTTCTGTATGCCGACGATGCCATCATTTTTGCCACCCACCAAAACCCTTCCTTCCTCCAGAACTGTCTCCAACACCCCTTCAATGATGCCAAAACCTGGTTTAGGGAGGGTAGACTCATCATTAATCTCAAAAAAAAAAGACACTGCTCTTTGCCCACCCCCAAAACAAAGCTTGCAACAACCCACTCCGCATCCATCCTAGCACCTTACAACCGCTTCAACAAGTTTACTCCTACAAATACCTTGAGGTCATCTTTAACTCAGCCCTCACCTTTCATGCCCACATTAATGCCCTTGTATCTGCCTCTAACACTGAAAGCTTCCTCTCTATCACCACAAGGACTGCCTCCCACCCGATGCCCTCTGACTTGCCATTACATCCTCAGTACTGTCCCTTGTGGTGACAGTGAAAAAGCAGAGGCTACTGAATGAAATATTTCTGCTCAGTATTCACAAAGGAAGAGGAGGGGGAGTTACCTAAACCAAACAAGAGAAACACTCTGAAGATGGGGGTCGATACCAGTCCATTTACAGAAGAAAGGGTTCTGAAAGAACTAATAAAATTGAAGGTGGACAAAGCAATGGGGCCTGGTGGGATTCACCCAAGAATTCTAAAAGAACTAAGGGTAGAACTAGTGACACCGCTGACTACTCTCTTTAACAAATCATGGGAGGATGGGGTGGTACCCGAGGACTGGAGGAGGACAGATGTGATTCCTCTTCACAAAAGTGGGAGCAGGACAGAGGCAGGAAACTACAGACCAGTTAGTTTGACCTCAGTGGTAGGGAAAATGATGGAATCACTTCTGAAGGAAATAATTGTTGAGTACCTAGAAGCCAGTGGGACACAGGACCCAAGGCAGCATGGATTCATGATGGGAAGGTCATGTCAGATGAATCTAATAGATTTCTTTGACTGGGTGACCAAAGTAGTAGACCAGGGAGGGGCTGTGGACATGGCCTACCTAGATTTTGGCAAGGCATTTGATACAGTCCCACACAAAAGATTAATACACAAGATAGCCAGCCTTGGAGTGGGTCCCAAGGTGGTAGCCTGGATAAAAAATTGGCTAGACAATAGGATGCAAAGGGTAGTAGTAAATGGAGTACACAGTGAAGAAAGGAAGGTTACTAGTGGGGTACCACAGGGTTCAGTACTGGGACCGGTCCTTTTTAATGTCTTTATAAGTGACATTGCAGAAGAACTGGAAGAAAAGTATGTCTCTTTGCAGATGACACAAAGATCTGCAACAGGGTTGATACACAAGATGGAGTGGAAAGGATGAGAAGGGACTTGGCAAGGTTGGAGGAATGGTCAAATGTATGGCAGCTCAGATTCAATGCAAAGAGTGCAAGGTAATGCACATGGGAAACAAAAACTCAGGGAAGCGTACACAATGGGGGTGAGATACTGACAACAGTAAAACAGAAAGGGACCTGGGGTAATTATATCAGATGACCTAAAGGTGGGCAAGCAATGTGAGAAGGCAGTAAGGAAGGCTGGGGGGATACTGGGATGCATAGGAAGAGGCATCAATAGTAGAAAACAGGAAGTTGTTATCCCTTTGTACAGACAGTTGGTGAAACCCCATCTGGAGTACTGTGTGCAGTTCTGGAGACCCCATCTCCGCAAAAGCATAGACAGAGTGGAGGCTGTCCAGAGGAGGGCAACCTAAATGGTGCAGGGTCTGCACCAGAAGACATACGAAGAAAGACTCAAGGAGCTTAATATGTATACTCTTGAGGAAAGAAGGGAGAGAGGGGACATGATAGAAACTTTCAAGTACCTCAAGGGAATTAACAAAGTCCAAGAGGGCAGCATCTTCCAGAAAAGGAGATGTGCAAGAACAAGGGGGCACAATTTAAGATAGAGGGGGGGGGGACGGCTCAGGGGTAATGTGAGGAAGTATTTTTTTCACTGAGAGGGTTGTGAATGCATGGAACAGCCTCCCTGAGGAGGCCGTGGAGTCAAGAACAGTGGAGAACTTCAAGAATGCATGGGACAGGCATAAAGCAGTCCTAGTGGGGGGTAAGAGGAAGTAAGCTGTTGGTTAACTAGGATCTGCAGCTTATCTGTTAGGTAGGAAAATGGGCAGACTAGGTGGGCCAAGTGGTCCTTATCTGCCATCAAATTCTATGTTTCTATGTTGTGGATTATGGCCTGCCGGTATATGGTGCTGCTGACACCACTGCCCTCAACAAGATTCACCTCACCCTAAACAAGGCTTGCAGACTAATAACTGGTGCCCCAGGCTCACTCACACATGTCAGCTCTATGACAAGGCCAATCTCCTTAACCTCGATGAACCGACTCCGCTACCAAACCTGCCTTCTAACTAAGAAAACTCTGCTCCTGGGGTGACTGCCTCTATCCTTCTTCCTCCATCCACTGTCTCAACCCATACTGCCAACAAGACCACTCTTCTGGATCCCAGAACCAGGACCACTCAGGCTCAGAGATCTTTCTGCTACAGAGCCTCATCCTGGTTTAACCCTCCCTGCAACCATCTCCAATGCCCCCAAATACACTTCTTCAAATCCGCCCTTAATAACCAACTGTTAATACCACAGTTGCACCTGTGTCTCTAATTGGCGCTCTGCTACTATCTTTGCACTTGACAATGTCCACTGGGCTGAGCCCCCATCTCACGCCCAAATTCCACACTGGCATTCTGCCCTTCTGTTGGTATCTGCATGTGCTATATTCTGTCACCATGAAATGTTTCTAATTGCTTATTGTAGAAAACAACTGTGTAATTTCTATGTCATTCAATGCCTTGAATTTCTGTAAATGTGCATACTGTATGTCCTCTCTGTGACGAGGTACCTTTGCAAATGAGTCTCTGGCTCAAAGGTTGTAAATATGATTGTTCAAATAAATAAATAAAATAAATATCCGTCAGGTTCAGATCACTCACCACCACCACCTCCCACTTCTTCATTCACCTTGCTAGCTCTTCCCCAAGCTGTCTATCTCTTCCCCTTGTTCTGTTGGTCTATAGATCACCCCACTCGTATTTTCTTGCCCAAGAGTGCCATGAGGTGAATCCACAGTGACTCTGTTTCCCCTTTGCTTCTGCTGATGTGGCCATCCTCCACAACCACTGTGCCCTCCCAGACATTTGCCTATCCCTTTGTCCTATGTAAACATTGTGTAACCTGGGACTGACACATCCCAGTCATTATTTTTGTAACCCAAGTTTCTGTGATGGTTACAAGGTCTGCCTCAGTGTCTGCCACTAATGTCAGGAGCTCACAAATATTACCCAGAATCCTGACAGACCCATTTCCGACAAGCTCCAGATCTTCTTTTGCTGTTTTGTGATTATAGTTTCTCATTCACCTTACCATCATATTTTTCCTATTGCTTTCAGACCCTGTCTTTTCCCCTTTGCCTCTTCCACTACTCCTTTTTGAACCTCAAACTTTACTGCTAGCAGTCCCCAGTATAGGTGGAGCACTAGCAAGATTCCCTCACTCACTCCCTTTACTGTGGCTCCACTAGGTTCAGTGTCTCCAGCAGTGTGTTTAACTGTCTAATGTAAATGTCAGACTTCTGCCCCAGTGTGCTGGTCCCCCTCTTGTCAGGTGAAGGCCATCACCTTTGAAGAGCCTACTGTCCCAGAAGTCCACCCAGCTCCCACAAAGTGGTACCCTTTCTCCTGAAATAATCCCTTTAACCACCCATTTAATTCCTCTATTTCTTCCATCCATGATCTAGCTTTCCTCCTCTACTCCACACAGAAAAACCTAGTAAAGGCCAGGGGTCAAGTGTGCCTGCAATCTGTCCCCTAGCCTCTGAAAGTTCTGCTTCAGTTGCTCCACAAGCTGGTTCATCAGATCATTGGTACTCAAATGTACAAACACCCCAGCTATTCCCTCCACTATCCTCCATATTCTGTCAATGTCTTAGATGACTGGTGCCCCAGGAAGGTACTTCACCATCCCACCCCTTCTCTCCACCTGCTCACTAATCTCCATACTCTCTTGATCATAGAATCCCATTAATAAACCAGTGACCATAATTAAAAGAAAAAAATCATCTCAGTTTGCCATAATTGGCACCGTTATTAGTAGTCTCACATTAATTAACATGGTCAAACTAGGTATGTAGTCAAAATTAAATTTCTCAGCTACTAGCGGTAGTCACTCATTGGCAAGTTTGAGGTAAGTTGGTGGGTCAGTGTGGGGACATTGCTAGAGTGCTCAACCTGTTTTACCTACAATGTCACTTCTGTTTCTCATGCTCTCAATCTGACACCTTCAAACATTTACTAAAATGTAAAAAAGAAAGGCTGAATTTCAAAAGAAGGAAACAAATGAAAAGAATTAAAATAATAAAGTTTCTTTCAAGAGCTTGTAACAGGTATATCAAAAAGCATGACCCAAGAAATCAACAGCTTTAAAGTTAGAGAAATTATTTCCAGTCTCATAGCTCAAACTATAGTCACCAAGCCAAGTGTGAATTCATATTAGCATATGCACCCAATTATTTAATTGGGATAATTAAGTATTATGGAGCATACCCTCTTTCATATGGATTTAAGAAAACTTTAACTCTATTGGGACTACATTTTGTTATTATAAAGTCATCATGAACTGGCACAGAATCAAACTGTTGTTTTTTGCAGCTAAAATGCATGAGTGTTTTATGTTTTCCATTATATTATAGGGAAACATCCACATACAGTTGGGCCCCACCTCCATGTGAAGTGTGGCCCTATTAGCAGATGCAATAGAAAAACATTAAGATAAACTTACTCGCTTCTCATTTATTTTAAATTATATCTGGTTGATCCTGTGTCCTCGTTGACCTGGAATTTTAGGATGCAAAACCCTCCCTGTTGCACCCACAAGCACCTGTGGCTGTCCCTGTGATGACGTTTCAGGTGGGGAGCAGCTGGGGGCATCTATATACTTAATATGTGACTCATTTTTAAAATAGCTCTGGTTTGGAGCCTGGACATTCTTGGGCATGTCTCTTATAAGCAGTTGATGACTAGTACCCTGCCAGTTGATACGTGGTCTCGGTGTAGCCCGGACATGCATAGATTCTAAACTGGAGCTATTTGAACATTTGGCAGTACAATAATCTGTATTGCCAAATCTTCAAATAGCTCCAGTTTAGAATCTATGCATGTCTGGGCTACATCGAGACCATGTATCAACTGGC
The DNA here is from genome assembly GCA_016271365.2 of Neoceratodus forsteri. Taxonomy (NCBI): domain Eukaryota; kingdom Metazoa; phylum Chordata; order Ceratodontiformes; family Ceratodontidae; genus Neoceratodus; species Neoceratodus forsteri. Next base: position 513,174,298 of record CM028138.1, read on the forward strand.
AGGGTACTGGTCATCAACCGCTTGTAAGAACATGCCTAAGAATGTCCAGGCTCCAAACCAGAGCTATTTTAAAATGAGAGTTGCATATTAAGTATATAGATGCCTCGGCTGCCCCCCGCCTGAAACATCATCACCGGACAGCCGTGGGTGCCGTGCGCGACGGGAGGGTTCTGCATCCTAAAATGTCAACGAGGCGAGGGATCAACTAGATATAATTTTGCAAATAAATTTGAAGTGAGTAAGTTTATTTTAACTTTTTCTATTGTATCTGATAATCGGCCCCACTTCACATGGAGGTGGTGACCTAACTGTACATGAACGTTTCCTTTAAGCAGTTGCATGTCTAATGAAGAAGCAGAACATTTTATAAGGAACATTTTGGAACTAGGGGCCAACTTTGGCTAAGATTAAAATGACAGCCTATAACTGAAATGCAATATTGTTGATGACATGTGATTTACTACAAAATAACAAAATTCTGACAGATTGAGTTATTTGAATGTTTTATAGCAATATGTTCATGTGATCTGTGACATATTCATGAAAGCCACAGAATTTTTTGACAGTTTAAGTTGGATTTTTTGGTAACATCCTAACTGACTCCTATACTGAGGGATAAACAATATTAGATCCTAAGTTTCTTTTATAAAAGGCTGGGTGAATTCAAGAAGAATAATTCTTTAAAATGTAAACCTAAGATATGTCAATTGGGTCATCCTGCCTTCTTTTCTAACCCAAAGAAGCAATTGAACCAGATGAGATCTTTAACAGTAGGAACTCATTAAGTGATTCCATGAAGGGACTGGCTGTAAATGATAGCTGTGTTGATTGCTGTGTCTCAGGTTCTAACTACAGTGTTTTTTAAACTAATTCTTCAAAAAGCATGGCCATCTTTCTGACCAGTGTGATGATCTTTACAACAGTTATGGACATCTCTGAAAATGTCCTAGTTATTCTATCCATCTTAAAAACAAAACTGAGAATGCCGGTAAGTAAAGCTTTAACCATAATTACAGCATTTCTATACTGATAATCTCTCAGTGTCATGTAGGCTGATATAGGTTGATATCTGCTGTAAATAACTTTATATAATACTTAACTTTTACTAAGAATACTAATCTGAATATGCTTTAATACAAACAGTACAATGTGAATTTATTCTGCTTGAAACTTCTCTGTAATGAGGACATCTGTCCTAGAGAAATATAAAACCACACAAACCCCCTTAATGCAAAACATCACAGATGATATATGCAAATCTATATGAAGGCAGGCTAAATCAGCTTTAAAGCAGGAATTGAAGGTGTCAAAAAGCCTCACAAACTATCTGCAAAGGCAAAAAACAACAAACCATAGACACGTGTTCCTTCCTATAGGAGGCAGTATAGCACAGTGGGTTAAGTCTCTGAGCAGCAGATCTGGAGACCTGGATTTGAATCCCACAGCCACCTAAGTGCATACTGTGTGATCCTAAGCAAGTCACTTAACTTCCTTGTGCTCCCAGGCCATATCTGGAAACAAGCTTCAGCTTAGTGTGCTACTCCTGGTTAAACAATGTTCCCTTTCCTTTCCCTTCCTTGTTAAGCACACAATAAATATAACCTCAGTCCATAAGGCTGGACAACGAGACAAATTATATCAATTTTTTGTGCCATAGTGAGTCCAAACTAGAAACGTAATTTAAATCAAAAAAATGGCAGTACAAAAGCACTTAGGCAAGGGTTACATTGGAAATGCATAAGCAATAAAGCCTGTTTTCAAAGAAATATAACACTTCGCATACACCACCAGTGCAAACTATCATTGGTAGTACATGCACATCACTCTGATGAAATTCAAGCTGACACAGCTCTAATCAGGACTGCAGGGTGCCAAAAGCCATGATGATTAACAATCTGCATAGACTGAAAACAGTAGACTTCAGACATATTTTTCATCCTTGCTAGGACTCATCAATGTGTCATGGCTGTAGCCTAAGCCCAGAAGGAGATGGACCCAGCCTAATGTCTTAGAAGGTGCTTACCATTCCTTGGGGATAAGTGAAAACACAATTTTGATGGTTAAAATGGATAAAGAAATAATTAAATGTGCAAATGAGCAAAACAAACAAACATTATTTGGGCATAAGTCCCTGCCATTTTAAAGGCACAACAAAACTGCACTCAAACCTTGATAAATACAAAATCCAGAGCAAATATAATAGAAACTGCTTTGTTTATTTCCCAGAAAAGTGCAGCACCCATAGACCAATTTGTTATGTTATCTGCACTGACTGTGTTGTTTGCAAGTGCATGTGTCTTCAGTGTTTGCTTGCCATTTGAAAGACTAAGGCCGGGATATTCAAAGCAGTTGCAAATGGTGCAACTGAGTTGCACCAGCGCAAGTACGGAACTGTGCCATGGAACCATATTCAGTGGGAGCCAATTCACAGCACAAGTACCAGTGTGCCAATGTGCAATGATAATGAATGCAGGCACGATGGCAGGGGGCGTGCCCATGCATATCCAGCGCTGTGCGATATTGAACCGTGGAACCATGGCGCATGTGAGGAGCATATCCAAGGTGCGCCAAGCATACATGAGCCTATGAAAACCAGATCCAAGCACACGGACAACATTTGCGCCAGTTGAGACATGGAAGGGGAGAGAGAGGGAGAAGAGAGAGAGAGAGAGACAGAGAGAGAGAGAGAGAGAGAGAGAGAGACAGCTGAACCAAAGACAGACAAAAAGAAGGAAAGAAAGAGAGAAAGATATAAGGAACAAAGAAGGACAGAGAGAGACAGACAGAGGCAGCCACAGAGGGAATGCAACACAGGTGGCACTGGAAAGGGAGAAGGGGCAGTGGGAGTGAGAGTGAGTGGCAGGCACAGTGCTAGGTGGTGTACCAGAGTGCCGCACACCCATCCGCAGCCAACTGCCCAGGGGCTGATGATACAACAGGAGCCATGGACAGTGCACCATACATGATGGAGGCCATAATAAGGGGGGGTGTGAGGGGGCAGGCGGAACAGTGACATGGTCGAGGAAGTGCCCATCGGTGGTATGCCCTACACAGGAGGTACCATGCCCACATGACATTTGAGAACTTCACAGACACGGAGATAGTGGGCCGGTACCACATGAATGGGGCAATTTTGAGGCAGCTCTGCGAGCTGTGCAATGAGGAGATGCAGGCACCCACTAGACGGAGTCATGCAATGTCAGTGGAGATGAAAGTCACAGCAGTCATGTGCCTGCTCACCACAGGCACCTTCCAGATACCAATAGGGAACACCACAGGCATAACCCAGTCAGCCACGTCATGCCTCCTCACACATTTCCTCAGTGCCCTGCTGCCACGTGCTTCAAAATACATCCATTTCCTCATCACACAGGCAGGCGTACAGCAGCCATACAGGACTTCCACAGGGTAGCCCTTATGCCTGGCATGCTTGGGGCCATCGACTGCACCTATGTGGGCATCCACATACCACCTGGCCCTGAGGTCCTTGCATACATCAACCAGAAGGGGAGCCTGAGCATTAACTGCCAGGTGGTGTGCAATGCCACAGGGTGCATCACCATGTCTGTGCCACACACACCCTGAAAGTGCACATGGTGCCTTCATCTGGCACAGCTCTGTGCTATGCCGCAGATTCGAACTTGGGGACATCCCCACAGGCCACCTAGTAGGTGAGTATCAGATGGGCAAGGATGATGGGCAGGGCAATGGAATGGGGGGTGGGCAGAGTGGGTATGCAGGTGAGGACACCCGGGCAGACAAGGGGCACAGCAAGGGAGACAGAGAGCTAACCATGTCCCTATCCACACAGGTGACAGTGCCTACCCATTGAGGCCCTGGCTGCTCACAACCTACCAGTGCCCATCATCCCCATCCGAGAAACGCTGCAACAATGCACACGCCAGGACACAGAATATCATAGAGCATGTATTTGGAATGCTAAAGGCATGCTTCCATTGCCTGGACAGGTCTGGCGGAGCCCACAGTACAGCCCTCAAAAGCTTGTGGCTATTCTTGGCCTGCTGCATACTGCACAACATGCCCATTGACCGTGGGATAACTGTCAAGGCTGATGAGGGCAACAGTAGTGGGAACGATGGAGGCAATGTGCGGAGGGTGGTGGAGAGCCCACCCAGGCGGAGGGATCCAAGGCTGATGAGTAGGCCAGACAACCGCACAACACCATCATGCAGGAGCACTATGGTGCACCAAGGTAGGTGGCACCATACACATGCAAAAGCCACACACACAGGTACAGCACACAGGTAGGGTCGAACATGGTGACAGGAATGCACACACAGAGGCATAGTACAGGGACACAGGGGATGGTGGCACCCCAACACACACAACTGCACATAGCAGCACACAGCAATGCATGCACACACACACACACACACACACACACACACTCGCTCCCACACGTCCAGGCATTGGCATGCAGCATGGATCAGAAGCATTGCACCAGTGCACAGGTGCATCCAGTGCAGGACAGCCATATCATGCCCACACCACATGGGCCAGCAACCAGGCAAGTACGTACATGTTCGGCATGCTGTGTGACACACAGGTGCCATGCCTGTGGTATGCACATGCACACACCACCCATGCATGCATTGGGCAGCAGCAGCAGACTGGGGACAAGGTGGGCTGCACATCAGGGCCACTGCATGGATCCCTGACCACCATGGCCATGGGGTCGGCCATGCCAGCACCGATTGGCAGCCATGGGCTGCTCACCAGTGACAGGGGTGTTTGCAATGCTCCCTCAGGGTAGATCCATGGGACTGTGACCGGGTCTTGAGGGGGTGCGTAGTGCCAAACAAGCCCACCCCAGACATGCCTGGGATACCAACAGCAAAGCCTGGCATCAATAGTGTTGGTGTCGCCTGATGCCGAGCGTGGGATTGGACGATGCACTGCGTGGTGTCTGTGGTGGCGGCCATGCCCTGTGGCAGCCAACAGCACATGGCCACCTCAGACCACCTGTGCAATGTGATACATGGGTGCAGTCATGGCCTCCAGCATGCGGTGCGCTATCCTCTCCATGAACACCATCAAGGCCTCCTGCCTGCACTGCATCCCTGCCAGGAGTTGCACTTTGCCCCTCTCATGCTGCTTGGCCAGCTGGCGCACCTCCACATGCAATGCATGCAGCCCAGCAGTGACTTGAACCTGTTGCTCAACAGAGGCCCTGAGCAAATGGGTGTGCTAAGCCATTGGGTCAGCATTCTGGGGAATCTGGGTGGGACACTGATCCTCCAGTGGTGACCGGCCACGCTGCACAACCCCCCTCTCTGGTAGACACTGCACAGTGGGGCCCTCTTGGGGTGTGTCCCTACCTGGCACCCTGGCAGCAGAACCTGCATCTGGCTGCCCTGTGGCACCAGCGACCTGCTGCCACTGCCCCTCAAGCCACTGACCCATGCCCTACACCTATGCGGACGCACCGCCACCACTGCATGGCACTGCTGTGGCAATGCACATGATGGCACCCGTAGTGGTGGCAGGCAGCTGGTCCCCTGCTGACAGGTCACTGGACACTCTGCCCGTGCCTGGTATGAGTGTCTCCCCTACTACACTGCCCATGCTGCCCACGCTCATGGTGAGGTCAACATCAGTGTAGGACCCCACCCCAACCTGTACCTCCATGCACAGGATGCCATGTATGTCATTCTGTAGGATCGCATCCAGGTCCTCATCTGACCCCATGCCCAGGACATCTGACCCGACAGTTGTGGTGTGCTGTGGCCTCCCAAGCCCCCAGATGACCATGGGAGTGAACGGCTGGTTGTCTGGGGCTTTGCCAGACTCTATGGCCAGAGCCAGTGCCTCATCCTCTTCCGCAAGCATGCCAGTGCTGCAAGACAAAAAGGGTGAGTTAGTGAAGCAGTGGCCACATGTGCCCCCCATGATCATGCTCACAGCATGCTATATGATGTTGCCATATGTACCATGCAGGGATGGGCTGCAACCTGTCTGGAATCCACTGCCAGGCACACCCTCCATGGTGCTGCGATGCATAGTGGCTGCCACCAGCTCCTCCTGCACCATGAGCTATGGTGCATCATCAGGCCCCCTCCGGTGACTGTCTGGGCTGCACAGATGGCTGCCACCTTCTCTTTCATCCACCTCCTGTCAGTGCCCACCTTCTTGTGGCACTCCTGCACCGACCACTCCTGACTGCTCTACTGGTTGACGTAGTCAGCCACCTCCACAAAGGCCCCAGCCCTGGTCTGTGGTGTGCCTATGGCACCACTCAGGAGTGGCTTCCTGTCGAGGTAGGCCACGAACAGTGCATCTGTTTCCACTTTTGGGAAGTTGGGCCTGTGCTTGCATGCAGGCCCACACTCCCCAACCTCCTCAGGTCCTGACATGTACCTTCCTGTGGTAATGGACAGCACGGTTAGTCAGTGGCTGCAGCTCCCAGTGCCCTCCCCCATGCTGTGCCCTCTGTGCTCAGTGTGCTCCTGCAGCATGCACAACTCACCTCACAAGGATGCAGTACTGGTCCATGTCCTGTGCCAGTCTGTGGCACTATTATTGTGCATCATATGCAAATGTGCTTTTGCGCAATGGTAATGATATGCTAATTCCCTCATTGTGCCACAAATTGGCAGATGAGCTCATTAGCATGTGATGGCTAAATCGCATATTTGCACCATGTGCAGTGAGAGTGCTCAGAGCAAGTCAGTTGGATGTTCCGTAGCATGCCATGCATTATGCATGCATGCGCATTGTATGATGGCACTGTGCGCATGCACCATGTTTTCTCTTCCCCTATTGTACACAGTGCAAACTGCACAATAGCAGTCAGCACACATACCCTGACCCTGCAGTGACCTCTACCCTGTCCCAGCCATACACGTGGGGCCCCAGGCATGCCCATGTTATGCATCCACGCCATTGTGCAATTGGCTGGCACAGCATGTATCCCCTCAGCCCACGATTGGCGCATGCTGCTGCCACATGTGACTATGGGCACCATTTTGTACCTCAGACCGCAGCAACATTATGGCACAGCAGAGGGCAGCCTGTGTGAGCAACTGGACACAGGTGGAGCTAGCCAACCTCGTTGCCTATGTCCAGCCCCATGAACCACAGCTGCATGGTCAGGCCCCATTACAGCAGCCCCATGTCGCTGTTTGGGATGGCATTGCTGCTGCACTAGTGCAGCATACTGGGGTGGCCAGGACCAGTGAACAGTGCCAGCACTGGTATGGGGATCTCCTGCAGAGGGATTCAGGTCACCTCCGATGCCTGGAGGTGTGTGTCAGGTGTGGACGAGTGCCACAACCAGGTGAGTAGGCCCAGCATGCATGTGTACCCTGGTGCTTTACTGTAGTGATCTGTGGGCTGCCTGGTGTGGGCTACAGGGTGGTGGGCTGTCATAATGTGCATCGCAGGGATGCATCATCCACTGCCGCTTGTGTTGCCCTGATGCTGTGCTGACCACGCCAGGCAGGGGTCCACACTGTGTTAGGGGAGGCCTTTTCAGTGGCTGTGTACTGATGTGTTCCTGTCCTTGTTCCATTCCCAGACCCTGAAAATCAGAGGAGAGTTGCGGCGGCCACCGCAGCAGGGCAGCAGGTGGCTGCAGGACCAGGAGGTGGTACCGGAGTGGACCCAGCACCTGCGGGGCCACAGAGAGCAGGTAGGCACTGGCATAGGCCTCCACACTTCTATCGTAGGTTGGTGGGGACATGGGTCCAGACATGGCCGCCTGTGCTGTGTGCCGTGGGAGCTGGGTGTGATGCACTGTGCTTGGTGCCCACCACTGTGGCGCATCCATTGTACATATGTGTCAGCTGTAGGTGGGGTGAGTGTGTGCCCGGCAGCCACTGTCGGTGCTGTGGTGCTGCTTGTGCACTGTACCATGTGACTGGCAATGCACAGTTGGGTGGCTTCTGTGTGGCAGGTGCCACCAATGTGCACTGTAGTTGTGTTCCGTGTTGCTGGTAGGTGAAGGTCCATCCCCCTGTGGGTGGTCTGTGCAGGCCCTCTGGGGGGGGTGTTCTCGCTGCCTATGTGTGCAGTGGTTGGGCAAGGTTCTGGGGTCACTGCACTGATGGCCTGTCCTGTCCCTTCTCCTAGGTGTCCAGAGGCAGGGAGGTTGGTGCTGTATTGCCAGCTGTTGCGGCAGTTGATATTGATTACATCAACTATGAGGGAGGCAGTGATCCAGATCCACTGGTGGGTGTTTGATGGCAGACACCATGTAAAATGTGGGGTCATACTGCATGGTCGCCGCTGATGGACACCCTACCATCCCCTGTGTCCCCTGCTGTTTCTCCACCACCAGTCCCCCTTCCCACTGTACAATCCCTATTCCCTGTCCCCATCCCTTTCAGTCCTATGCCTTCCCTCTCCCATATGTTTGTACATAGTTGGCTGTTATGTTGCTCAATACATTGTTTTACCCTACCTGCCTGTGTCAGTGTCTGCTTTGCAGGTGGCATGTGGTGCCATGCTGCAGTGGCCCAGTGCCTGTCCATGTAGTATGCATGTGATGGGGTACCTGTTGTGCTGCTGTGGGTCCCTGCTGTGTGCCACGGTGTGTCCCACTGTGGTGGTGTCCCCCCTTTGTCAGTGGGGGTGATGTGGGGGTGCCCATGGGTGGCCTGTCAGGGGTATGTTGTGGGTGTGTGTTCATGGCTGTATGGTCCTGGGTGTGTTCTACTCCAGTCTGGCTGAGTTGGAGGGGATGCATGCGGCCTGCGGGGGTACTCTTGGTGGCCCTCAGTAGGCCATTGGCTCCTCCTAGTGCCTCACTATGGTGCCACTTTTGTGCAGGGGTGTGGGTGCCTGTTCACACCCTGCTTTGCCTAGCTGGTGGTGGCCTCCTGTGGTCTGTCACTGTGCCTCCTTTTTTCCGTTCATGGGTTCCTCTCTGTGCCATGCCCCCCCTCCATTGCTGTGCTGCTGTGGCGCAACTGTGTGTGTGTGTGTTTGCACCATGGCGCACTTCTTCTTGCACCATAGCACACCATTCCTTGTGCCATGGCACACTGTCAGTTGCACCATTGTGCATCTGTGCCATATTCAGCCGGGTTGCACTGGCACACTACGGCATGCACAATCTCTGAATATTGCTCCAGTTGCACCTGTGCGAATCGCATTTGAGCTGTGCTGGACTTGCAGTGCGCTCTGGCCCAGTTCTGAAAATCCGGGCCTAAATGTATGATTGACAATGAACCTGGCATTAACTAATTCTTGTACAGAACATTTCAGGTTCTTCTTTTTTTTTGCTCTTTATAATTCATCCCAGTAATAGATATGAATTTTTATTGTGCACCATTGTGTTCGTAAGTGCTAAAAAGAAGTGCCAACATTTTCTTTACAAAATCCATCTTACTACCATCTAAAGTCATTGAGAATTTGACTGTTACCCAAAGAAAGCTGAGTTAAAAGAGCATCATAGAATAACTAGCTAATGTGGATACTGCATTTTGCTACAGTAGTTGACAGTCAGTTACGCAGCTCAGAGAGTGCACTGCATGATGCATCTGAGGATGTTTTATTCATTGAGCCAGAGTCACTGAGTCCAATAGTGCAATATCTTCTTCTTATTTATGTATTTTGGCACTATATGAAATATTCAGAACAGAGCAAATACACTCATCTGCACAACCCTCATACTACACCTACGAACAATTATCAGTATTGCATCCTATAACAAGTAAGAACACTGTGATAATTCTGTCTGCCTTCATCTTGTAAGTGCCTTGAGTAGCATCAGTTGAGATAACTGGCTACAGATCCAAGCTACTAATCAAACAAATAGTGTAGTCTGTTGAAATTAATCATTATTAATGCTTCTGCTTAATCTTATGTGTTTTCTGAAATCTTAGAGGGTGCTCACTCATCTTTATGTCAGTAATATTCTTTTTGCATCTGCTGGTCACATTTTGGTGAAACTGTGACGTCTCTGGTCCTCCTCCTCCTCCTCCAACATTTTCACTGTACAATATTTTGGATAAAAGAGGGCAATACTGATAAACTTCAACAGGAGCACTGAGCAGCAAACACTGTGCGTTGAAAATGCAGTCACCTAGGTTGTGCAGGACTTTAACTGTGAAACCGAGACACATTTGCATTTCATGTCCTCCTGTGCATATTAAATGATTAGACTGATTGCAACATTTGCTCAAACTGATAGACTGAGTAGCCATAGACATGAGAGGGTTAGGACTATTATATCTTGTGGTTCTGGTATCTGTGAGACTGAGCATGGAGGGGGGTCCCCAGGTACCACTGATACTACAGCCCACAGCACACAGATCCACGAGTCAAAGGTGGTGGATGCAGGCTATAGTACTCCATGTGGGTCTTACATTTTATGTATATTTTTAAAATTTGTCGCGTGATGAAGGAGCACATTTCCAGCTGTGACCCGGTGGGGGGGGGGGGGGTGGTCAGTTGGTAGTACCAGTAGCAAAATATTTGTATAAAGCAAGTGATACAGTCACTATTCTGATACTTATGCAGTCAGCAAACGTTTACAACAAGGTGCAGTAAAACTATATAAATTATTAGAAACCAAACAAAATAACCCAGAGGGTGCTAGAAATACAGATTTTTGGGAAACAAATATGTGATGCCACGTGGCTAGCTAAAATGGAGGGGTGGGTATACCAGGAAACTATTAGCACAGCAAAAGCAGTGAATACAAACCAAACAATGTATCAATGGTACTGTACTAAAGGCATCAAAGAAGGTCAGTATGAAATAGTTATTGTTCAGAGAGAGAGAGAGAAAGATGACAGGCTTACCCTGGCAATGAAAAAGGAAGTGGCTTGGTGATGGGGTCAGAGACACAGCATCTATCAGTTGTAGTAAGAATGAAATAATTTCCCACTCTGGGGATTGAGCACAGGCACTCTACTTTTAATGCTTTGTAGCCTGTAGCTCTACTGCACTACTAAGTTTTTAAAGCATGAAATGCATGCCATTGGAAAAGACATCCAGCACTGAGTACAGATCTCTTTCACACAGTGGCAGTACATTCTTTTTAATGAACAACATTCTGGTTATTTGAGGTGATGTTTCCCAAGTTAAATTTAAACCTCAAAGTCTGAACTGAAACTTTTGAAGTGATTCAAAATATAGAATGCCAGACCTTGCTGGAAGCATACTTATTTATTTATTTGAAAAAGTTTCTCCAGGAAGGGCTTACTGAGCTATAATAGTTTGTTTCCAGATGCATCCTGGGGGGATAGGGCGGTGGGAGTACAATGTGTATACGCAATTCAAGATACAAAAATAAAGCAAAATAAGATAACATACTATGATACAATTTTGATACAAGTAAGCAATACATGAAACCAAGATAAATAACATATACAATGATATAAATCTGAAGTAGCTAAAGCTGTGACAAGTTTGTTATGTGATAATGTTCAAGATGTAGAAATAAATATTGCAGACTCAGCACTTAAAGTTAGAGGCTAGGCCCTTTGCAGCTAGACATAATAAGTGTGTGTGTGGGGGGGGGGGAGAAGAGAACACAGCCAGGCTCATTGAAGAATGGGGGAGAATGAGGCGGGATAAGATAAGGGGGTAGACCCTCAACCCACTGGGATGCACACCTCACATGGGTTAGTCTTGGCAGGAAGCAACCTGAAACTGGACTGACTGGTTATCCAGGCCTGTAGAAAGAGAGAATAGTGCAGGAGGGAGGAGAGCAATCCCTTTTTGATAGCATATCACTGTCATCAGCAATGACCTCTAACTATTTTTTCCATACTACATAAATTATAGTTAGAAAGAAAAAAATGGTGCACTCTGGATCAAACCCAGGCTCCTTACACTCTGCTGCTTTGTAGCTTGTAGCTCTACCACTGTAGTGAGCTTCCTGTACAGAAGATACATGTGGTGGCAAAGGACATCCATCAGTGAGTGCAGACACCCCTCCCCACCCACAGAGCTACAGTGGATATTTGTACTTAGCACTCTGCCATTCTGAAGGAATGTTTTCTAAGTTACATTCAAACCTGAAAGTCTCAGGTAGAAATTTTCAAGTTATCAACAATAAAGTACTTTAGACCTTGCTGAAACTGTATCATTAACATTAGCATGACATCTAACAATTTCTCTCATGCTATATAAATTGTAGTGAAAAAAAAAACTGTTCCCCAATGGGGATCAAAGCCAAGCTTGTTTAGAGCTGATTCCCTACACCAAGACCTAAAAGTACTATCACTGACATAATCATAGACACCATGCAGTCAAATTACTCACACTGAATGTACCTTTGACCTTTACTAAATACAAAAAAAGTACACATGACCACAATAGGTTCTTACAGCTACACCTAAAAATTAGTACAGAGGGAAAAGAAAATAAGTTTGTCATGTGACCACTTAACAAGCAATGTTGTTTAGCAGTCTGCAAAAAATGTAAAGTAGTGTGCTATACTATGGCACTAACAAAGAGACAAGGGGTACAGAGAAATAGAGGAAGGAAAAAAATACATGAGTAAGATACTAATGGTAACGTTTAAATACAGGAAAGGATAAGGTGGGCACATGCTAACACCTGTCCAGCAGACACATAAAGGGGCTGGATTCACAAAGACAGCAAAAATCCTGCAGCTGCAGAAAAAGGCCTGCAGCACTGTGGAAATGCTGGTGTGGGATATACTGAAAGAAAAATTGAGCATGTTCAGAAATAGGTGAAAAAAACATCAGTTGCAGAAAAGGTTTAGGAGGCACAACAACAGGTGATATATATATATTAGCTGGAGGAGCAGACTTTGACAGTCTTACTATAGATGTAGCTGAAAGTACCGACAAAGAGACCACCAACCATTTCCTCAACTGGGACTACTGCAGCATCACCGGTACCAGCAAAACCATGCACTACAGTGGCTGTCTGTGACTGATGGTCATCTCTCCCTGGAGTGTTTCTGTTACCTGCTGCAGCAGCTCTCACTGCAGGCTGTTTAGCCTCTACTGCCTGTGAAGCTCCATCATGGGCTGCATTGGGTTTGGTGATTGTTGTTTGTTGTCTTTCAATGACAATGTGTGCTAGTGTTGCTGTAACAACTGTCACTGATATACACCCACTGGTTTGCTATTACTTGTGCCTGGCCTCCACTATAATTGTATTTCAATTGTTGGAGCACTGCATGGCCCCAACAATTGAATGGTAGGGACATGTAAATGGCTTCAGTGTGCAGAAGATTGCAATGTACTGGGATGCACTGTACCTAATTTGTTTACAGACAGAGGGCTTAAGTCTCCAGTATCATCAGTCACTCACCCTTTACCAGTGCTAAACATATGACAGTGTGAGAAATTCTACACTGTACTTGCATGAATTGTATAATGACCCAGCAGATAAATAGAGAGTATCCATTCCCTTCAAGATAGCCAATGTCTGGTTTTGGTATTGAACAGTGAAACACCTGCTCAGCATGCTGGAATTGCAGGTTTGTGCCCTGAACCATGGACTTCAGGAGGAAGTCTGACAGGGAGGATGTCAGAGCATCTGCACAGAAAGTACACTTCTGTAGAATGGCTTGGCAATATCTACCCTAGGAGTGGTTTCTGGTGGTTGGTGGGAGGTAGTGCATGAGAAGTGGGTGATCATACATCTGTTGTGCTCCAGCCAGAACATGCTACCTCAGACATGCACTGAGGAGGTATGCAGTGCCACAGATAGCGGAAAACCAGCCCGCTCTGTGTGTTCAATAATGACCTCCCCTAGTCCCCATCCATACACTTTTGTGGCTGTTCCACTCTATGGCTGTCTTCCCAAACATTCCAAGAAAATATCCTGCCTCTGGTGCTTATACAGAAGTTGGGCATCAGAGACTGGTCCACAGCAGGAATAAGCCAGAAGTCAAGGGGATGGTTGGACACACCTGTTTAGCTTGGAGGTGGAGGTCCAGTGACAGGTGAGTCTAGCTAGCAGATTAGGGATGACCAAAAGACTTGAAGGGCGGGGTGATGATGGGTCCAGGGTGCAAACAAACAAAAAAGAGAGAGCATTGATTATGTGAGGTTCTTATGCTTCTTTAGCACTGGTGATAATGTTGGGTGGGCAGCAAAAGCTCAAAGCGTAAATGAAAAGCCATAATGAAATCTGATGCATTTTATATTGAGTTGCAAATTTTAGTTCTATTTCAGCTTTTCACGAGGAACTATACTTTTTAATCTCCTCCACCTTCATCGTATAGCTTTAATCACACACGTTTACTCTTGCTTCCAGCAACTCCTAATCTCCCTCAGTTTTGCAGGCTATGCACACAAAGGTGTTTGGAAATCATAAATAAAATTTAAAGGGCAATGGAAATGGACTTTTTGTACTGCTTTTAATAACAAATGGTTAAAAATATCTGAACCATTGGTATCTGTCTGCTTTGGTGGGTGCTATTATTTCTAAATTGGAAAGTTTAAGGGGCAAAGATCTGCATTTAATGTAAATCCTATTGTTTTTTTATTATTATTTTTGCTGTGGCTGTTAGTGGCCATAAAAGAGGCCGGACTGTTAGCTTGTACACTGAAGTTCTTCAGCATTATAGGTACAGTGTGCCAATCACGGTGCAAACTTCCCTACACACTCCCTCACCAATATGCTCCAGCCCCATCATGGAGGGACCACCACATAGTGAGAGGGTGGCTCATAAACCCAGCCTGTTGAATATTGTGTCCCTCATGTGAGATGCCCAGAACAGGTGAGAGTTAGTACTAATTGTGTAGGTGGTTTTGCAATGTGAGCACCTGCCCACTGAGACACGGATGGAGACTACAACAACTCAGTTCAAGAAAACAAATAACACAAACCTAATACCACATGACCAAGGACTTCCAAATCAAAATGTAATGGTGCATCAGAACAGGTGAGCTAGTTGAGCTGCAATATGGTAGATGATATGTCCTTTTTTATTTTCTTTACTTCTGTTAACAATTTTTTTGTTCCAGAAACTGCACTCTATATGTTAAAGTAATTTTCCTGTGTTGGGTGTGCCCACTTTGATTCCTGCTATTACAGTAGCAGGAGTGGATGTGTTTATTCAGAATACAGAATCACCCCCATTTCTCGAGGATAAACCCTTTGCAATGCAATACAGCATTTTGTTGGCCTTTGCAGTTGCCTTCCTACATTGTGCTGAGGTGTTAGTTGATCCCAGAATGAGCACCCCTAGATCCTTCTCCTCCTCTGTCTTGGCTAGCTGCACTCCCCCCAGCTGGTGACTCCTCCTTGGGTTTTTCACCCCAAACTGCAGCACCTTGCACTTTTTGGCATTGAACCCCAGTTGCCAGGTGTCCAACCAGGTTTCCAGCTCTCCCGGATCATCCTGCAACCCCCTGCCATCCCCCTAGGTTGTCCGCCACTGTTCCCATCTTGGTGTCATCAGCAAACAGACTGATCTTGCTGTTGATGCCCAATGGTATGTCTGTAATAAATATCCCAAACAACACTGGATCCAACACCAAGCCCTGTGGAACACCAGTCATCGCTACCCTTGGGGATGAGAGCTCCCCATCCACCACCACCCTCTGTTGCTGTCCCTGAAGTCAGTTCCCTACTCATATCACCAGCTTTGCACCCAACCCTGTGCCTTCTAACTTACTTCCCAGATACTTGTGAGATCATAGTCTGTTGCTCTGGAAATAATTATGAGGCCACAAGAGGAAGTTTCTAATGTAAGATGTAGATAGCAGCAAACCAAGATGCAGTGTAGGAGACTGTGATCCTGTTTTCATGTTACTATATCTTGTTATTACCGAAACAGGGGATTAAATACAGGAATAATAATAAATATAAAATGAAATATATGTAAAATTACGTTTTTCCAAGTTTCTCCTGGTATGTCAGAGGCTCTTTAAAACTAAGCTCCTGATATTATGCACTCTGTACAAAAGATGGTGATTTCATTTTGATTTTAAGTAAAAATATTTTCATATTCTTGATGTTGTTGAACTTATTTTGCTTTGTCTTTGCAGGTAATGTCTTTGTGATTAGCTTGTCAGTAGCAGACCTGATGGTTGGGGTATATTCCTATCCTTTAGTTGCTGTCGCTACTTTATACAACAGATGGACCTTGGGAGATGTTCAGTGCCAGGTTTCTGCAGTGAACCAGTTTCTAAGTCTCATTGTATCTGTCTACAACATCATGGCAATTGCAATCAACTGGTACTGCTGCATCTGCCACTGCCTCAAAGATGACAAGCTGTACAAAATGAGAAACACCTACTGCCATGCTTTCCTGATATGGTCATTCAGCATCATTTTGCTTTTACCAATTGTGTTCTTTGATGTTTTACAGTATGATGAACGAGTACATTTCTGTCCATTTATATTTACAGTTAATCCATCTTTAACAAGCACATTGGCAGTTTCACACTTCATAATGCCAGTGACTATTGTGATCTTCTGTTATGCAGGTATTTGGATTGTGGTCATTCAGGTCAAGTACTGGGTTAGGCAGGATAGCAAACAGAAGCTAAAACCTGCTGAAGTTCGGAACTTCCTGACCATGTTAGCAGTTTTATTCTTTTTTCAGTTTGCTGGAGCCTATTTAGCATTCCTGCCATTGTAGCAGGGCTGAATCCCAGAGGAAAAGCATTAGAATTTCTTGATTGGCTGTATGTGTTAGGTTACTTTACTGTCTCTTTCAACAGTTTCTTTAATGGCATAGTTTATGGAGTTTTTAATCAGAATTTCTGGCAGGAGTACAAAAGAATTCTCCTGTCACTGTGCACAGTCATATCAACAAAATGACACAAGGTGAGAGAGAAGGAAGCAAATGTCATACATACATAATGAGACCCCCCTACCCAATTTCCTAAGGAAATTCCTATGCAAGACTGCCTCCAGATGCCACTCTTCAGCAGAGGGTATCTTCAGCCCCTACCCACCCCAGGCAATCCATAGTGAACATCATATGATTTCTGGATGAGTAGATTGGTGCCAAATACCAAGAACAAACAGAGTTAAGGAACACTTGGGACTTTGACAACTAATAAAGGTTAGATCAAAATTAGTTTGCAACCATATATGAAATATAAAAGAGTGTTGGTGCAACATTGGCAACAATATTGAAAAAGGTAAACCAAGTTCTTACATGCATCACTGTAGCTAACTCTCCAACTCAACAAGCACAATACAGAATTACATTGAAGTTGTCAAATAAAATAGGAAAGGTCCAAATGGTCAAATGGTGGCCAAAATTGGGAAAAAATATTACATATTAATTTATTTATTTATTAAAATGTTTCACCAGGAAGGCACGCTGAGCAACACGTTGTTCATCTCCCAGTGCGACCTCTGGGGAAGAGAACATGAGAATAGTTTACAGAGATTTGGTACAGAATACAAATTTACTGTAGATTCCATACAAATAATTTGAGCAGAGTGTACAGGAGTAATGAAGTAGTGGGATGCTAACAGTTTTGAACTAGATAGATACTATGCCTTTGCTTTTGTACTAGATAGATATAACAACACAAAATAACATTTAGGCATACATTAAATGACACATAGCTGTGTAGCTAGAACATGGATGAATAGAATTGTTGTATTTTGAGCTAGGGAAGTTAGTGAGGAGTAAACACAGGCAGAACAGGTTAGCTAAGGTATAACAGAAGTTCAAGTTAACTACAAGTGCATTAGAGATTAGGGGTCAGCCATAGCTAGGGCTACATAAAGGGGAGAAGGGAAGGTGAGAGAGAGGTAGGTATTTTGGTAGGCAGAGAAGCGGGGTGGTGGTGGAAGGGGATAGGGTAGGGACTGGCCCTTGGTACAACTTTGGATGATTGGGAAATCACAGTAAGAGAATAATGGAAGGTCTGAAGGGAAGGAATTGGAGGAAGTGAAGAAATGCTGACTTTTAGGTGGGTGAGGGTGGTGCTGCAGCAAAGGCATTGCATGGGGACTGAAGAGGGGTAGGGTTTGTCAGGTACTTAGAGGGTGGGTTAGGGAGGGTTGTAGCAGGAACTGCTAGGTGCAAGGAAGTTTTTAAGGGCATAGCTGATGGAGTAGTAGGAGGATGAGTGACAAATTTGAGGGGGGAAGGAATTCCACATTTTTGGGAGGCGGTGAGAGTAACCAGATTGGCCAATGAAGCTGGCTCTGTGGGGGACCACCAGAGTACAGGAGTTGGATGATCTAAGGGAGTAAGATGGAGTGGGGGGTGTTATAAATGAGGGGGAGAGGTAGGAAGGGAGTTCACCCAACCAGAGCTTGGAGGTGAATTTAGTGCAGTGGGAAAGTCTTCTGTTTGTAAGAGAGGTGAAGGATAGGGCATGATAGAGATCACAGTGGTGGGTGCGAGAGGGAACATCAAGGGCAAAACAGCAGAGGGAATTAAAGAGTGTATCCAATCTGTACAGGGAGGACTTGGGAGCAGCACCATAGACTATATCACAGTAGTTGAAGATGGGCAGGATCATCTTCTGAACAAGTTCACATCCAACCGTAGAGGGGATACAACTACAATTCCTGAACAGGGCACCAAGCTTGGGGCACAATTTTTTATTGGATGGCATCAATATGTATGGAGAAGTTTAGATGTTGATCCCAGTCAAACTCCTAGCTACCTGAAGGAGGATATGTCCTCAAGTAAAGTCCCATCAAGGGTGTGGAAAGTGGGCAGGGAGGGAAGCCTAGAGAGTGTCTGTCTTGTGCCAAAGGTCTTGGAGATGGTCTTCTTGGCATTGAGAAAAAGTTGATGGTTAGCAAACCAGAGCTGAACCTTGTCAAAGTCTTGCTGTAAGTTGGGTGTTTCAGAACATAAACCACAAAAAAATGGAAAAGATTATTCTAAATGCTCCCCCTACTGCAAGACAGTCTAGATCAGTTTGGTTCTAAAATTACATCCCCTTAAAAGATAGTTTGAGTGACTCAAATGGCAAACTAGTCACTAAGATAGATCAAGCTTATAATATACTGTACTAAATAAATTATTAAGTGCAAATCAAGGTTCAAACACAAGAACCTTTTATAATTTTCATGTGTTTTAATTATAACTTGCACATGTTAAATTACAGAACATCCCCAGGTTGCACATCTCCTTGAACATTTGTTTATTAGGACTTCGTAGTTTCTCATGTTGGTGATGTATCTCTATTTCTGAATAAGCATCTTAAGAGTTTGGACATCTAAAAAAATTAAAAAGCATGACATCACAACTGAGACCATCTGGGTCAAATTTAAAAGTCAAAATATGTCACCTGTTGTTCTAAGGACTTGTTATAGGCCCCCAACTCTTCTGTTGCTTATATGGAGGCTTTATTACATGAAATAGAAACTGCATGTGAAATTGGGAATATAATTTTAATGGGGGATTTAAATTTGCCAGATATTAACTGGTGTGATGATATAGCTAAAACCTTAAACAGTAAAAAACTCTTAGTCACATGTGCTCAGCTTCATTTAAAGCAGAGTGTTTCCCATCCAACTAGAGGTAGTAACCTTTTGGATATTGTCTTGCATGAGGATAGTCTTGATGTTTATGCTGTTTCAATAGAGTCACCTCTCGGCAATAGTGACCATAATGGCATTTCTTTTAAGTTAAAATGTTATTTTGAAATTGAGTCTGAGTCTGTATTGATTTATATGTTCGAAAAAGCAAATATCCCTGGGATGGAACATGTATTTGGGCAAATTGACTGGGAGAAAGAACATGCTAATCATCCTTTACAGGATTATTGGGAGTTACTGTACAATATTTTAATATTAGTTAAAGATGAATTTATATCTTGCAAAGCTAAATGTATTAAAGGGAAATTACAGCCTAAATGGATGACTAAATCCATAAAGAAACTTGTAATGCAAAAGAACATGAAATATATTAGATATCTTGAATCTAAAACCACTCACAACTGGACAAAGTATATAAAGGGTCAAAAATTATGTAAATCTGTTATAAAGAGGACTAAGAAGAAATGGGAATATAATTAGGCAATAAATGCAACCAAGTCAAACAGTAAACAATTCTTTTCTTATATAAAATCTTTAAAAAAAAAATATGTGTAAGGTGGGTCCCATACAAGTGGACAATCAAACTATTCAAAATTCAAAGGAAATGGCTGACTTATTCAATAAGGAATTTTTTAAACATTATATACCATTGGACACTTCTGTGCCTTGTCTAATAGATAATAGATCTGAACTCATCTGCTTTAAGACAATTGATATTGAAAATAAAATAAAATTACAAAAAGGGAAAACTAGCATGGGGCCAGACCATATTTTGGGACAATCATTGTTTCTACTTTCTGCTTGTCTAGTGATTCCTTTAAAACTGCTTTTTGAATCATGTCTGCTTAAGGGTTTTGTTCCAAAGTAGTGGAAAATTGCAAATGTTGTCCCTATATATAAAAAGGGTTTAAAATCGGATTGTTCAAATTATAGACCAATTAGTCTTACGTCAACTATTTGTAAGGTTTTTGAGAGTTTAATTAGGGATGTATTAACTCCTATATTGAACAACTCAGATTTGGAACAGCACGGTTTCAGAAAGGGTAGAGGCTGCCTGTCTAACTTGATGAGTTTTTACGAAAATATAATTTCATTAGTTGACAAACGTATTCCATGTGATGTTATCTTTTTGGATTTCAGCAAAGCATTTGATGCTATGCCACACTGGGCTTTAGAAGTAAAATTACAGAATTTAAAAATGAATAAGTGTATTATTATATGGATTAAAAATTAGTGGTCTAATCGCACTCAAAGAGTGAGTATTAATGGTAGTTTATCAGATATTGGTTATGTCATTAGTGGAGTCCCACAGGGCTTGGTGCTTGGACCATGTGTATTAAAGGCTTTCATCCCTGACTTAACTTCAAATTGCCTTTCACTAGCTATTAAATATGCAGATCATATTAAGATTTGTGGTCCATGTACCAGTAAAACTGATTTTGATATCATACAGCAGGATTTAAATATAATTTTTAAATGGGTAACAGCATGTGGTATGAAGTTAAATAACTCCAAGTGTAAAGTCATGCATTTAGGTAATACTGATCCTTTAAAAACATATATATTAACCATCTGTGTGGGACTGTGTCAAATACCTTGCTAAAGTCTAGGTAGGCCATGTCAACAGCCCCTTCCTGATCTACTACTTAGGTCACCCAGTCATAGAAATCTATTAGATTCATCTAAAATGACCTTCCCGCTGTGAATCCATGCTGCCTTGGGTCCTGTGCTCCTCTGGCCTCTAGGTACTCAACAATTCTTTCCTTCAGAAGTGATTCTATCATTTTCCCAATCACTGAGGTTAAACTAACAGGTTTATAGTTTCCTGCTTCTGCCTTGCTTCCACTTTTGTGAAGAGGAATAGCATCTGCCCTCCTCCAGTCCTCAGGTACTACCCCATCATCCCATGATTTATTAAAGAGGGTAGTCAGTGGTGTCACTAGTTCTACCCTTAGTTCTTTTAGAATTCTGGGATGAATCTCATCAGGCCCCATTGCTTTGTCCACTTTCAGTTTTAGGAGTTCCTTCAGAAACCTATTTTCTGTGAAAGGGCTGGTACTAACCCGTGTATCCAGCGTGTTTCTGTTGTTTGGTTTAGGTACCTTCCCCTCTTCATTGGTGAATACTGAGCAAAAATATATGTTCAGTATCTCTGCCTTTTCATAGTAACCCTCTGCCCACCCCCTTCCCTTTATTAGGCCTCAATATCCCTCCTTTGGTCTTCCTTCACTCCCTGATGTACCTATAAAAGGTGTTATCCCCCTTCTTAACTGAGTTGGCTATATTTTCCTTGGTTTGGGCCTTTGCTGTTCTGACTACCTTTCCTGCTTCCTTTTGCTTTAACTGATACAATTCTCTATCCTGCTCCTTCTGTGATTCCTTGTACTTCCTGAATGCTCTCTTTTTCTCCCTAACCTTTCCTGCCACCTTTTTTGAGAACCATAATGGTTTCTTACATCATTTTGTTTTGTTTATTTGCTTCACACAAAGGCTTGTTGCCTCTGTGATGGCAGTTTTGATTATTCCCCATTGTTCTTCCACCCCTCCTTCCTGCCCATTTGCTAGTGCATTCCTTAGGCACTCAACCATATTTTCGCTATTTCAGCACAGTCACTTTTCTGAGCTGGTCGTGGTATTCACTTTTGCTGTTATTCACTCACTGATTTTGACTTGCTATTATTGCCACGCTAATATCATGGGATACCTTTTCACCTTGATTTGCATGTTGTTTTTAATGTGTGGTGTATATCACTTTGACATTTCTGTATAAATGAAATGCACCATTTTTAATCCTCAGACCTGTCCTCTGCGGAAGGGCCACTGAAGGGCTTGAAGTGCTAGCCCAAGTGGGTGCATGCAGGCATGTTGCTGGAAAATAAATCTTGCACTTTGCATGTAAAACTGAATCTAGGAGTGCTGAGTATTCTTTTCTTTTGTTATTACAAGCTGGCTGCTTTGCTTATGCATTGTCTTTTCCTTTACTTGTGCTCCACTGTACACTACTTACACAATAGCCATAGCACTGACCCCTGACCATCACAGGACTGACCATCCCACCCCTGGCAGTTGCAGGACTGTAACCCCCTCAGACAGTCACAGGACTGACACCCTCCTCTGTCAGTCACAGCACTGGGCACCCATGCCTGACAGTCACAGAACTGGTCCCCATTCCCAACAACACTACACCCCACCACCATGACATCACTATACCCATATCCCCAACAGTCACATGGATGACACTTTTCACAGACAGACACAGCATTAATTCCCCCACTAGTCACAACACTGTACATCACAGCACTGATGACCACCCCACACAATTGGGACCGCAAAATCCACCCCTCAAACAGTCACTTAGTTTGGCGCCTTATGCAACCTTCCTGCCATGTGTACAACTTCCTACAAATTCTTCCATCCCTCAGAATTGTAGAATTTCACAGAAGCAAACCTCCCAAAAGTCAGAGGAATGACCCTCACCCTGATAGTAACATAAATGACACCATATCCCTGACAGTTACATAACAGACCCTCCTCCTGACAATCACTGGACTGTACCACCACTCTAATAGTTACAGTACTGACACCATCCACCATCAGCTAGAACAATGACCAAGCCCCCAACAGTCATTGGATTGGACCCCCTCACAATCACAGGACTGTCCCCCCAGTTGCAGAACTGTTCTACCCCCCGAAAAGTAACAGGACTGTATCACCTCCCCTACAAGCATGGGATACAGAACTGTTCTACCCCCAAAAAACTAACAGGACTGTATCACCTCCCCTACAAGCATGGGTTTGAACCTCCCATCACCGGACTGTATCACCCCACTGACAATCACAGGACTAACACCCTCCACTGACAATCTTGACAATGACTACCCACCTCTGGCAGTCACAGCACTGATCCACACTCCTGAGAGTCACAACACTTTCTCAGTATTCCCAATAGTCACAGAACTGCTCTCCTACCCTCCAACCTGGCAGTCACAGCAATGACCATATACCCCTCAGAGTCATAGCCCTGATCCCCATTCCCCCATAGTAACAGCACTAGTCACAGTACTGCACCCCAGTCTATCTTACAGCACTTATCATCAGTCCACAGCAGTCACACCACAGCCACCTCACCCCCAAAAGTCACAGAACTGACCCACCTACCATCAGTCACAGCACTAATTTCCATCCCCTGACAATAACATCACTGACCTACTACACCTAATGGTCACCACACTGCTCCCTATCCACAGCAGCCACAGCACTGCCTCCTCACCCACAATGGTATCAGGACTGCCACCTCACCCCTCCCCCAACAGTCACAGAACTGTACCACCCTTCAATAGTCACAGAACTAACACCTACCACCATCAGTCACAGTAGCCATCTACCCAACATTCACAGTGCTGATCCTTATCCCCCAACAGTGACAGCACTTACCTCTAACCCCACCAGTCACAGTACTACCCACCACCAGAGTCAAATCTCTGTCCCCCTACATCCATGACAATCACAGGGCTAATACTCTCTACAGACAGACACAGCAGTAATCCCCACCCCATAGTCACACCACGTACCCCCCCACTGCCAAAAGTTGCGGTCCCACCCACCCCTTGACAATAACTGCACTGGCTCCCCATTCTCAACTGTTAAAGCACCGACACCCCCAACCACAACAATCACAGTCCTGACCCCCACCATTAACACAACACTGTCTTTGAACCTCCCTCAACAGTTGTAGTACTTACCTGTCCCATTACAGCGATGCCCACAACAGTCACAGCACTGACAACTAGCCACTGGCAGTCCCAGAAGTGACCACACCTCAGTCATTACAATTTAAAAATAAGGGTCTGGATTCACAAACCTCGTGACAGTCCCACAGCTGCAGGAAAACCTCGGCACAAGTGGGTTGCCACTTGTGGATCCACAGGTTTCCCACAGCAGCAGGTATTCACAAAAGATTATGACCGGCTCCATAAATTATGGCAGTTTTCCGGTGGTGTTACCAGGGATATCCTTGCAGCTGTGGATAGATATTATGGCCCATGGAACCAGCTGTAACACCCTCTGCAACTGCTGTGGTTGAGAATCACAATCTCCACAGCTGTGGGGATTTCAGTCCGCCACTGGAGTTGTGGAGTGGGACTTAGTCCCTGAATGGTTTGTGAGCCCTGCCCAAGTTGTTTAAGTACTGGCAACCCTTCACAGAGAGTGCAGTGGTCAAAACATGTACAGGCCAAGTAGTCAAATGCTGGTGAATTTTGTGTTAGGCTAGTAAGATTTTCCTTTAACTAGCACTGTAGGTTTGTACTGTAGAATGCAACCAAAAAGTACAGTACTTCAGCTGGGCTAGGGGAAGAGTCTGTGGGGTTAGTAAATTTTCCCAGTCACTAGACTTGCTGGCTAGTGGCTGCAAAACATAACTTAGAGTCCTGGAGTGTGCCATACCACCCACAAGATGGCCCTCTCCCCCTTACCCTCTTCTGGTTTTACTGATTTTAATTTATGAAAGTGATCATTCATAGACTGGAAAATGTGTTATGTTCCTTTATCATATTCTAATAGATTTGTTGCTGTTGTATGGCACCAGATCCTCCATGATTCGGCACCTGAAAAATAAAATTTGCCTTGCCTTGCCTCTAGACATTTCTGCCCAGTTACCAGCCCTAAAGCTGAGCACCCTACTAAGAGTAGGAAAACCTACATCCCAGACAGGACCACTCTTCCCATACCAGTGCAACTCTGTATATTAAACTTTACATTGCTTGTTAAACAGGCTTGTAGCACTATTTCTAGGGTTACAACTCCTGTCTGTATTACTATCCATGGGTTGAGAGGCCTGGGTTCATAACTAGCTAGTACCAGGACTGCCCACCCATGGTAAACACAGTGTTTTGATGGCTCCACTCAGAGTAAGGTTTCAGTGGGTATTTATTAAATTTGTTACAGCCCTCTGGGAAGCTATAACTATCCACTACCCCACCTAGTGTCACTATACCTTGGAACAAGCAGTAATCTCTCACAACATTCACAATACATTTGTCAACAGACATTAATGATATGCTCATAGGTTTCCCACTTACCATGTTCTGGGCTTCAGTGTGACCTCCTGGAACCCCCTGAAAACAATGGTTATCAGGCATGCATGGTCAGGAATATTCTAAACACAGTAACAGACCACCAGTAAACATGCGTGAGGCAATATAACATTGCAACATCAATCAGGTTTATTTAGGGGGAGAATAACAAGGAAGGAGCAAATCTGGTCAAATGATTTTATCCTTACTGGTTTGAGCTAGGATACTGGCATACATTTAGTTCCACTTTGCAGTCCTGTAGATACACTGGGTACCCAGATGGAAAACAAGCTAACCTGAATGATGCCCGGGGTTGCAGTTGTTGTTGGGGCCCTTGATGAAAGAAGACATGATGATTTGGTATGCAGTTTTATTTGTGTGCAGTGGCTGGATGGCCCAGTCTCTTGAACCATTAAATTAGTAGTGAAATGGAGTTTAGGTGGCACCACGATGAATATTAAAGCTTGTCTCAGGGAGCTACCCTGATTTCTACCCACTGTACCCAGATGCTGGAGATGAGCCAACCAAATAAGACATGTGGAGATGTTTCTTGGGTCATTTAAAGGGTACTTGAAGGGATATTAAGAGCAAAAAAATGATGGTCAAAGATAAAGAAAAGAAAATTAATGGCTGAATGGTACAACTACTGAGAATTGAAGGGACTTTGAGAATGAAACAACTGAAAATTTAGCCTTCTTTTTCTGTATGGGCATACTTCCTTTTGTCTTCCTTTCAGAAGCTAAAACTCCAGGAACAAAAAAAATAAAAAGCATTCACAATAAAATCAACACCTCAAACAGCTGCAATACTGCTAGATACCAAGAACAAAACTGGAAAAAGGCACAACACAGCAAAACACTATCAAAAAATTTGCCATTGATCTTAACTTGTTTATTAAATAGGCTTCTGGAATGCATAATGTCACGGCTGTTTAACTAAGGGGTTTTAAAGAAGAAGCATTTACAGTCTCTCAGGTGTTGTGTATCAACAGCAGCTTTGCTTACCTAAATGTGTTTTTACAAATCCTGCAGTTCTGTTTACTTTCTGCTAAGTTCCATGTAGGCTGTAGCAGTCTAACTCAGGAACTACAATCCATTCAGCCTGTGAGACTCAAATTCCTCAAGGTCCTAGTGCCAGCCTGATAAGAAACTGACAGCAGAATATGCTTGGAAAGGGTGATCAAATCCGTGTTTTTAGAAACTGTAGAGAACTATTTCTTCAGTGCTCCAGCAGGAGGGGGAGGAGAGGAGGTTGTCAGGTCTGCAGATGGGAGGGCCAGTGGAAAGCCAATGCTGGGAACATTACTGTAGCACTGCAGAGGGACACATGATAGTGTTCCTGTCCTGTTTCCTCTTCTACTTCATAGCAATAAGACAGCATGGCGATGCCATGCTGCCTTAAAAATCAAGCATACAGTCACCAGAAGAACACCACAAAACAAAATAAAATCACATAAACACAGAAATAAAACTGCCATTACTCTATCCCTTATTGAATAAATTGCACACACAATGTGAAGATTGTGGGATATGGAAAATATTCTGACTCCTGCAGAGTGAGCTCTGGATACTGTCACTCATGCCTTCGGCACTCATGAGTATCCACAGCTCACTCTGGAGGAGTGAGAATATTTTCCATAACCCACTCCTGCCCGTTATGTATCTCCTATATAGTTTAATTATTTTTTCTGTCCTCTGTATGTTGTAAGGTGTAGCTTACCAAGTATTATACACTACAGTTGAAATTTTCACTGTGGAAGAGACCCATTTTCACAAATACAGTTGACTGGTGCAGTTAATCATATAGATTTCTCTACAATTCACTGTGAAAAACTGACATTGAAAATATTTTTTATTTTTTGTTTACTGAAATGTTTCACAAGGAAGGCACACTGAGCAAGAAGTAATTCATCTCCCGGTGTGACCTCAAGTGAAGGGGTACAATAGGGATGAGACATTAAACATTCAAGTTACATAGATCAACATTAACATGGACTTCAGGAAAGGCATTCAACTCAGTGCTGCATGGGAGGATAGGAAATAAGTTAGAAGGCACAGGGGTTGGTGCAAAGCTGGTGAGATGGGTAGAAAACTGGCCTCAGGGAGGGCAACAGAGGGTGTTTGTGTATGGGGACCTCTCATCTCCAAGGGTAGTGATGAGTGGTGTTCCGCAGGGCTCAGTGTTGGGACCAGTGTTGTTTGGGATATTCACTGCAGACATGTCACTGGGCATAAAGAGCAAGATCAGTCTGTTTGCTGATGACACCAAGCTGGGAGCAGTGGTGGATGACCTAGGGGGATGGCAGGGGTTGCAGGATGATCTGGCAAAGCTGGAAACCTGGTCAGACATCTGGAAACTGGGGTTCAATGCTAAAAAGTGAAAGGTGCTGCATTTTGGGGTGAAAGTCCCAAGGAGGAGTTACCAGCTTGGGGGAGTGCAGCTAGCTGAAACAGAGGAGGAGGAGAAGGATCTGGGGGTGCTCATTACAGGGTCAATGAACAACTTGGCACAATGTAGGAAGGCAGCTGCAAAGGCCAACAAAATGTTGGGTTGCATTGTAAGGGGTATATCCTCGAGAAAGGGGAGGCGATTCTGCCACTGTATAGATCATTAGTTAGACACCACCTGGAGTACTGCGTGCAGTAATGGCACGCGCATCTGAAGAGGGACATTAAGTTACTGGAGGGGGTGCAGTGCAGGGTGATAAAAATGATCAAGGGGCTGGGGGACTTACTGTACATGAGGAGGCTGAGGGAGCTGAACATGTACTCACTGGAGGAGAAGAGGGACGGGGGGATATGCCTGAAACCTTCAAGTACATGAAAGGAATAAACAAGACAGGTATGGAGGGGATGTTCAAAGTAAGGGGGAAGGAGGGACAACCAGAGCCATGATATGGGACTGGAGGAAGGAAGGTCAGGAGGGAGATGAGGAGACACTTTTTTATGCAGAGAGTGGTAGCTGGATGAAATGCATTACCAGCAGAAGTGGTATCCAGTAGAACAGTGGACTGCTTCAAAAAGGACTGAGGCAGGACAAGAGGGAGGGTCAAGGGAGGGGAAAGGTGGGAGGGAAGGGCAGCTGCAGAATAATGGGTGCTAGCACATTCGAGCAGACTTGATAGACCACTAGGTCTTTTTTCTGCTGGCAAATTTTGTATGTTCATAACATACAATTACGTAAGGCAGACGTTACAAACAGTGTTACAAACAATATTGCAGATAATGGGTAGATTGAGAGGACAATAATAAATGCTGGGGTAATATGTAAACAAGTGCTTACAGGAAAGGAAAGAGTGAAAGGAGAGGAAGGGGGTGAGGTGAGGGAAGGGGGAAGAATCATGTCCCAGAGAGACCTCTTCAGGATGCAGGAAACCTTGCAAGGGACTGGGGACCAGAGAGAAGGGGGATAAGACAGGGTCCCAGAGAGACACCTTCAGGATGCAGGGAACCTTGCAACGGGACTGGGGGGCTATACAGAAGGGGGACAAGGCATTAGGGGTTTATAGAGGGGGAAGAGAGAGGGAGGAGGTGTGACTTAACACTTCAGGGGGTAATAGGGTCTAGCCCAAGAGAGAACCCTTCAGGATATGGAGATCCCTGCAAGAGGGTAGGGACAGGCCAGTAGATAGGGATTTAGGAGGGATAAGAGAGGGAGGGAGGGAGTTAGAATTAACATCTAGGAGGGGAATGAGAGGATTAACACCTAGGGAGGGAATGAGAATTAGCATCTAGGAGGGAATGGGGCCTATCCTTAGGAATCCATCAGGATGCAGTAGACTCTGTAAGTAGATATGGAAGACCAAGATAGGTAGATAGGGAGGGAAGAGAGGAGGCAATTCTAGGCACAGTAGGACCCCTTCAGGATTCTGAGACCCCTGCAAGGGGACAGTGAAGGCTAGGGAAAAGGAAGGAGGGTGAGGGAAGGTAGTAGGTGTGAGAACTAGCACCTTGGAAGGGCTACAGTCATTTCCATGGAGAGATTCAGGGAGCTGAGGGTCCAGGCAAGAATTCAGGGAGGCCAGTAGGGAGGAAAGACAGAAATAGTGTGGATGTAAGGTGGGGGGCATGGCAGGAATCACTTCAGGGAGGGTCAATTAGTAGGTTTGGGGAGGGGGAGGATATGTAGGAGCTAGAGGACAGGAATTAAGGAAGGTCATAACAGGAAAAGCTAGGTGCAAGAAAGTTGCAGAGGTCAGTGTTGATGGAGTAGAAGGAGGAAGAGTGATACATTTGGAGAGGTAGGGAGTTCCATAATTTAGGGAAATGGTGAGAATAACTAGACTGGCCAATGAGGGTGGAGCAGTGGGGGACAGTTAGAGTGAGAGTGTCAGTAGATCTGAGGGGGTGTAATAAATGAGGGGTAGAGGTAGGAAGGGAGTTCACCCAACCAGTGTTTGGAGGTGAATTTAGCGCAGTGAGAGAGGCACTTATTTGTGAGGGAGGGGAGGAAAAGGGAGCAATACAGATCACAGTGGCGGGTGCAAGCTGGAGCATTAAGGGCAAAGTGGCAGAAGGAGTTGAAGAGAGAGTGTCAAATCTGGTCAGTGAGGATGTGGGAGCAGCACTGTATACTATATTGCAGAAGTAAAAAATGGGGAGGATTATCTTCTGGACAAGTTCATGCCTAGCCACAGGAGGGATGCAACTACAGTTCCTGAAGAAGACACCAAGCTTGGGGTGCAATTTTTTCCAAATGGCATCAATGTGTCTAAGAAGGTGAGGTGTTGGTCAAGCCAAACCCAAAGGTATCTGAAGGAGGATGTGTCCTCTATTAAAGCCCCATCAAGGGTAAGGAAAGTGGGTAGGGAGGGAGGGAAGCCTAGAGAGTCTCTGCCTTGTGCGAAAGGTCATGGAGACAGTCTTCTTGGCACTGAGGAATAATTGATGGTTAGCAAACCAGAGGTGGACATTTTTTAAGTTATGCTGCAAGTTGAATGTAACCTCAAGTGGTCATGAGCCAGATGCATACAGGACAGTATCATCAGCGTACATATATGTGGCAGTGGAGGGGGAGCAGACAGATGGCAGGTCATTAAGGAAGATGGAGAATAGAAGGAGTCCAAGCACAGAGCCCTGATGGACTCCAGTGTATTCCAGCAACCTTTCCTTTAGTATGGTCTCTATGAGCTTGCCCACAATGGAGGTCAGAGTGACTGGTCTGTAATTCCCTGGCTTATCCTTGGGACCGCATTTATGAAGGGGCACTACACGTGCTGTTCTCCAGTCCTGTGGTACCACGCCTGACTCTAATGAATTATTAAATAGGTTTGCTAGTGGCCCTGCCAGCTCCTCAGACAGTTATTTTAGTACCCTTGGATATACTCTGTCAGGGCCTGGTTATTTGTCCACTTTCAATGCCAGCAGACCCTTCTTCACTCTATCTTCTTCTATCACTATGACTGTGTTCCCCTCCTCCCTGCTTCTCTTTCCCCTCCTAAAGGCACTAGTCCATCCTTCTCCCTGGTGAAGACAGAACAGAAGTATTCATTTAGTATCTCTGCTTTTCTTCCATTATTCTCCACCCACTCTGTACCTTTCTTAAGCCTAACAACCCCTTCCTTCTTGTCCCTCTTCTCACTTATATAGTGAAAGAAAACCTTCTCCCCCTTCTTAATTCCTTCAGCTATTTGAAACTCATTCTGTGCCTTTTCTCACCAGACTTCCTTACTTGCCTCACTGGCCAACCTTAGGCAATTTTCCCTAACCACCTCCCTCTTGGTCTTTCTGAATTTTCTATAGGCCAACCTCTTTTCCTTTACTGCCTTGGCAACCCTGGACCTGAACAAGCTGGGCCTTTGGCCCTTGTGTTCTTCCCCCTGAACCTAACACACTCATCTGTGGCAACCAGTATTCCTTCCTTAATGATGGACCACTTTAGGTCCACCCCCATATCTGCTATGATGCCCACCAATGGCTCCTTAGAACCTCAAACATTTTCCTGAAGTCTGCCCTCCTGAAATCCAAGATTTTGGTCTTAGTTGGGATGCTTTCCCTGCCCATATCCAAATGGAACCACACTATGCAATGGCCACTTCCCCCCAGTGGCTCCCTGGCCATTATTTCCTGTACATGCGTCCCATGTGTGAGCACCAGATCAATAATTGCCTCAGCTCTTGTTGGTTCAGTGATGCCCTGAGTCAGGAACCCACTCTGCAGTCCTTCCAGGATCACCTGACTCTTAGCACATGTTGAGGATGGTATACTCCAGTCCACCTTGGGCAGGTTGAAGTACCCCACAATTACCACCTCTCCTTTCCTTGCAGCTTCCAATATTTGTTAGATCAGTTCCCTGTTTCTAACCTCATCTTGATTGGGTGGTCTGTAAACCAACCCCAACCTCACCTTTCTTGCTCTATTGGACCTTAACTGAACCCATAATGCTTTCACCTCCCCTTCCTCTGACTCTTCCTCATGCAAGTTATTCCCTCCGTGATATAAACTGTCATCCCTCCCCCCCTTTCCGACTACTCTGTCCCTCCTGTATAGTTTATATTCAGGGATAGCAAGGTCCCAGTCATGGTGTGATGTTGCCCAAGTCTCAGTTACTGCAGCTATGTCCACCCTCCTGTCTGCTAATAGTGCCTGCAGGTCATCCATCTCATTTCCAATACCGAACTACTGACTCTATAACTGTATCTGCTTTAAAACTAAAGAAGCAGTCAGAATTTGAGATTTGCTCATCTGTATGTCTTTATTGTCTGACACTGTAGCATATACATTAGATTTTATAGACACTCATTGCAAGTTTATAATGAGGAATCTCTTTTTCATGCAATTTGACATTAATGGTCAACTAAATATTTAAATGCCCTGTTATCTGTATGTGTCACAAAGACCTTGTATAGCTATGGTATTCTTTCTTACTATTTAAGTTCACAGGTAGCTAGACAGCCATTATAGCCCCTGTTACTTCTTTAAGTGGCATATGGTCAGTCTCGGCAGCAGTCTTTCCCCCCACATAATTAATTATTAATTGATATGACTCCATTCGGTACTAGGTCAGAAGAGTGCTGTCAATGACAGTGTCATCCATAATAGGGCTATATTAACAGCAGTCTCCACTACAGAGGCAGGAAAGAATGCCACAACCCAACATAGCACTGATGGTAGTGGTGGCACACCACACACACAACCACTACCATTGTAAGCAAGACACATCCTAAAATCTATTTTTATCTGGGGGGCTCTGCCCCCCATCACCCTGATGCAGGGAGCTCTGGTCCCAACACACCCCTAACATAAGGATTTCAACTTTGAGGAGAGTGGATTATGGGGAAAAAATGAAATTTATGGAACTGTGGAATAGTGTTTGCATGGCCCTTTGTAAAATCAAATCTAAGTTCCACAATAAGAAAATAATATCTTCAAGGCAAGATGAGGATTAAAACCCTGGTCTCCCAATCTGTTCTAGCCAAGCTGCTGCCTTAACCTTCTTTGCCACGGGGGCAACTCAGCCAGCAAATGCACTGTTCTTCCTCTACTCCAGTGCTTCTATCCTAGTAGAATAGTGATAGGGTAGTGGTAACTAGTAGATGCTATTCTATCCCATCACTATTCCTGCTCACGCAGTCCTGACCACGCGGTTTATACTGCACGGTTCTGGAAGTGCTTTTGTAACCAGATACCCTCCATTCTCCCATTACCCATCCAGGGTTCACATCAAAGAGAGAGTTAGGGGCCAAGGTCTATACTGAGTGAATGTTCTCATGAATAATATCCAGAGTTTTGCCTATAATGTCCTACAGCCATAAATTCCATCTGTTCTGATGGTTTGCCTCCTGTTGTTGTAATTGTGAAGATAATTTCACCATCTTATATATGTCCCATATTGTGTCTTCCCACTATGTTATTGTGGGAGGGTCTGGTTTTAGCCATAATCTACTTGTGACTTTTTTCCCTGCCACCATGAAGATACCTAGCAGATTCAAGTGTACTTTATGTTTAATACGTTGTGAATAGTTGAGTAGTAGGGCTGCTTCAGGGGTCAGAATGCCATAAGACTAGATTGTGATATTAATTTCCCCCTTCACTGCTCTTCAGAAGCAGTTGAGAACTGGGCAGGGCCATAGTACATGAATATGTTTCACTACCTCACATTTGCAACCTCTGCAGCACAAAGCATTTCTGGATGTGACAATTTAGCCATGATTTGAGGGATATGGAAAACGTGTTTAGTTGTTTTCCAGTTGTACTCCTGCCATTAAGGAGAGCTCATTACTTTGTGTTGCTGACTCCAAATCATTTCCTGTGAGGTGGAAATAGGGATATAGTAAGTTTGACCTCCCTTAGGTTACGAGTCTGGAACACATCTATCGTGTGGACACCTTGGAGCATCTTATAGCACGGGGAGATAAAGTGAGCTGGACAAGTCCTTGTAGGAATGTTCAGTTGAATACTATGAGAGATGGAAATGTTGCCTCATCTACCCCTAATCCTAAGGTGGAAATCAAGTAATGTTGGAGCTGTAGGCATCTGTAATATTCCTCCTTATCTAGGCCATGGACTGCCTTGAGTTGGGCAAAAGATTTGTTGTAGGCTGCCCAAATAAAATGAAATGTGCAAGCCCAATTCTTACGTTTATGATCCAACTTTCCCAGGAGAAATCTCACATAATAGGCTGGGATGAAAACAAGAAAGTCAAGGGGAGTACACATTGTAGCCACACTGTCATGGAAGACTATACCATGACTGTACTAAGAAGCTTGTTGTTTGACAGAGGTGACCTTAGTTAGATGTACAGTATCCAGATCCCCAAATAGCAGGAGGTCGGGTGAGATATCAAGCAGATCAAACTCAGGATCCACCCACACAGGCCTGGGGGATGTCATTTTCCATCTTAAAACATGTCTAAGTTGTGCAGAAGGCACACAATCCTGCACTTGCCATCAAATATCTTTGACAGATGTCTTTTGACAAAGGAATTTTATTCTGAAATGCATCAAGACGTGTTTAGCCACTGGCACTCAATAAATTTTGGGGCACACTTTTTCAAACAGCTTGTGAGCTGCATTTTTCTTTATTTGGTAGTGAGTGCAGGATTGTGTGCCTCCTGTTTTACAATTTATCCCCAGCATTCCGGCACAGTG
Source organism: Neoceratodus forsteri (assembly GCA_016271365.2). Taxonomy (NCBI): domain Eukaryota; kingdom Metazoa; phylum Chordata; order Ceratodontiformes; family Ceratodontidae; genus Neoceratodus; species Neoceratodus forsteri. The sequence goes on from CM028138.1 coordinate 513,208,888, forward strand.
CAGAATCTTTCTTTGAAATATTATATCCAAGTTGTGTAGCTTGATGATACCGGACAAATTGGGAAGAGCCAATCCACCCTGATCTTTGGGAAGTTACAATTAAGATATTTATACATGCTGTAATTGACATAATAATATATTTGTAAATATGCCCTGTGTATGTATTTGTCTCTTTAAATGTTGATAAAGAGAGAAATACATACACATACATGTCAGTAAGTAGGCAGTCCAGACATACAGTACTATTTTTGTACTTCATTGTCTGAAATTGTACTGCTTCACTATACTGAGAAGGACTGTATTTGCATGAGCACCAGCACCTTAAAACCTTCTGACAATATGCAGTATTGTAGTAAAGTTTTCAGAAGCATTTTTGTGCCTTGTGGAGATACAGTATCTTATTAAAAGTGCAGATTTGAAGGACATTTAGGTAACTTTACTGTCCTGCATACCCTGCTGCTTGTTCCCACTTATAAATGGAGTGGCTGTGTTTTTGTCTGGTGACAGACTGAAATATTAATCCCAACACACTAAAAGGGTGTCACTCTAAACTGGGTCAGAACACTGGATAAGGGCTGGCTAGACTCAATACAATATGCAAAGACTTCCCCAAAGAGGTGCACTCAGAGTCAATAACTGCTCCTAATAGCAGTAAAAAGCAAGCAATGCCACAGTTTAATGTTCTTTGTGTGCACTTTAGAAAACCTTGGGAAAGATCTGAGATCAAAGCACTGTGGCAGGGTGAGCTGGCATCTAGGTGAGAGTCATATTTTTACACAGGCATAGCCTGCTTTGATTATATTAATGGTGTAAGCACTGCACAGTATTCTATTGGGAATAGCAGTAGCCCTAAGGGGCATGCAGCACCTTTTATATTGGCAACAGCTATTTAAGCAATAGGGCATGACAAGGTGTGTGTTATCGTGTAATAACATCATTACTGGGGTGGGTTGAAGCACAAGGTGAAGCCGAGTGCTTCCACCACCCCAGGAGTGATGTTATTACACAGTAACACACACCTTGGAATGCCTTATTGCAATTATACAATGGCTCGATTTCATACAAAATAAAAAGAAATGAAAAAATATTCTAGTAGATTTTTTGGGTTTCTGAAGAGACAACAGTGATAGAAAGCTCCAATAAAATAATACAGTGGTGTAATAACATCACTGTCTTAGGCACCCTCTGTCCAATCAGAATACAGAAAATTTCCTTGCCATTGTATAATTATTAATAAAGTTCAGACAAGGAGCATAACACTGTAGGATTGATTGCTTTTCTACTGCTGTTAGCAGTAGTTATTTCCTTGGATTGCACCTGTTTGTGGAATTCAAAACAGTGGAACAGACTGCACAAGGGAGTTGTGGAGACAGGGAAAATTCATGGGTAAAAGGCAGAGTGAGATAGATACAGGGCTGGTAAGGACTAAGGAAGCAACGGGGGAGGGAGGGCTAGTCTGGTAAGGTATTAGGCCCATGGCACTTTACATAATTGATAGCCATTACTGGCAGACTGGATGGTATATGAGTGTTTTTCTGCCTCACTTTCTATGTATCAATGTCTTAGAGTGACAGAAAAATTATTTTGAGGGAAAAATGTATTCCCACTGATGGCTAGCTTTTCCACACTGTTGACATCAGTTTTCACATGTGGTGGTTATTTATTTACTGCATTTCAAAAGTTTTTATCAGGAAAGACATACTGAGGTGGTAACAGCTTGTTTCTTTTAATCCCCACATTACAAAAATGTTGTTCACTCATTAGGAGCAGGTAGAAACAGGGACAGTACTAAATCCACCTTTGGGTTAGTGTCACCTAATCAAGTTTGACAAAAACATATAGCTCACTGATTGAAAAAAAAAATATAAGGGGAGAAAAACAGGGCAGGGTTGTTCTGGTGGTTAAAGGTTTAGATATTAGTCAACCAGGTATGCATCGAGGGGGAACTTAACTTTAAGGAATGTTGGGTGGACATCATTCAGGAACTACTCTGGAGGCATGATGTATGCTCACCATGTACAGTAGATGATTTGCAGTTCTCAAGTCATGGATAGCTGCAGCACAGGATGAAATATGACTGCTAGACAGTAGACTGGAACAGGGGCTGCAGCCACCTGTTTCTACCTCCCAGTGACCCACAGATCATGGGGGATTGTGAGTAGTGTATATGGGGCCAGACTGAAACCTCCAGTTGAAAAGGTTGACTGGGGCTTATGACCAACAACCATTTTGCCACCCTGGAGATGGCAGTCCAGCCAACATCTCCCCCAAAGGTGCTTGACACCAGTCACTTTGAAGACTCCAGAAACTGCCACAAAGGCAACACCTCGAGGGGAGGCTAGAAGCCCGGAATATAACTACAATGGTTGTGATCACTGCAGCTAAATTGTTAGGTGTACTGAGAAGGTGGTGTGCAAAAGCAGCCAGTGAAGAAAGGTAGTTAGGTGTCTTCAAGGAGCTTCAGATGGGAAGAACACCATCATAACGCAAGACATACTTAGGAGCATGTGGAGAGGCCTTATGTGATTGTCCACTTGTAGACAAATGATCTAGCCAGCCATGAATAGGAGGAGGGAAAAAATAACTTTTGCTCATTAGGTGGATGACAGATAGCTGCAGTGTGGCATCAGTGACATTTTCTGAGGTTCTGCTGGTGTTAGGTAAGGGAATTGAAAGGTGGAAAAAGATTGAGGCATTCAACTTATGACTGAAGGGCTAATGCAGTAAACAATGGTTTATGCTTATAGGAGTCTGGTGTCACTTCTGTGATAGAAGGCACTTCTGGAGGGATGACTATCAAACAAGAGAAGAGGGGCAAATTCCCTTGAGCAGACATGTGATCCCTACATAATTATGAAATATGGATTGTCACTAGCCCCCCAGCAAGCGAAATGTCAAGAGAGGGGGGGCTGAAATGAAGACATATGTAACAAAGAATAGGGGGAGTCAGGCTAGGGTAAAGAGTAAACTTGAAAAGACTCTGTAGGTACATGACAGACTGCCAGGAGCTGAAAACTGAAATCATTAAATTTAGCACGCTTTCTGGGTACACTCAGAAAGCAAAAGGTTGGTGGGAATAAACAATGCAAACTTTTTTTAATACATAGGTTGAATAAAGGAAAACTGCTCAAATCAGAAGCTGTCCACCAACCAAAGCCTTTCCCCCATTAGGCTTTTCACAAGGAAAACCCTTTTTCTTTTATGTGCTATAACTGACTTTATTTTGTCGTTGTAAAGTCTGGGATTTGGCAACATGGTGAATGCTGCGTGGTTCCATTTCATGTGAAAGTGCAGGGCTGCACCACTTGCTTTTTTGCACTCACATATGAAACAAAGTGGTGCGGTGCTGCACTTTCACATGAAATGAAACCATGCAACATCAGCCATGTTGCTGAATCCTGGACTTTACAACAATAAAATAAAGTAAGTTATAACACATAAAAAAGAATTTTGCTTGTGAAAAAACCTAATCGGGGGTAAGGCTTTAAGGGAGTGAGGAGCTTCCTATTCGTAGTTTTCTTTTAATTTGAAAAGTTTAGCTTAAAGTTAAAGCTGCTATAAAGAATGAAGCTCTAAGGCCAGATATTCAAAACTTTGTCCTGGTGCAAAACCCACTTTAAGCACACAAATCATGTTTTGTGCAGTGGTCCCATATTCACAAGCCCATTTTGGCCAGGTGCACTGGGATTGCACCAGGGCAATCAGTGGAGGACTGCACAAGGCAAAATTATGCAAAGCAGGGGACAGGGACCTAAATATCAGTGCAGTCCAATATTCAGAGTATTTGCTCTACACAAAGGTGCTTTGTGTGGTTCCTTGTGTGGAGAAATTACTGCTGATTGAAAGAAGGTCATAATCTAGTGCAATCCTAGTGGTTGCCAGAGGTAGCGCATCAGATCCCCACCACCACCTCAACACAGTACTCCTTGGTGTCTAGCGGGGCCTCCCAACCTCTGATCCCAGTTCAGTTATATCAGTAAAATGCCCCTGGTATCTAGTGGTGCCCCCTTCATTCCAATCCCTGTCCCAAAGGAGAAAATCTAAGGGCCATCTCAGCAGATTGAGATCAGAAAGAGGGTGGGTGGAAGAGGCGAGGGACCAGGCAGAGGTATTTAACGAGCACTTTGCCTCTGTGTTCACTAGGGAGGGGGATGGGATATCTACAAAGCAAGGCATGATGGGGATAGAAGCGGCAGTGAGTGGGATCAGGGGAGCAACAGAAATGGAGCAAGAGGGAGGGAGAGGTACCCCAGGGGTGTCACATCTGGACAAGAATAAAAAGGCCAGTAAGGTGGAGGGGACGGATGATGCTATCTCCACCAAAAGGGTGTGGTTGGCCCTAAAGAAAGGCAAATCTCCTGGGCCAGATGGCATTCAACCCAGAGTACTATGGGAATTGGAGGACATACTGGCTGCACCCCTGGCGGAGCTCTTCAACAGGTCACTTGAGACAGGAAGGGTACCTAGGGATTGGCGAGAGGCACATTTGGTGCCAATACATAAAGGGGGGTCGAGGGAAGTACCAGGTAACTATAGACCCATCAGTTTGACCTCGGTGGTGGGAACATTAATGGAGAGTATACTAAAGGAACGATTGGGGGTGTACTTGGAGGAAGTGGGAGGTTTGGATAGTCGGCAACATGGGTTTGTGCCAGGTAGATCTTGTCAAACCAATCTTGTGGAGTTCTACGAGTGGGTAACATCAGAACTGGACAGGGGAAAGCCTGTGGATGTGTTGTTCTTGGACTTCAGCAAGGCGTTTGACTCTGTCCCCCACAATGGTCTGGTTGAGAAACTGATGGAGTTAGGAGTAGGACCTTTGATGGTCAGATGGATTGAAAACTGGCTAGCTGGACGCACCCAGAGAGTAGTGGTCTGTGGGGAGCTCTCAAACCCTAGAGAGGTTGGTAGTGGGGTACCGCAGGGCTCAGTCCTGAGTCCGATCCTGTTTAATGCATACATATCTGACATCAGGGAGGGTATAGGGTGTGAAATGAGTCTCTTCGCTGATGACCCAAGATGGGAGCAGTAGTTGAGGGAGAAGTGGGAGGTTGGCCTGCAAGGACCTGGACACCCTGGAAGGCTGGGCTCACACATGGAATTTCAATATCACCAAGTGCAAGGTGTTGCATCTTGGGCAGAAACCTAAACACAGGTACACCCTGGGAGGAGGCGCTGGAGGCCTCATGGGGAAAAAGACCTAGGGGTCATGGTGGATGCATGTATGAATAACTCTGAGCAGTGCAGGAGGTAGCTAGCAAGGCAAACAGGATGTTGGGATGCATCGTAAGGAGGATCACCTCTAGGAGCAAGGAAGTGATTTTGCCGCTGTACAATGGACTGGTTAGACCACACCTTGAGTACTGTGTGCAGTACTGGAGAGAACACTTGAAGAGGGACATACAGCTCATGGAGAGGGTACAGAGGAGGGCAACTAAGATGATACGAGGGCTAGGGGATTTGACGTATGAGGACAGACTCAAGGAGCTCTGCCTGTTTTCATTGGAGGAGAGGAGAGACAGGGGGGACATGATTGAGGTCTTCAAGTACCTCAAGGGAATAAATAGGGTAAACATGGAGGGGATCTTTAGACTAAAGCAGAGAGGTATTACCAGAGGGCATGGTTTGAAGTTAGAAGGAGGAAGGGTGAGGGGGGGAAAGAGGAGGAGGTTTTTCCCTAAGAGGGTGGTGGACCCTTGGAATGCGCTGCCTGGCGAGCTGGTTCAGAGATCCAAAGTGGAGGGCTTCAAGAGAGGGTGGAACAGACACAGAAAGTGGATGTATCAGATGATGGCCTGTCCCAGGGAGGTGGGGGATGGATGATAGGGGTTTCTGGAACACAAGGGAGGGGAGGGCTTCGGCACCCAACTAGGGATCTGAGGTTCGAGCAGACTCGATAGACCGTAAGGCCTAATCTGCTGGCAAATAGTATGTTTGTATGTTAGTGTTACATCAGTAAAATGTCCCTGGTTGCACTCTACCCCCCAACCGTTCCCCATCTCAGTACGGGAGCAGTCACCCCCATGACAGCTGAGTTGCCAGCACCCACGCAAGACATAAGCACAAAAGTCAATGCCCCACAACAAAGCCCCATCACAAGCCACACAGTGCACAGTTTCAGCCCCGCCCATACCCCGATGGTAGCAGCACCCCACCCTCTCGTGGCACCGACTCCCACCCCACAGTCCCCCCTACCTGTTTGTCAGTGCTGTAGGTAAAGGACGTTGAGTGGCACAGCCTACCACACACCTCCTGACCATCTGACTGAAGGGGATATCTCATCTAGATTACAGCTGGAAGAGGGGTAGAAAGATACTGGTTATAACTCGGCTGTGAGTTTGGTAGATACAAAGGGGGATTATCGATTTTAAACACTTTCAGGCATGCCAGGAGTAAAAGCTGGATAATGATTTTGTTTTAAGTGGTAACATTTTCTTATTCAGTGTTTGTGAAGTAAAGGTAGGATGTGTTGCTGTTTTTTATTTTATTTTTTTTTAGTTTTAATTTCTGTTGACCGGGTAAGTACACTAGGCAGATTCTGCCTGTTTTCAGGCACGACCCAGTGGAGGGGGATACAGATGAATGTCAACTGACCTTGAACCAGATTAAGCTGTTGGTGGTATTTTTTTAGTGAATGGGGGGAATTTGGTCAGGGCACTGGGTAATTTCCCTTACTCTTCCAGCAGGGGGCTTGACTTCCTGAGAGCAGAGTGGAGGAGCACAGTTTGGAGCCAGACAGCAGTAGAGGAGGAAGTGCTGATGTGGTGGGGGAATGGGCCTCCTCTCCTGTCTTGTAAACCACTAGAGGCCTGAAAATGAGTTCTGATGTTTATATGGACCAGAAAGATGAAGACCGGAATGAAGAGCCAGAAATGAAGAAAAAGGATGTGGCAATCGAGGCTGGTGTACCTGCAGGTGAGCAGTTCTCCCTGCCTGCAGGTCCAGCTTTGGAGAATGATTCAGTTTAATTGAATGAGAGGATTGAGGGTATGGACACTATTCAAGAACCTTTGCAACAGGAGATTTTTCCAGAAGACAACCTGGTAGCACAACTGTCTAAGCAGCAATGGATTCAGTTGCTGAATTTGCTTACATTGATGGATGTGGTTCTAGAATCTAATCTAGAGGACCTGCCTGTGCCTGATATGGAGCCTGCAGAGCCGGTGGATGCCAGCAGTGGAACCAGTGGAGTGGAAATGAGGATGGTAGCTGCAGGTGACACAGCAGCTGAAATTTTTGATGAGCGGCCAACGCCCCTGGTTGGCGGTACTGAGACAGCAGCTTCTAAAGGTGAAATACCGCTTGCAGTAGTGGAAGGTACCATGAATACAAACCAAGATGTTTTTACATCCTATCAGTCTGCAGATGCTAAAGTCTGTAAAACAGGTGGAAATGTGATAACGCTGAAATGCGGCAATTTAGCTAGAAAATCGGGTGTGGGGGGCACAATCGCAAAGGCAGAAAGAGGCAAGCAGACTTTGGCCAAAAGTATTTTGGACAGTGAAAGATTGGGTGGGGATGAAGAAAAGCTGGTGGAAGGAGGAAAAGGGGTTGAAAAAAAAAGACTCAACTCAGAAGGCTGTACATGGGGCAACAGAACAGTGTATGGGTCACTTGCATCAGCAACATAGCGCTCTACTGCCAGATTATGACCAGAATGATTTGGTAACCGGGTTAACTGTGGAAGAGACTCTCAAGCAGGCAGGTTGGGTCAGGTATTCCAAAGACCAACCATGGGCCTCCCCAGAGAGATCACAGAGTGCAGCAAGAGATCCCCTGGAGGTACCTTCCTCCCTGGAATTAAATGTCACCCTTCAGATGCATGCCCCATTTTTAAACAAATTGGCTCAAGCTGCAAGATCTATAGATGGTGAAGCCCAAAGCATGGAGGAAGGAATGACTGGCAGTAACCCCCCTTCCCAGCCTCAGATCCCGAACCCCCACACCCAGGCTATCACAATTCGGATGCAGCCTGCTCCTGCAGTTCCACAAGTCCATCTCAGTGAAGAAGGCCACCCTAGACATGAGCGTCTTGGTCCTGGAAGGCCTGAGGCAGGGCCACAAGACCCTAAACCTAGGACATTTGCTGGTTTATTCCATGCACCCCCTGAACAGGCCAAATGGAAAAAATGCAGTTTGACTTAAGTACAGGGGAGGCCTAAGGTGTACCCTAACAGAATACACATCGGGAAAATATTGATCAAAGTGAGTATGAGGTTCTCAGCTCATGAAATATATGCACTTATACATACATCAGGTGACCCCATCTTTGATGTTAGCTTCAAAACAGCCGAGGGCTTGGAGCAATTTTGGCAGAGATACCAGGGCCCGAAACAAACACCTGAATGGAAACCTTTCATGGTTATTCCACTTTCCAGACCAACATACTATACAATAACAGTTCTTTTTAAAAATGAGGGGGTTGCAATAGGAGACATTTTATACTGGTTGAAAACTCAATGTTCGGTGTTGGGGCTCCCTGACCCGATTATTGACTCAGAAGTCTTTTGGACAGGGGGTTGGCAGATTAAAGTGATATTACCCCAGATGAATGGAACAATACAGCAGCTCCCCAGTTGTTTCTATCTAGGGCGGAATCATGGCTTTATTTTCTATGCAGGCCAGCCCAGATCTTGTTTTCAGAGTGGAGCCTACTCCCATTTGAGTAGCGTCTGTGACCAACTTAAATGCTCATTATGCAATGGTATTGGGCATGTAGCAATCTATTGTCCTTCTCCATTGCACTGCAATCTCTGTAATGAAATGAACCACTCCTTTCGGAATTGTCCTTGGGCAGCTCATATTGGCCTTGAAACTATGGGAAATGAGGAAGATATTGAAGAAATGTCTCAGGAAGATCAACATTCTGCTACTTATAGAGGCCAACGTTCTAGCTGTTACATGGATGGGGCAGATCTCTCAGTGATCTCATCAGTTCATAGTCAGGAGGTGCCTCCGCAGTCAGCAAAGGAGGTTCATGAGGAGAGAAATGGTGAAGTATTGGGCCCTCAATCATAAGATGAACCCAAGGTGATACAGAGAGCTACTCCTTCCTACAATCTAAAACAGGCTCTGCCCCCAGAAATATTTTACCACTCCCACTTACCGAGCAATGGGAGCAGCAAAAGTCCAGAAAGATTACAAGGAGCCAGATGAGAAAAGATGATGTGTTACAAGGAGAGAGTCAGGATTTTCTACTGCAAAACAGCAATAGATTTTCCTCCTTGATGAAGAGGAAACAATGGGCAGATGAGGAAGAAGAATCAGACAGCTCTTCCATGGCCTCATCTCTCCCAGATTTGGCCATGGATAATGAAAGAACTTCTGGAGAGTTGAAAACTCTGAAAAAGAAAAAGAAAGAAAATGAAATGATCTAACAGCAAATCACCAAGAAAAGGAGATGATGGAGTTTTGTTGTCAGATGTCACTTGACTTATAAGATGCCAGAGTCTCTTGCAGTGGGGTCACTTAACACCAATAGTATTAAAAAAACCCAGAGAAGATGCACAACCATTTATTTGTTGAGGGAATTAAGGATGGATATTATCTTTTTGCAGGACACAAGACTGCATACACTTAGAGATCAATTCTTAGCTAAACAAGAATGGCATAGTGGTCCATCTTTTTGGTCTCTGGGGGAGGAGACATGCTCAGGGTTGGGTATTTTGATCTCGGGTAACGGGGCAATAATAACCAGGCTCATGGATGTTATACCAGGCCGTGTTTTGCTGCTTGATGTGAGATTTAAGGGTCATGACTTTAGACTTGTGAATCTGTACAACCCATAGATAAAATATCAACAAATTGAGGTGTTTAAGAAGCTTCAGCCTTATTTGCATACAACTACTGTAAATCTGTAGTTTTTTGGGGGGATTTTAAATGTATTTTGTCATTACAAAATAAGACAGGGTTTACTAACAAATTATATAATGACTCTAATTTTCTAAATAGGATGTATAAATGTGCCCACTTGATCGATTGTGCAGGTGAGAAGCCCACTAGTCCTGCATATACCTGTTATAAAGGAAGATTTTCTACTAGGATTGACATGATATTTGTTTCACAATGAATGCCTGTGGCTGCATGCGAGACTAAGACACTAAAAGTGACATAGGATTATTTTGCAGTAGATGGGCTAAACAAGCAGCCACTTCTAAATATCTAAATTATCTTAAACTAAGGCATAGGTTGCAGATTTTATTGTCTCAGATGGTGGATACAGGGGAAGATTTACTGTATCAGAACAAATAACATTGGTTAAAACAGACATGAGAGACTTTCAATATGACAGGGCCCAAACTCTGTTTTTTGAACAGAAGCTCGTCACTCAGGGGAAAGCAAGTCAGCTGACCCCATATGATAGTTGTCATCGGTGGGTGGAATCCCGGTTTATGACGAAATTGCAGACAGAGGCAGGGAGTATTACAAAGGATGAGATGGAAATACTACAGGTCATGGAGACGCATGTGAGACAGGTCTTTGGACAGTCTGAGGCTTGTTCAGACTCCCTAATGGATTTCTTACAGCATCTTGCCCTCCCTAATATTCCACAGCGGGAGGCGAAGTTTCTTACCATGCCAATTACGAAGGCTGAGCTGCTTACTGCAATTGCGGCAGACAAGTCAAGTACTTCCCCTGGACCTGATGGACTGCCGGGAGAGTTTTATAAAAAAGTGGTGGAATTATTGAGTGATCATTTATTGATAGTTTTTAATGAGATATTGCAGGGGAAGTTCCACTTATCGCAAGCATTAGCTGACAGCCTTTTGATTTTTTAATATAAGAAAGGTGATAGGGCCCACATTTTGAACTGGAGGCCAATTAGTGTACTGAATGTGGATTGGAAGTTATTAAGCAACATTTTGTCACCAGATTGGTGAATGTGGCCAAATATGTTGTCTGGTCAGCCCAAACGAGTGGTATACCTCACAGATCAATGATGGACAACTTGAGATTACTCAGAGAGCTGTTTATAGGGTACTCAGGGGATTCTCTTAACTTTGGATCAATCACAAGCATTTGATGCAGTTCCCCATGATTATTTGCTTGCAGTTGTACGGAAGTATGACATACCTGAGGGGTTTGTGAGATGGGTGGAACTTTTGTATAGACATACATCTTCCACTCCAGTGGTAAATGGTAGGAGAGGGAGCCTTATAACAGTTTTAAGAGGGGTATAGCAGGGGTGCCCATTGTGCCCCATGTTGTATGTACAGTACTGACTATAGATCCTCTTTTGCAAAGTTTGAAAGTAGATAGGGACATAAGGCACATTAGGGGGTCACATTGTCAACAGTTCCCAGTGGTTCTGGCTTATGCCGATGATGTCACTCTTCTGGTGGCTGACAGAGATGCAGGAGAGAAAGCCCTGGGAATTGTAGAGGAATTTTCAAAGGCATCAGGGTCCAGAATTAATAAGAATAAATGTGGGGGAGTGGTGCTAGATGAGGCACAGAATGTAGGTTCTGATGCAATAGGAGGTATTCAATTATCAGATGCTCCGATAAAAATTTTGGGAAACCTTTTTGGAAACAAAGATTTGGCCACCCTAAATTGGGATGCATGCATTGAGAAAGCAGAGGAGAAACTGAACGGGGAACTACAGTAGTGGGACAGAGCAGGAGGACCTGTGAGAAGGGTATTGTGGTGATTGTGGGGGACTTCAACATGCCACGAGTGAACTGGAGTACCCCAACAACCAGAAACAGAAGGGAGCAGGTACTGCTGGATGCCTCCCAGGACAACTAACTTCCTGCTGCAAATGGTCAGTGAACCAACCAGGTTAGGGAATACCCTTGACCTTGTGCTGACAAATGGGGACTTTGTGAGAAAAGTTGCGGTGGAAGAACCGCTGTCAGGGAGTGACCACCACTCAGTATAGCTTTGGATATGGGCAAGGAAGGAGTGGAATCTGGCACAAGAGTGCTGGACTTCAGGAGGGCTGACTTTGGGAGGATGTGGGAAGTGGTAAAAGGGTACCTGGCCTGAATTCAACCTAGTAAGGACACTAACTAGAGGTGGGAGCTCATAAAGCTGGGGATAGTGGAGGCAACCAAAACCTGCTGCAAGACCCAGAACAAGAAGGCGAGGGCTAAGAAACTGAGCTGGTTGAGCAAGGAGATCACGGAAATGGTAAGGAGAAAAAGAGCAGCCTTTAGAAGCTACAAGAAAACAGGGAGGAGGGAGGACAGGGAGGAGTACTTGATGGAATCGAAGGAGGTGACTCGGGCAGTTAGGGGAGCCAAGGCATCTACGGAGCTCAGGCTGGCACAAGGCATTAAGAAGGGGAGAAGGACTTTTTTAGGTACATCAGGGAGAAAAGGAGCTGTAAGGACCACATAGTAAGGATTAGGAAGGAGGGGGGTTGGGTGGAAGCAGGGTATGATAAGGCAGAAGCACTAAATGATTACTTCTGCTTGGTATTTACTAAGGTGAAGGGGGGGGGTGACATCCAAGGGGGAAGGAATGGCAGAAACAGGGGGGAGGGGTGACAGTTGGGAAAATCATGGAGGGCAGAGTTTTGGAGGGTTTGAAGGCACTGAGGGTGGACAAGGTGCCAGGCCCAGGTGGCATCCACCCCAGGGTACTGAAGGAGCTGGCAGAGGTCCTTGCAGGACCTTTGGCAGACCTATTTAATGCCTCACTACACTAGGGGTGTGCACCTCAGGACTGGAGGATGGCTCATGTGGTGCCCTTCCACAAGAACTGGCCCAAGGATGAATTGGGGTACTATAGACCGGTGAGCCTCACATCCATTGTGGGTAAGTTAATGGAGACTATCCTGAAGGAGAGGGTGGTGGCCCTCCTAGAGGCCAAAGCACTACAGGACAGCAGACAGCATGGCTTCATACATGACAGATCCTGCCAAACCAACTTGGTGGAGTTCCATGACTGGGTAACTAGGCAACTGGACAGGAGCCATGCAGTGGATGTCCTGTATCTGGACTTCAGTAAGGCATTCGACTCGGTGCCGCATGGAAGGCTGGGAAGTATGTTAGAAGACACAGGGGCAGGTGCAAAGCTAGTGAGATGGGTAGGAAACTGGCTTCAGGGAAGGCAACAGAGGGTGGTGGTGGGTGGGGGGCACTCACTCCCAAGGGTGGTGATGAGTAGTGTTCCACAGGGCTTGGTGCTGGGACCAGTGTTGTTTGGGATATTCATTACAGACATATCACTGGACATCAAGAGCAAGATCAGTCTGTTTGCTGATGATACAAAGGTAGGAGCAGTGGTGGATGATCTAGGGTGGCGGCAGGGGTTGCAGGATGATCTGGCAAAGCTTTAAACCTGGTCAGACACCTGGCAACTGGGGTTTAATGCCAAAAAGTGCAAGGTGCTGCATTTTGGAATGAAGAACCCAAGGAGGAGTTACCAGCTGGGGAGTGCAGCTAGCCCAGACAGAGGAGGAGAAAGATCTGGGGGTGCTCATTACAGGGTCAATGAACAACTCGGCACAATGTAGGAAGGCAGCTGCAAAGGCCAACAAAATGCTGGGTTGTATTGTAAGGTATATCCTCGAGGAGGAAGGAGGTGATTCTGCCACTGTATGGTCATTGGTTAGACCGCACCTGAGTACTGAGGCAGTACTGGCGCCTGTGATCTGAAGAGGGACATTGTTACTGGAGGGGGTTCAGCACTGGGTGACAAAGATGATCAAGGGGCTGGGGGACTTATCATACGAGAGGAGGCTGAGGGAATTTAACACGTACTCGCTGGAGGAGAAGAGGGAGAGAGGGGACATGATTGAAACCTTTAAGTACATGAAAGGAATAAACAAGACAGGTACAGAGGGGCTGTTCAAAGTAAGGGAGAGGAGGGACAGCAGGGGCCATGATATGAGACTGGAGGGAGGAAGGTTCAGGAGGGAGATGAGGAGACATTTTTTTACAGAGAGGGTAGTAGCTGGGTGGAATGTGTTACCTGCACAATTGGTATCCAGTAGAACAGTGAACTGCTTCAAAAGGGGATGGGACAGGACAAGAGGGGGGTCAATGTAGGGGAAGGGTGGAAGGGAGGGGTAGCTGCAGCATAAGGGGTGCTAGCTGCACATTCAAGCAGACTTGATAGACCTCTAGGCCTTTATCTCCTGGAAAAAAAGAGTTGTCTTGTTTAAAACCTTCATCATTCCCCTTTTTTTAACAAGTAATATATTTCCCTTACCTGTTAAGTTAGAAACTAAGATTTACAGTATAGCCTTTAGATTGTTATGGGGCAGTAGATTAAATCCATTTAAGAGACAGATAACATATAGGCCTATTCAGGAGGGGGGGCTGGACATGTTACACCCAGTCATCTTCTTTTTCACTATGTATGTGTATTCTAATATTTTACTGTTACTAACTAGTAGTACTCTGCCATGGGTGGAATTTTTTAGAAACAGATGTGATCTGTTTTTTCATAATTGGATGACTCAGTCAAGGGAACCCTATAGAACTCCCTTGGTGGGAGAATCTTTATATTTAAAGGAAGTATTTAAGAAATTGAAAGGATGGCACCTGACTGCACAGGACATGAGGTATACGGTAAGGAAGGCTGCCTATAAAAATATTGTGGCAAAAGAGGTAGATAGGGTTCCTTGTTTTACTCTTCCGCACAATATTTCAACTATGGATGTAGTATCTCAGTTGACAGAAGTTTGTGTCCCTCCAAAAATGTGGGACACACTGTGGATGTGTTGCCATGACCGACTTAATGTCAGGGGGAACCACCACCACAAGGCAGTAGTAGATAGGGCATGTATGCTCATGTGATCCCGCTCCACAAGAGTGGTAGCAGGGAGGAGGCGGGGAACTACAGACCGGTCAGTCTTACCTCAGTAGTGGGCAAGATTATGGAGGCACTCCTTAAGGAAAGGATAGTGCAACACCTGGAATCCATAGGGGCATAGGATCCAAGACAGCATGGGTTTACAAAAGAAAGGTCCTGTCAAACTAATCTCATAGATTTCTTTGACTGGGTAACCAGAGTGGTGGACCAAGGGGAGCAGTTGATGTCCTACCTTGACTTCAGCAAAGCTTTTGACACTGTTCCACATAGAAGATTGATAAATAAGCTGGGTAGGCTCAGGGTGGGTCAGAAGTTGGTCAACTGGGTGGCAAACTGGTTGACGGACAGAAAACAGAGAGTGGTGGTAAATGGTATACAGTCAGAAGAGATGCAAGTCACAAGTGGGGTACCTCAGGGATCAGTCCTGGGGCCAGTCCTCTTCAACATCTTCATTAGTGACCTTGCAGATGGACTAGAGGGTAAGGCTTGTCTGTTTGCAGATGACACCAAGATCTGCAACAGAGTAGATGATCCAGATGGGGTGGGCAGAATGAGAAGAGATCTGGATAAACTAGCAGAATGGTCAGAAGAGTGGCAACTGGGATTTAATGCAAAGAAGTGCAAAATCATGCACATAGGGAAGAGAAACCCTGAAGCCACCTATAGGCTGGGAGGGGAGTTGCTAGCAGTCACAAAGGAAGAAAGAGACTTGGGCATCATCATCACTGATGTCCTAAAATCATCCAAGCAGACCTCTAAAGCAGTAGGTAAGGCTAGGGGGTGTTAGGGTGTATTAGTAGGGGTATCACAAGTCCTAAGAGGGAGGTAATAATCCCTCTTTACAAGACACTGGTTAGGCCCCATCTGGAGTACTGGCGGCAGTATTGGAGGCCACACCTTCACAAGGACATTAACCAAATTGAGGCAGTCCAGAGAAGGGCAACCAAAATGGTGCAGGGACTGCATCAGAAGACATATAAAGACAGATTAACGGAGCTCAATATGTATACCCTTGAGCAAAGGAGGGAGAGAGGTGATATGATCGAGACATTCAAACACCTTAAGGGCATAAACAAGGTGAAAGAGTCTAACATGTTTAAATATAAGAAAATAGCAGGACAAGAGGACACAGCATGAGATTAGAGGAGGCCAATTAAGGGGAATGTGAGGAAATTATTTTCACAGAAAGGGTGGTGGATGCATGGAATGGCTTGCCACAAGAAGTGGTGGCTATGAATACAGTGCAGGGCTTCAAACAGGCATGGGATAGGCATAAGGGAGCAATACAAATGACTATGAATAGATAGGTCACTGACAGAGCAAAGGCCGAAGGCACATTTATAAGGTAGAAAAAGAAATGGGCAGACTGGATGGGCCTTGCGGTCCTTATCTGCCGTCAACTTCTATGTTTGTATGTTTCTATGTTTCAGAGAAGGGTGTGTGAATCAGATCGAAACGTTGAGACATTTGTTTTTTGAGTGCTCATACACCGATGGGTTATGGGACTTTCTGACAACAAACTGGGGTTTACCACAAATGCGACATATGAATTATGATATTTTAATATACCGGGAAATTGGAGGAGGGTGGAAGAAATTTCATAAGGGAACACTGCGAGTGGTTTTAGCAATCCTAAAATGGGTTATATGGCAAATTAGGTGTCAATATGTGTTGCAGCAGAAAAATATTGATGTGGCAGGGTTAATTGGTCAAATAAACACAGAAGTGAAAGGTATCTATAAAAAAGAACGGTTGACATTTCCACTGCAGATACGTGAGATCTGGTGGAGGGACTAGCCTGCAGCTGTGGCATCCTAAACTATACAAGGTACTAGGGATCGAGGTTAGGAATTCTTACATTTAATCTTCTGTTTTACTGGATTGACTTGGGAAAGAAACAAAATGTTTTAGTAATAAAAGTATATTTCATTCATCCTAATTTAACATGTAGATTCAAGTCTAATTTTTCTTCATGTGTTACTCTCTTGGATGGGGTTTCCTGTGGTATACTGTGGCATGAAGTTCCTACTTGATTTGGGAGGGTCTGGGTGTTATGTTTATAGCATGCATAATCAGAACAGCTGTGTTTTTGAATTTTTTTTCTTTTCCTTTTGTTTCTTTTACGACAGTATTACTTTTGCTTTAATTATAATGTGTACACCTTTGACATGGAGTTCTTCTGTATTGTTTTTGATGCTTTCTGTTTTGTTGTTTAATGCATTACTCTTCTTGTATACATGTATCTTTTAGTTATGAGTAAAAAATTCCCCTACTCTTTTTGAGAAGTGCCATGGGATCTTTAACATCCACCTGGACTACCACCAGAACTGGCAGATGGGACCTCAGTTTAACATCTCATCTGGAAGATGGCACCTCAGGAGTGCAGCACCCCCATCACGCTGCACTACGGTGTCAGTATTGGGATATTAACCCAAATGCCTGGTGTGGAGATAGAACCACAGCCTTCTGATCTTCCAGCCTCAGAGGCGAGTGTGCTACCTGCTGAGCCACTGACACTGAAATGACATGACATGACATGCCACGATCCAGCAGGATCATGATTTGGTATACTGTATACATGATATGCCTGGTAGCTGTGCAGGACTGAAACCAAGATGAATTCTTTTCAATTTCTGGGACTGTGCTGTCTCAAAGAGCTTTTCAATTTCAAGCAACTCAGCCAGGTTTGAGGTTTTAATTTCTATTAATGTGTTTTGTGGTGAATTACATTAGTTCTGTTGAGTTTAAATGTTTCTTTTTAATTGCGACAGTGCTTTGTACTGGAGTAATTGCTTCCGAGCTCAGACTGGTGTGATGCAACATGTTTTTTGAAGTCTTGACTTTCATTGATTTTAATGAATTTGTGCAATTTTTGCATTTGCATGTTTTTTTTTAGCACTACTTTATTTTTCCTCCCATCCAGCCACCGCTATGCTTCCCCCGGCGACCCCCTGGAGTGCCCCACACACACCAGCTGGCATATGCTGCTGTACCCACGAGAGGGGACCACCCCCTTGGTCCATGTGCCAGGCCAGGATCCAATACCGGCATGTCAGGTCACCCCCAGGCTGCTGCCAGGCTCAGGAAGCTGCAGCCATCAAGCTGCAGCGAGTGATGCTGCTAATTTTCCTCCTTTGTTGCCCTAGGAGTGCAGACGTGCAGTGATGTCTGGCACTGATGTGCTGACATCTGCTGCACTCCTCCCTCCATTTCACCGGCTCTAGCAGTGCCTCCTGGCGTCCCCAGGGGCCGCTGCAGAGTGGTGGAAACTCACATCCCTTCTCAGGATAGGAGAGTAGTCCTCTGGATGCTTGATCCTATCCTCTCCTGCTGACCCCTGACAACCCGGGCTCACTTCCAAACCCGGGTCGCCAGCATGACATGAGGTGTGGCACCCAGTGCCTCAATCTTCAGCGCCACCAGGCCAGCACATTTGCATGTTATTAATCAAATGCTGTAATAGCAAGATGAGTCAGCTGCACCATGAAGATTGCTTATGGGACGGGGATGGAATTTGAACTGTTCATAATATTTATCATGCTTTTACAATGTTGTTCTTCTACTCTATGATACCCATACTAATGCAAAATCTCATTTTCACAGGATTTCATCTTTTTAACTATCTTCTTAGCTTGGTAGATGGGTAGACAAGGCCAAACAGTAGGTATCTGGCAGGGTGCAGAAAATGTGCAATTGGGGGTAAATAAAGTATTAAACCTCTATTTCAATGAAAATAAAATTCCCAAACATTTAAGTCAATGCAATTTAATGTCATAAACCTTTAAGTCAATCCAATTATTATGATGTTTTTAACTGATGATGATGTCATCGATTTTTAATTGTTCTGTTATGGGGTAGTAAGTTTGCAGTTTTCTTATTGGGAGGAAGATAGCATGTGATATCATTGTGTATGCAACACATGTGTACCGGTAATCTAACATCTAATTAACATTGGTGGTGGGCAAGTTGATGGAGTCTAGCCTAAAGGAGAGGCTGTGGGTGTTCTCGGTGGAACCGGTATGCCTGGATGATCGCCAGCATAGTCTTGTCCCAGGCAGATCATGTCAGACTAACCTTGTGGAGTTCGACGATTGGGTGATGATGGCGCTTAATCATGGTAGAACGGTGGATGTCCTCTTTCTAGATTTCAGCAAGGCGTTTAATTTGGTACCTCACATTGGTCTGCTGGATAAGCTGGGGAGGATAGGAGTGGGGACCCTGATGGTCAGGTGGATTGGGAACTGGCTATCTGGATGTACTTAGCATGTGGTGGTGGTTGGGGGTTCGTCTTCCAGGGGGTCATTAGCAGGGTCCAGGAAGGGATCAGTTCTGGGGCTACTCCTGTTTAACACTTGCATCTCTGGCATCAGGAAAGGTATCAGCAGCGAAATGAGCCTCTTTGCAGATGACTCAAAGCTGTGGGGTGGTGGTGGATGGGGAAAAGGGTAGGGTTGCCCTGCAGGGGGATCAGGATGCTCTGTAGAGATGGTCATGCACCTGGAAACTGAAATTTAGCACAGCAAAAAGCAAGGTGCTTCACCTGGGGTGTAGGAACCCAGGCCATGCGTATACCCTGGTAGAGGATACACTGCAGGCTTCAAGTGGGGAAAGGAATCTGGGGGGTGGTTGTGGATGCCAGAATGAATAATTCTGAGCAATGTAGGAAGGCAGTAGCCAAGGCAAATAAGATGCTGGCTTACATCACCATGGGGATTAAGTTGAGAAGCAGGGAGGTAATTCTGCCGTTGTATAATTGCCTGGTTAGACCACACCTTGAATACTGCATGCAGTTCTGGTGTCTGCACTTAAAGACATTGCACTCCTAGAGTGGGTTTAGAGGATGGTGACCAAGATGATATGGGGTCTGGGTGATATGTCATATGAGGAGAGACTGGAGGAGCTCAGCCTGTTCTCACTGGAGGGAGAGGAGAGACAGGAGGGATACGATTGAGATCTTCAAGTATCTAAAAGGTGTAGATGAGTTAAGGGTAAATGGGGTCTTTCAGAGGAAAGTGGCAGGGGCCACCAGGTGCTACAGTTGGATACTGGAGGGTGGGAGACTCGGGGGGGGAGCGAAGGAGGTGATATTTCACTCAGAGAGTGGTGGAACCATGGAATGCACAACCCGAGGGGCTGGTGGGATATCTACGGTGGAAAGGATTCAAGAGAGGCTGGGGCAGGTAGAGGAGGAGGGTGAAACTAAGTTAGGTCATCTCTGGGGGAGAACTTTGGTGGGGATGGGGGGATCATCGGAGGGGCCAGAAGAGTGGTAACAGTAGCAATTAAGGGTACTGACTTGATAGATCATGAGGCCTACTCTGCTAGCATTTTGGTATGTTAGTATGATAAATCACAAGATAAAAAGTGTTATCTTGACCCAGCATGACAAAATAAATGAAGCTGGTCACTGAGCATGCTATGAAATGTATCTCACTCATTTTGGGCAGATTGAGCATGCTCAGATTTTTATTCTCACATGTGAGATGCCATTTATCTTTTGGTTTACTGTTACAGTATTGATTTGTTTCTCTTATGCTGAGACATTGAACAGAGGGGCACAGTTTACATTTGTTACTTTTATAACTTTTTACCATTTCTCTCATATGACCACCTAAACACCAAGGGCCATGGTCTAGATTCACAGAAGTCTGCTGTGGTACAAACACAATTTGCACTATGCAAACTGGAATTTGCCCTAAAATGGTATTCACAAAAGCCCTCTTTGCACCTGCAAACTGGATTTGAGTTGAGGCAACGTTTTAAGGAGGCTGCAATGCAAATTGGAGGGGAACTGCATATCAGTGCAGTCCCATTCACAAAGGATTTTCTCCATGCAAGGGCCTTTTGTGGGGTGCCCTTGCATGGAGAAAATACCACTTATTGAGACCTCGCAGTACTCCTCCCAGTCCTGATGACTGTTGGAGGTACTGCCAATCGCTGTTCTGTAATTAAAAAAATGATTGTGTCAATGGTGGAACAATGATTCTTCCCCATCCCCGAGAGCCATTCGCCATTGCTAGACTAAAAATAGTGACTGTGTCATTGGTGGTACAGTGGTCCCTCCCCATCCCCCAGAACTGATTGCCATCCCTACAGTTTAAAAAAAAAGTATATTATTTTCTGGTTGTATACGGTTCCCACCCCCCTCCCCAGTTGCTGATTGCCACACTATAGCAGAAAGAAACTGTACAGTAAGCCCCAGTGGTAGTGTTCTCCCCTGATCACTGATCACTGGACTGACAGCAAAGATTGAGATTCCCTCGTGGTCTAGTGGTCACCTCCTTGCCGACTGCCATCCCGAGCACAAGGAAACATGATAAAAAAGCCACCCTGGGGGTAGTGGTCTCTCCCCCTACCAGATAACTGACTCAACAGTGTCCAGTGAAACACCCCCACATCATGGTTCCCTGCAAATGAAACTAACATTTTCCCTGGTGTCTAGTGACCCATCCTCCAATCCCCGCTCCCCTTTTCAGAAAAAAAAAAATTCATCCCTGATGCCTAGTGGCTCCCCAGCTTGCCATGTAAAGCTCTACCACTCCACTCCCCACCAACCCAACCTGAGCCTGTGACTGGCTCAGCAGTCCTCCCACTACCATGGCCTTACGCTGACTGAACTGTGAAAGAGTGAGTACAGTATACACCATGCGCTCATTGGTTGACACTGTCAACCAATGAGCACATTTGTTTGTTTGTTTATTTAAGGTTAAGACCACAAAGCATAAGCACATTTACAATGCTGACCTTACCATCAGTACATTGCAAGGGTACAAACAGGTATAACATTTACAAAATAAAAAAAAATTACATACAGCACGTTGTGTATACTGTACTTACTCAGTCACAGTTCAGTCGGCAGCCAGCCATAGTGGTGGGAGGAGGGCTGTACCAGTTGTTGGATGGGTTTTGGGATGGGAGGAGCAGGGTGGTAGGTCAGTGTCTGCCAGGGCGGGAGCATGGGGGGTCGATTAGACCACCAGAGAAATGGGACATTTTCTTTTTTTCCAGGGAAGCAAGGTATGGGTGGGGGGTAGGTACACTGGACACCAATGAAAATTATATGTATATGTATATATATTTATTGGGTGGATGCTCAGGTGGGACAACTGGACTACTAGGGAGGGAGGGACTGTTTTCTTTTACTCGGTATGATGATCGGTGACTAGGGGATGGTGGAGGGAACACTGGACTCCCAGGGAATAATTTTTTTTTAATATCTGAACAGTAACGTGGCAACCGGGAGGGGGAAGGGTCCTCTAGATCACCAGGGTTACATGTGTCAGCCACAATGGTATGGCGATCGGTGAAGAGAGGAAGGGGATACTACACCACAAGCATTACATTGACTTTATCTTGGACCATTGATCAGTGATGGAGATGGTGGTGTCGTGCTATACTCACTGCAGGCCATGCATATGGGCCCATAATGGATATTCAAATGGTAACCTAGTGCCTTGCATGCCCAATGGGCTCATTTGTATGCCTTCTTTTGTGGATGACAAACAGTGCATCTGCACTATTCATTGTGGGGCCATTCTCCTGACTGGCTGTGGGGGCAGTGCTACTGGGCTTAGCAGTAGTTTTCTAGGGTTAGCACTGCCCCTCCAGCCTCTATTCACAGTCAGATAGCGCAGTGTGCTATCCAACTGTAAACAGTAAAATTTTGAACTTGTGCAACCACAAGGCACAGCACAAACTTTCACACTGCGCATTGCTATTTTCTGTGAATCTAGCCCCAGATATTAAAAAAATTGCCCTGTGGGCAAATTTTGCTCTGCACGGCAGTTATCATTAGCCTACATCCCTTTGCATGTAATATTCAAAGGATTAGCCCATGGGAAAACACTGCTGAATGTAGAATGCAAATAGAGATGTGCAAAGCATAGCCCAGAGTGCAGTGCAATGTTTGCCCAGCACTCAAGACAGCTCTGAATATAGCAAATTGGCAGAGAAAACAGCTACATCATGACATTATTGCAGTTGCATGTTCTGTGATGTGCAATTGGTCAAACTCCATTGCACGGTGTATTTAAGCAGTGCATTGCATAATGCACAAGTGCAAAACCATTTAGCGTGGCATGCAAATTTGCTATATTTAGCCAGGCTATGCAAATAAGCCTCACTTGGCAGTCAGAGGGCAAAACAACACATTAGCCAGAAGGAAGAAGATTTAAACACAGAGGGATGCTAGAAACTGCTAGAAGAAGAGAGGATTTAAACAAAGAAGGCTGCTAGAAACTGCTAGAAAGAAATGACTTCTAGAAACTGCCAGAAGGAGAGAGGATTTGAGCAGAGAGGGCTGCTAGAAGCCATCTCACTAGGTTACAGTTGAGTGGCTAGATGATGAAAATGAATTGAAATAACTTTATTTTTCACTTGTAGATCACAGCATCTCTACAGAAAACTGAGGAGTACTATGAGCAGAGGACACAACATGAGCAGGATGGCGAATCGGAGGCAAAGTGAGTGGAGTGTGACAGAGTGGATTAACTGATTGCTTCTTTTGCAGGGAAGCAACTGAAGAACCTTGCCACCCTTTTCCATCCCACCCACCCCAGGCTCATTTTCCTTTTATAGGCAAAGGACCAGGTAGCAATCTGGAACTTCCTGCTTAGAGACAGGAAAGAATAGGAGGGAAGGGAGAAGGTGAAAAGGAAAAAAATGTAGTAAGGGCTGGGAAAGGAGAACAACTTTAAGTAACAGTTAAAGGGGAAGAGAGACTGGTCAGGCACAGAGCACAGCTAAGAGCAAGGTTAAGCAAGACAGGAGTTGGCATAGTAACCTATAAGGGACATTGATAGAAGTACAGAAGGATCAAGACAGGGCACAGCTACTCATAAAAGGCAGCCAGAAGGACAGAAGGGTAAAGACAAGGCACAGTTGCTTAGGGAGAGGCAGAACAGAAAAAGAAGATGCTGGGAGTGGTGCAATGCAGTGGATGCAGGCCAGCAGTTTTCAGGAGGACATTCTGGATGCTGCACTGCTGCCCCATCTGCAGACACCTTTCTGGGCTGAGGATAGAGGTCACCTGTCTCCAGGCCGAGCTGGCTAGGATGCGGGGGACCTGTGTCCCCACCCAGAGGCCACCGAGTCAGCTTCCACCTCCTCAACGATTGCCTCACAGAGGGAGTGGTTGGACTATGGTGGGCTTGAGGAGGGTGAGAGAGGTGGCAATGAGGTACATCCCACAACCAGTGGCATTACACAACTCCTACTCAGTTTTGGAGGAAAGGGAAGGTCATATGATGACACCCAAGGTAGTGTCCAAGAAGGGTGACAGGGACATCAGGATGGATCAGGAGGGGGCAGGGGATCACAGAGGAGAAGGAGGAAGCAATTCCTAGTGGTGGACTCTGTTGTCTGAGGAATACAGTTGGGAACAGGAAGCGAAAGAGAGAAAGAGGCAAAGTGCCTACCTGGAGACACAGCTTGGCGGGATGGGAAGTGAATCCAGAGGATTGCAAGTGCAGTAGCAAGGAGAAAGGAGCTGGATGTCATTGTACACCTAGGGATGAAGACCTGGCAGGGGATAGTGAAGAGTTAGGCAGAATCCAGGAGGAATTCAAGGAGTTGGGGAGAGGCCTGAAGCAGGTGGCAAGCTCCGTGTCCTTCTCAGAGGTACTGCCTGTTCATGGCAAGGAGGGGAGGCCAGGAAACTCTGAATCCAGGAATTCAACTCATGGTTGAAGGAATGATGTGGACAGGACTGATTCGGCTTCATGGGTACTGGGGCCCCACCTGGTGGGATGTGGGGCTATAAAAAGACAACAGCCTGCATCTGTTCAGGGAAGGGACCATCGTTCTCAATGAAAGGTTTAAGTGCATCTTAGGCAACTGGGGGTTGGAGGGAGGACAGGAAATAGAATGTACTCCCCCCCCAAAACCACAGGAACTACAGGGAAACACTGGAGGGAAGCAGATCGGCTGAGGGATCTCATCAACATGAAAACAGGGTGCTGGGAGAGACTGCTTCTCAGACTGACAAGGATTATGATCAAAAGAGGGGAATGCTTACTTGAGAAAAGCAGGGGAGGGGCATCACATCTTGGAGAGCCTTATGTGCAAATGCCCAAAGTCTGAGTAACAAGATAGGAGATTTCAAGGCTACCATGGTGGAATCTGACATGGACATTGTGGCTATCAAGGAGACCTGGTGAAATGAAAACCAGAGCTGGAAAGTGTTCATTTTGGGTTACAATCTATTCAGGAAGGACAAAGTAGGCAGAAAGGGGGAAGGAGTGTCTCTGTAGGTGAGGGAAAACATAAAGGCCACAGAAATTCAAGGGGAACAGGGTGGAGGGGAGATACTGTGGGTTATACTAGAAAGGAAAAAGGGAACATCCATCCACACAGAAATAATTTACAGACCATCAACTCAGGGGGAGGACACATATAGTGAGATTTTGCTAGCAATCCAAAGGATGGCACAAAATGTAGAGGTGTTGCTAGTCGGTGATTTTAATCTACTGGATATAGACTGGTGCCTCCCCACAGCAGCAACAGCTAGGAGCTGGAGCATTTGGGACTCCCTGCAGGGGGCATTCCTTAAACAGATGGTCAAAGACCACACACAGGAGGAGGCATTACTGGACCTGATGCTTACAAATGGGGACAGTGTGACAAGGGTTACTGTGGGGAGCACCTGGGGAACAGTGATCACTGAATAGTGTGATTTGAAATAACTGAGGGGGTGGAACCAAGCCACACAAACACAAGAATCCTAGACTTTAAGAGGGCAGACTTCAGAGAGATGGGACAACACCTAAATGACGCTCTGACAAGAGTAGGGGACAAGAAGGCTGTAGAGGAACAGTGGGAGGCAACCAAAGCAGGGATTGCAATGAAGACTCAACTCTGTGTCAAACAGGTGAGCAAGGGAAAGAGAAAGAAGAGACCACTATGGTTTTTATGGCTGTGGATAGAGCCGACAGCCATCTTGTCTAATGAGGTAGCAGAAAAGGTTAAAACAAAAAAATTAAAAAAAAGCATTTAGGCAGTACAAAAAAACTCAGGAGGAAGGGGACAGGTACTGGTATGAGAGAAAGCAAAGTGAGACAGGGAAGGGAGTTTGGGAAGCCAAGGTGTGAAAAGAAAAATGCATAGCAAATTCAGTGGTAAAGGGAGACAAAAGCTTTTATAGGTACATCAGTGAAAAAAGGAGGGCAAGGGGGAAGGGATTGTTCAACTGAAACGGGAAAATTGGAGCAGTGTAGAGGATGACTGCCAGAAAGTAGATATACTGGACAAATATTTCTGCTCAGTTTTTACAGTATAGGGGCCAGGGAGTGGGCCAACAACAAGTGATAGTGGCATGATGGGCACAGAGATGGACACTGTCCCTATTTCAAAGGAAGAGGTCCTCAGGGACCTGGCAAAACTGAGAGTTGATAAGGCAATAGGAACATATGGGCTACACCCCAGCATTCTAAAAAAGCTAATGGAAATGTTGGCAGAATCACTGACTGCCCTTTTCAGCCTGTCTTTTGAAACAGAGGAGGTTCCCAAAGACTGGAGGAGAGCTGATGAAGTCCCTCTGTACAAAAGTGGGAACAAGAAGGAGGCAGGAAACTACAGACCAGTCAGCCTGACCTCAGTAGTGGGAAAAGTCATGGAAACACTATTGAAGAAAAGAACCATGGAACACCTGGTTGTCAATGGTCTACAGGACACAAGGCAGCATGGTTTTGCAGGAGGGAGGTTGTGTCAGACTAACCTCATGGAGTTTTTCCACTGGGCAACCAGGGAGGTAGATCAAGAAGAGCAGTCGACATGGCCTACTTGGATTTCAGTAAGGCCTTTGACACCGTCCCACATCGTAAATTGATCAGGAAGCTGCAGATCATGGGAGTAGGAAAGAAGGTGGTGAGGTGGGTGGAAAGTTGGCTGCATAATAGGACCCAGAGGGTGGTGGTAAATGACATTCACTCTGAAGAGGGTAAGGTGATCAGTGGGGTACCACATGGATTGGTACTGGTCATGGTTCTCTTCAATGTCTTTATCAGTGACATTGCAGAGTCTGGAAGGGAAGATCTGCCTGCTGACTGATGACAATAAACTTAGCAACATGGTGGACACGCCAGGGGGAGTAGCAGTAGTAATTTTTATTTGTTCGCTCAAAAGATCATTACAAAAATACATTAAAAAATCTTAAATATTATATCATAAATATTATCACATGACATTCATATAAGTAAAAACATTTCTCACACAATAACATTCATAAAGTGCCATTTCCATCTTTTTGTAATCTGAACATTCATGTATTAGTTCAATTTTCTATAAAAATTATATTCATACAATTAAAGCTTTCAAACAGTGTTGTTCTGTATAAGAAACATAAGGATTTATTACTTCTACAGGTCTTAACTATTAATAATCAATATCAGGATAATATGTTCAGACATTGAGTGCGATTATTTTTAATAGGGAGACCACAGAGACCAGCACTTTGGGGTCCCTGGATTTTAACAGATAAGCCAACAATTGGTTAGGTTGATATTGCTGTTTTTTTTTTATTTATGTATTTATTTAGTTTTTGTTGACTGGGTAAGTGCACTAGACAAATCCTGCCTATTTTCAGGCACGACCCGGGGGAGGGAGATACAGATGAATGTCAAGCGACCTTGAATCAGATTAAGCCGTTGGTGGTATTTTTAGTGAATGAGGGAAATTTGGCCAGGACACCGGGGAAATTCCCTTACTCTTTTTTTTTTGATAAGTGCTATGGGATCTTTAACATCCAGCTGAACTACCACCAATCCAGGCAGATGGGACCTTGGTATAACGTCTCATCCAAAAGACGGCACCTCAGAAGTTCAGCACCCCTCTCATGCTGCACTACAGTGTCAGTACTGGGATATTAACCCAAGTGCCAGATGTGGGAACTGAACCCACAGCCCTCTGATCTCTTGGCTTCAGAGGTGAGTGTGCTACCTACTGAGCCACTAACACTGACACTGTTGGCTCAGTATTTCTTCTAAAAGAGAGCATCTATATTTCTCGTACAATGGGCACAGCAATATTAAATGCCAAAGATCGTCTTGACCCAGTCCACAATTACATACAAACTCCCTTTTTTCCCCCCATTAACTTGTGCTTTTTTTTGTTATTTAAATAGCATTCAAATCTGAATCTTGTAAAATACTTCCTCTGTGCTGGATTTAAAACACAGAGGTATTCCTCCATCATGTGCTCTCTCTCTCTCTCTCTTGTTTTTTGCCACCCAACGACAAGCTCTAGATTGTTTACAAAGTTCCAGATCACCTTGTCTAAAATAATTCCTAATTCTGTCATTAACAATCACTTTTATAAACTCAAAGGGATATCTGAGACTATCTGTAATTATATTTAATAAGCCGTATGGTTTAATAAATTTCTCGACCACCAGCATAGAAGGGATAGTTAAATCCTGATGCTTGTAACTAATGGCTTCTTCTAAACACAGTTGAGGGAGCCTATACGAAGACATAATAAAGATCTTTATCCAATAAGTAATCAACCTCTGGATACAAGAACACTCCACTGAGAGTTGTCCTAGTTCAGCTCTAACCAATGCTGAAGGTGCCATTAGAGAAGACCCATAATTTTTTATAAAACTTTTTCAAACTAATATCCAATATTCCTTTATATTCAAGTCCCCATATTTCGGCACCATATAAAAGCTGAGATTTAATCTTTGCACGGGCTACTAATAAATTCCCTCTAATGATTTTCCACCATACTTATGTGAAAAAGATAGTAAAACTAGGGAAAATTTTTCTGCCTTAATTCTAGTGTTTTTTTGGTGAACATCCCATTTTCCATTCTTGCTAACTGTTAAACCCAAATAACAAAAGTTCTTCACTACCTCTGTTCTGTGATTAGTCATATAATACTGATAACTCTTTTTCTTACCTCCAAAAAATTAAAAGACTTCAGTTTTCTCTTGGTTTATTTGCAAATCTGCTTCTATACACTCATCTTGCAATTTCTTTAGACTCCTGGTCATTCCCAAATGACTAATGGAAAAAAGGACAACATCATAAGCGTATGCTAAATACAAAATTATTCTTATTCCATTTCTGGGTAAATGGAATTCTTGATTATACATTTTGTTTAGTACAGTGGAAAAATATAAATTAAATAATAGAGGAGTGAGAGTACACCCTTGTTTAACCCCAATGTTATTTTTAAACCAACCGCTTAATTCTCCAGATTCACTATATCTGACTTTGGTAAAAATATTATCATGTAGAATTCTAATAATTTGCAATAAAGATTTATCTGTTCCCAGTTTATTTAGTCTTTCCCAAAGAAGTGGTCTGCTGACCATATCAAAAGCTATTTTTAAATCAATGAATGTACAATAAACTTTTTGTTTTTTGATTACATTGGCCCAGATATTCAAAAGGGTTGCGCATGGCGCACCAGTGTTGCACCATGCACAACCCACTGATGTGCCCCATCATGATATTCAAAAGGGAAAAGTGCCCCACACAAATCCTGATGCGCTGGAGCGCATCAGTAATGTATGCAGGCACAGGTGGGGGGGCGTGCCCATACATAACCTGCACAGCCCGATATTCAGCCTGGGATGTGCAGGGTCATGCATGTGCAACCCCTACCTGTGTCTGCACAAAGTTAAGCCAAAAAATAAAGGAACAAGTGATGGCTACCCACAGGTGAGCTGCCGCATTGCAGGGTGCAACACGGCAGCTGCCACCTGTAGGTGGCCACCCGAGTTCCTGCCGCACCTGGTGGTGTCTCCCATGCCCCATCACAGGCATCTGTGTAGCAAAATCCCCCCTCCTATATCCCTGGAGGCCCAGTGGACCTCTATGTGCCCGATCGTGGGCATTTGTGTAGAAGAATAAGCCCCTCATCCAATATCCCTGGTGGTCCAGTGGACCGATCGCTGCCTGATCATGGGCATCTGTAACTCATAAAATACCCCTACCACCTTGGTGGTCTAGTGTACCCCCCTTCCCACCCGACCACTAAGTCCCACCTCACGCTCCCCATCAGCGCAGGCGGCGGCAGCACCACCTGCCTGCCACCCCGCCTCCCGCAACTGACAGCTCAGTAGGGTTCACGCCCATTGGTTCACAGCATGGCCAATGGGCGTGCAACCCATACCACAACACAGTCCAGATATGTGATGAATTCATTCCACCTATCTGGACTAAATAATATGGTATAGGCTGCACACCGATAGCTCATGCCGGCGAACCAATAGAGGTGCAGCCAAGACTGTCGGTCGGTGAAGCGGCAAGGACAGATAACACCAGTGCTACTACCCGCCTGCTGACGAAATAATGGGGTGGTGGAGCTCCAGTGGAGTGGGTGGGAGTGAAAACTGCACTGAACCACCAAGACAATGAGGTATTTTATGATTACGAATGCCTGCAATGGGCAGTGATCAGTCCACTGGACCACTAGGATATTGGATGGGGGGGTACTATACCGATGCCTGTCATCGGACACATAGAGGTCCACTGAACCACCAGGGACATTGGATAGGGGGATTATTCTTCTACACAAATGCCCGTGATCAGGCACATAGAGGTCCACTGGACCACCAGGGATATTGAACAGGAGGGGGTTCTTTTAGATGAATGCCCATGATCGGGCTGCAGGGGGCATCAGTCCCCGATGGCTGCTGCCTGGCAGGGTGCCAGGCACAAGTCATCGGGGATCGGTGCACCTGCATGCTAATGGCATGCAAATGGGGCCATTATGAGATGCAAATGGCCCCCTGTGCACCTTGCATAAATTATGGCCCCATTTACATGTCCCCTTTTGAATATCGCAGGTGCTGTGCATGGCGCAATGACACTTGCGCTAGTGCATCTCCATGCTCTACTCTGGCCACTTGCACTGGAGCAGTGCCACTGCACCATGCAGAGTGGGGGTGGCCAGAGTGTGATATTCAAAGCTGCTGCTCCATAGCGCAGCTCCATTGAATAATGCCCAGGCCACACCCCTGCACAACAAAGTTGAGCTGTGCCCAGGCTTGCTCCATAGCCAGGCACAGTTTGAATATCTGAGCCATTATATTTATATATTATACGAGATAATGTAAAACATTGATCAATAGTAGAATAATTATTTCTGAAACCTGCCTGTGCTTCATCAATTATATTATTACTTTCTGATAATCTCAATAATCTATTATTCAGAATTCTGGAAAATACTTTCACTACAGTATCCAGAAGACTGATTGGCCTATAACACTCTGGATTCTTTCTATCCCCTCTTTTGAATATTGGAACAGTTATATTTAACTTCCAGCTATTTGGAACATCTCCTGATTTCCAGATATAATTAAACAATTTATATAAAAATGGGATCCAGAAATATTTTGTTTTAATTATTACATCTAAAGGAACCCCCATCCAGTCCAAGAGCTTTTCTTTTCCTAAATGATCCTAAAGCACTTTCAAGTTCAGATAGAGTAATCTCAGTAATTGGAATAAACTCTCTCCTTATCATATCTTGGTTAGCCATACAAGACAAATGATCCTGGTCATCCCTGAAAAATATATATTTTTTAAATGCCTAACCAAAGTCTCTGGTTCAATATGAGTATCAACATAACTATAATTCCTTGTACCATGGTTAACAATATTCCAGAAGGTTTTACTATCCTTTGTAAAGACTGCTTCTTGAAGATCTGTCCACTATTGTTTAATACATCTATCTTTATGTTTAAGCAAAATCTCTCTACATTGTTTTCTAACCCTGTTCATTATTCTATTAGTATTCTTATTTAGATTTTGTTTTATTAATCTTAATTTTTGATTTAATGATTTCCTTGCTTTTTTACAGTCTTTGTTAAACCACTGAAATTTCTGCCTAGACTGTACTGGAAAATCCCTTATTGTTATATATGCAATTGTATTTATAATATAATTATATTCTGATATTAATGTAAAGTCACAAGATTGCTCAGAAAGCTCTAATAAACTGGAAAGAATATATTTACTCTCAAGCAGTGCATAAAAATTATGCCCCTCAGTCAAATTCCACTCAATGCCCTGTTTGTTTTTCTTTGCAGGGATTGTCATTCTATCCTTTTTGCTGTTTTTTTTTCAACAAAAATCTCTAGCTCTAGGGACATATGTTGGCTTTCAGGTCTGGGAACCAAGCACAAGGAATTACAATTATTGATCAGATTAAGATTAACCCAAATGTAATCAATAATGAAACAACTATTACTTCCCCAAAATGAATATTGTCCATCAATGTCTACCATTTAACAACAACAAATTTTTATTTGATAAGGTTTCATTTAAATCCTTTCCCTTCTTATTAATCATTTTATCTTTAGAATGCCTTATTAATGGTAATTTAAAGTCTGGATTAGCAGTGATGGCCTCCATTTCTTCATCTGAGCATCCCTGAAGATCACCAAGTCTTGCATTAAAATCTCCCATTATAATAATTTTACTGAGTGGACTACCAGTTTGTATTTTTTTTATTAAATCATCCAATATCAGAAGATAATCTTTATCTCCATTAGTGTTACCCAGAGGATAAGAATAAACATTGATTATATACCAGTTCTTATCATTGTTAGCTCCTATTAATTTAATAGCAAGAATAGTGCTGCTAGGAATATTTAGCTCCTTAGATGTAACATCCCTATCTAATTTAACAAAAATTGTCAAACCACCTATAGCCCTCCCATACTTTTTGGTTTTTGTTGCTTTCTTACAATACACAGAACACCCACTCATAAATAAATCACTTAAAGTCCATGTTTCCTGTATTCCAACACTATTAAACTGTTTTAAATAATTAACTGTATCAGGGTCTCCCAATTTTTCCTCCTGACCAGTTGAATTCCAAGACAACATTTTAATAACCATTGTATCATAGTTGTCAGATTCATCCAAATCCATGTGATTTAACTTCCCAATATTTATGCTAGGTCTTTGTAGTCTCCCTTCTAAACAGACACATTGTCAATTTTTCAAAAGAGCCAAAAGCTCATATCTGTTTGAAATCTCTACCATAGTCTCCCATCTTTGAGAAGCAACTTCATTCCATTCTGATTATTAACAGCATTTTCATATTCTTTTTCAACACAAAAATAAACTTCAAAATGATCAAAAATACTAAGTTTTTTTTAAATTTCCTTTAAAATACATTCTTGATTAACAAAGAATATAATTTGACCATCCTTGTATGATCTAGAAACTTTAATAATTTAATGGCTACCAACCTGTAAATCCAAACACTCATTTAGAAAATTAATCAGCTTTTGTTTTAAGTTAAATTTTGTTTCTTTTGGAAATTGTTTCATACCATAAATAGAAACTGAAACATCAATTTTACTAACCTGTTTAGGTTTGTTTACATAAAACTCAGGAAAAAAATATTTCAACAATATCTCCTACAGCAATATCCATGTTAGATAGTTGCTTAGATTTTTGAGTTGTTGCTTTCAGAGCATAAAATTGGCCAGTTACCAACAAAACCAATTCAGTTCAAATTATTGGTCTTAAAATGCTGATTGAATTTCTTACCCAGTTGCAGCCATCAAACAACAACAATAATAAACCCATTACAGTATCAGCAAGTTTTTTTGGAGTTTCATTATGAAGGCATGCAACCTTATATAATGGTAAAATGAAATCTGATTCCAAAGTTTCCCCATAAATAATCTAAAATGTTCATTCATACCTGTTCCTGATGTTTTACTCAGTGAACACCCGTTGGCCCCAGGTTCAGCATTTTCAATCACTCCTGATTTTTGTTCCATAATTCCCTCAATATTATTTTTGGAAAATTGTTTTTTGCCTCCTTCCTCTGTTTGAATTATGTCCTTTATCTTTGTTTGTGGATTTTTTTCTCTTTTTTTGTTATTATTTTACCATTAATATTATTTGCCCCAACTATCCTACCACTCCTTGCCTGTTTTTTTTATTAATCATTTGTGCATGCTTAACAGTTTTTGATTTAACAACAGTGTTTAAACCATTTCCATTGTTCCCTTAATGTTTTCTCTTGATACTAATTTCCTCACTTATTATTTCAGTAGTTATTTCCCTTTTCTTTTCCATTTTCTTATCATTACCCTTATTTTTTAATAAATCAAAACCAGAAATCTCAGCATCGGTAATGGGCTGTGGTTCACTAAGAGACACACTCCTATCAGGAGTGAAACATAGTCTCTGTGAATCAGAATCCATTTCCCTTTTCTGACGCTCACCCTTTTGCCACAACACTGGGTGATCAGTGGCCAGTTCTCTACAAATACTACTGTCTACTAAATCTTTAGCTGGCAACATAATATATTCTGAGTGGGTACTAGTTCCACTCTGGTCAACTTCAGATGTTCTCCTAATTGATCCCTTAGAATCAATTATATCACTATCATTTAATCAATTCTGGCCTTTATCAGTTTGTGATATTTTTGAGTCATCAAGTATCCTAGCATCAGTTTTCTCAGAAAGATTTTGCTCTATTGACAACAATCTAATTCTACTTTCAAGACACACCCCTTTTACAAAGGATATATCTTTTTAAATCTCTACAAGCTGCTTAAATAATAGTATATTAGCCTTAACTGGATCTCTTAAAACTGCTAATAGATCTTTTGACAGCCCCTTAATGTCTGATATATTCAAGTATTCTGGGCTCATTGTCAATGAACTAAAATGACTGGGACTTAAGGAAAGTTCCCCCCTTCACTTAGTGAGGTTGCTATGCTCAGATTCATATTAGGACTTCCTTATTAATTAAGCTGACCTTGTTAGAATCTATTCTAGCCAACTGATGGATAGAAATAAAAACATTCTGATTCATATTTCTGTTAGCTTCAAAACCTGCAATATCATGCTGTATAGTTTCTTTTAGGCTTGTGACTTCCATGTCTAAATCAGAGAAAATCTGAAAAATCTGGGTAAAGTCAATTTTCCTATTTTCAAACTCCCAGTCCACTCCCACCATTATATTATTTAAGCTAGGATTATTCACAACAGTATCATCTATGGGTGGGGAGGGGTTGTTTGATTCAAAGAAGGGTTAATATCCTTATTTATAACAATAGGCCTTTCCAAATTTACTTTTACTTTATTAACAGAAGTACAAAAAATGCCTAATATCTCCATTACCTTCATATGGAACTGAGATAAGTTGAGATGTAATTCCCTTTGCTAACTGTGCCAGCTTTATATGCTTACTTTTATTTCTTTTTAGTTTACCTTTGTTATACGATATATCATGATTTTTTCCCAATATTCTGTTGGCCAACATCTTCAAAGACAAAGGCCCATCAGATTTTACTCCCCCCCCTCCTGTTTGCAGTCTTCAGCAATAAACATGTCCCCAGTGTCCAATGAATTAACAGTTTTATTCTGGCTATGTGTAATGGCTGGTATACGCTCATAAATAGATAAATCCACTTTGATCAGCTCAAATTATTTCCAATGAACACTTCTGTCACTCTAAAGAAAAAAGGAAAAACCTCAGGGAATATACAATTAAGTAGCAATGTCACACAAGATCATACAAATGGAAAGTGCTGCCTATGCATATTCCTAAAAAAAAAAAAGAAAAAAGTTCCACAGCAGTTCCTTCTTTATGTACCGTTTAAGGGCTGTTTACCCAATTTATATTCAGCCACTCTCTTGCTTTCACTTGGCTCTTCCAGTTCTTTAAAAGAGGCTCCAAAAAACTCCAAAAGCCTCCAGGAAGTCTCGTCGGATTTCTATTGACCCCTTAAGAGCTGGCATCTCCCCAATGTTCTGTTAATAATCACAGTCACAGACATCCCTCCTTTGCAACTCTTAGTGTAAAGCAATTCATTTTCAGTTTACCTTTAATTTAAATAATAAACATTTTGAGAGACTGCACTGGAATAAACTGACTGCAAAATACCATTAAAATCTAACATCTAAAAGTTCCATATAGAACAGAACAAATGGCTTTGATTATGAAGTAATACTGAACAGTACTAAAATAGTACTAAAAAATGTCAGGCTATATTAACACAAACAATAATTGAACTAAAGAATAAAACAATTTATACTTGAGGATACATGAGGATACACTTACTTCATTCTGTCATAAAATACACTCAGGCTTTTCAGACTTTTCAGGCCTTTCCAGGCTGTAACTCTAGGTCTGGACTTTAGAGCTTATAAAATAAAATAAAGTATAAAGGAAGTATATACCCCACTCCTTCCAAGCCAGAAGGTGCTCTCTTCAAAAGGCTTCACTCTTAAAGCTTCTAAACCACAAGGTTTTACAAGCATAGACAAGTTATTAAAACCTGTCAGCCAGTAATCACTGGAAGCTACTTTTAGCTAAACAGCCTAAACAACTCGAACATTTAAAATGATCCTTAGCTGCCCGCAAATGTGAACTCTGGCATGGTCTGGTTGAGAATGGCGTTCTGCTCATACCACGACACACATGCGCTTTAGTATTTTCAAAGCACACGACCACCATAACCAACCAAAAATCAGGATTCACTTAATAGTGCGAATAACAAAAATACAGAAATAAATAATTTAAATACTACTTTTGCAAATGTACATCAAATTTAAGTTTGAGTTTCTGTTTAAAACTATTCAGCCTTTTAGAACACAGAGAAGGAACAAGAAAAGAAACACTTTCAGTCACTTCAGATACTGAAATCTTGCTTTATATTTGCTTTTCCTTTTATCTCCTTTACTAGGGACAGATTTGGTATCCTTATTCCTTGTTTCTCATTCTTTATTCCTTGTTCCCCCACTATAACTCAGCATGCTGTCTCCAGGCATAACCTTTCTGAAGGGTCTTCCTCTTTCCTTGATATCCAGCTCCACCTCCGCTTTTCTCCTGCGGGGAATAAGAAAACAGCTTGAAGACTGCACACAAGACGGCAGACGCACAAAAAAGTCTAATAAGGTCAAATATTTAGCTGTGGTGGCATACCTTTTATAAGAAAAAAGAAAGCTTATACTTGACCCTGTTCTCTGGGTTTCTCTTCAACTCAGCAGTGTGCAGCTTCCAGGGGGCATAGACAGAATGAAGGGGTGTCTAAAAAAGCTGTGGGATTGGTCAAGAAATTGGCAGCTGAAGTTCAATACAAAGTGCAAGATAATGCACATGGGGCACAAAAACCCAGGAGCATCATATCATCTGACAAGGGAGGAAATAGAATGCTCCAAGCAGAAAAGAGACTTGGGGGTGATCATCTCTGATGACCTCAAGGTTGGGAGGCAGTGTGACAAGGTGGCAGGAAAGGCTAGCAGAATGCTAGGATGCATAGGCAGGGGAATCAACAGCAGAAAAAGAGAAGTAATTTATTCCACTGTACAGGACTTTGGTAAGATCACACCTTGAGTACTGTGTCCAGTTCTGAAGGCCTCACCTGTATAAGGATGTTGATATGGTTTCAGAAAGGATTTTAGAAAAGAATGACTGGACATGGAAAGACCAGAGGAAAAGCCCATGCTGAGGCCAAGACTGGCTTCTTTCAGGCTGATCTGCTGTTCCCCGTCACCTGTGTGCACAGACTGCTGCAGAAGGGAAAGTATGCAGAATGGATTGGGGCCAGAGCCCCAAGCTATCTGGCCACTGTGCTTAAGCACCTGACGGCTGAAATCCTGGAGTTGGCTGGCAATGCAGACCAGGACAAGAAGA
This sequence comes from Neoceratodus forsteri, assembly GCA_016271365.2. Lineage (NCBI taxonomy): Eukaryota > Metazoa > Chordata > Ceratodontiformes > Ceratodontidae > Neoceratodus > Neoceratodus forsteri. Next base: position 513,246,271 of record CM028138.1, read on the forward strand.
ACCATAGCATCCCACAGCACCTGCAGCTGGCTGTCTGCAATGATGAGAAGCTCAACAAGCTGCTGGAAAGGGTGACCATCACTAAGGGCAGGGTGCTAAGGCCGCCAACATACGTATTGGACTAATCTACAAGCACAAGCACTGTATGACTGCTGATACCCTTAAATTGGCTATCTACAGCTCTGTCACCTCTGTCATTGACTACAGTGTTGCCATCTACGGCTCTGTTTCTACAACTGCCATCAGCAGGATCTCAGTGATGCTCAAGAAAGCCTGCAGACTATTAATGGGTACTGCCCACCTAACACACACCTGTGACCCATACGCCCAGGCTGGTTTGCTTCCACTCCTCAGTAGAATACAATATCAGACCTGCCTGTTAAGCAAAAAGGTTCTCCTTGGGCTCGTGCCTCCAGGTGTTGGAATGCTCCTAACTGCCCACAGTAGTACCCAGCATATATATAGTGCTCAGCATCTAACCTTTCATGTTCCCAGATGTTGGACCACTATGGGTCAGTGGTCATTCACCCACAGGGCTCCTCAGTGGTTCAATACCCTCAACAAAGAAACACTTTCCTCTTCTACACTTGGACCCTTTAAAAGGAATCTCCGACTTTACCTCACCTCAACCACTCAATGTGACTGCTTCTCCTAAAGGGACTGCCCCAACCTCTACCCAGTTGCTCCTGACCAGTGATCCATATCCTATCACAGCATTCTACTCTTTTGGCTCCTGCTTTTTCTGCTTCACCCTTGATCTTCTCCCCCCCAACCCCTCCCACCACTACTGCACTTCTCAGTCATTGGACCCTCACCGCCAAATTTACTCACACTATTTTTAGCCATCCCTCCCACCCCTGACAGTGGCCCCTCAGCCTGCCTACTTTTTCCTGACCCCCCACCTACCCTGCTCATGCTAACTGTCCTTTATTTTATAATCTCTTATTCTGTAACTTGATCTAAGCTCACTTATGCAGTTGCTGTCCAGTAATGTCTGTAATTCTAAAGTGTGTTTTGACTGTAAACCATTGTCAGTCTTTGTAAGTTACCCTCCATCCTTTGACGTGGAACCTTTTTTAAATGAGCAGTTCTTGCTCAAAGGTATTTGTAATCCTAGAATTTAATAAATAAATCAAATAAATAAATAGGGTGGAGGCAGTTCAGAGGAGGGTGAACAGAATGGTGCAGAGACTACATCACAAGGCCTACAAAGCTAGGCTGAAGGAACTGAATATGTACTCCCTGGAGGATAGCAGGGAGTGGGGGGTTATGATTCAAACATTTAAGTACCTCACAGTGAGAAATAAGGTACAGGAAAATATAATTTTTCAAGGCAAAGCAAGGCAAATTTTATTTTTCTGGTGCCCAATCCCCGGAATCTCTGGGCATTGAACAATGAAAGCACACTATCAATACAGTAATGCAAATCAATATAAAAACAATAAAATATCAACATTAATAAATATAATTAATAAATATCTCTATAAAAACTGAAATTCAAACAGAAAAGCAGAGTACCCAGGGAGGACTAATACCTGAGGTCTGGGAAGGCCTGATTAAACAGGAAGGCATTGAGGCAGGCCTTAAAAATCTCAACTGGAGGTGCCACCCAAATTGATGGAGGAAGTGAATTCCACAGGACAGGGCCGGTGACATTAAATGCTTTGTCACCGGCAGTTTTAAGCTTCTTCCTGGGAATCACCAGGAGGCCCCTAGGGGAGAACCGGAGGGAGCAGACCGGGGCAGTAGGTGTAAGAAAGTCTGACAGGTAACCTTGACCCTGCCTGTGTAGGGCCTTAAAGGTGAGCAAGCCCACCTTAAAGAGGATCCTCCACCATACTGGCAGCCAGTGCAGATTGCGCAAAACTGGGGTGATACAGCAGAATTTTGGCTGCCCAATTAGTGGCCTTTGTGGCCGTGTTCTCCTTTAGCTGCAGCTGGCAGAGGTAACCCTCCGAGACCTCAAGGTAGACCGCATTACAGTAATCAAGTCTGGATGCCACAAAGGTATGCACCAAGGTGGGGAGGTCCATAGATGGAACTAGGGGCCTAACCCTAGTGATAGTCCTAAGATGATAAAAGCTTGTCCGGACAACAGATGACACCTGCAAATCAAATGACAATCTGTTGTCAAAGGTCACACCAAGGTTTTGCACCCTAGAGGAAGTCCTCAACCAGGCAGCTGCTGCAGTCTGACATAGAGTCACAATCAGTCACACAACATGAGTGGTGGCAACCCCCTGAAATACACCGATCCCACGGAGAGGCATGTCAGGGTCAGGCAGCACACCAGCAACACCATCATCCATGGGCACTCCTCAAACCCCTGGGCATGACCTAGACATTCCATCATTCAGCCAGAAGCATGGAAGTGAAGGGGCAAGGGTGACCCTGTCCCCAGGGACATCACCCTTCTCCTCCATTGGGCCATGACACCTACATACAGGGGTTGCAGATGCCAATCCCTGCACACCCATGAAGGATAGAGAGCTTGAGTTTGGAGGCCTCCCCTCCCTTTTCTGTATACCGGTTTTGTTTTCACAGGCATCCCTACACCCCAGCCATGTCCCACTTGTTGCATACAGTTATTTTCCTACTCTGCTTTGCACTTTTCATGCACTGTCACTTTGCATTTTGTGTTTACATTACAGTTTTGAAATCTACAATAGTGTCCTGTTACACGAGGTCCCTGCACCCTAATTGATACCCTCAGGGGTACACCGTAGACAGCTAATGTTTAGGCATAGGCTATACTAATACATAGGGCTTAGGGCATCTACCGTATAAGAGTAGATGTCAGGATATGAATACATATTATTGTAACTCACTTTGCTTGCTAATGCACACACATTATACCATGTATTTTCTGTCTATTTCTTACTTGTCAGATGCCAAGACACCTGTCCTTGGAGTAATTATGATGTGTAAGGCAACATTGCCATCTTTTGGTGATGGACACCACTTCACCTTGTTATGTAAGACTTTGTATAAGAACGTCTTTGTTCTAAAACTGATGACTTTACAGAATTATATAATGTTATCTTGGACCGTGGAGCCACCTCTAATTTAGCCAATAGGGCTCATCTCTGTAACTAGAAATGTTTCTATCTTTCAGTAACCATAGTAATTATCATAGGTATATAATGTTATGCACAGGTTTTATACCTCGGAGTCCCGAGAGATCCCAAGAGACTACAAAGAAACCTCGAGGTGTAGGGAACGCTTAGCACTGGCTCCCGGTTCGTATTGGTAAGAACTGCTTAGGGCAACTGTGATTCATCCCTGTTTGTAGTAATAAACTTGTTTATTACTTGAATGCAACTTGTTTGTGATTATTTGCATCTCCAATATTGCCAAGAACCTGAAAGTGAGGTTTAGACCTCTTACAATTGGCGACCGTGTGCAGGCGATATTGGGTGTTGTAAGTTTTCACTTGTTGCTGTAAATTTCCCTTTTCCCACGGGGACTGCAGGTGTACATTCCCGTATCACCTCTCCGTTTTTTCTGCCAGTTTTGTAGATACTTGCAAGGTCTGGCTGACTTTTTGGGTGTGGTCGATGCCGTCTCGACCCACTCCATAGCAGCTTTGAATTGCAAGCCTACAACTTATACAGTAGCCTGGCTGTGTTTAAAGTGCTCGTGTTGTGGATCGATACGCAACGCGTGGTCTTTTTCACAGTTTGAATTTTCGTTCCCTCCCACATAAATGGCCACCGTATCAGATATCTGCGCAGAACTAAGACTCGATGTCTCGAACTTTCTTACCTCCCATGGAGGATGGGCTGACTTCGCGTGGGACGCAAGTCAATCCGAAAACCCTGTACTGGGGATTTCAACCCAGTACGCAGAGACGCGACAATCAACCAATAAGCGCTGTGCTAAAGGGTTGATGGTCAAGTCAAGTCAAGTCATGTTTATTTATAAAGCGCCTTTCGAAATCAAGGCGCTGTACAGGAATAAATAGAACAGCAAAATACAAACATTAAAACAACCATAACTAGACAGGATAGGCCAGAGTAAAAAGATATGTCTTTAAATCAGTTTTAAAACTATCAACGGTTGGGCATTCTCTTAACCAGCGAGGTAGAGAATTCCACAGGGTTGGAGCCGAAAAGGCAAAGGCACGAGATCCCGATAGCTTCAAACGAACCCTGGGAATCTCTAGGAATCCCTCGCTGGTGGAACGGAGGGGGCGGAGGGGGCAATAGGGAACCAGAAGATCTTTCAGGTAACCGGGTCCCTGGTCATGTAGGGCTTTAAAGATTAGTAAACCAACCTTAAAGGTGATCCGCCACCGAACAGGCAGCCAGTGCAGTTAGCGAAGCACAGGCGTAATGTGGCTGGTTCTAAGAGTCCCAGCCAGAAGCCTGGCTGCAGCGTTCTGTACCAGCTGAAGGCGGTGGATATCAGCCCTAGGTAGAGGGAATTGCAGTAGTCCAGACGGGTAGTGACAAAGGCATGGACCAAAGTTGGAAGGTCCTCCCGGGGAATCAGATGTTTCACCCAGGTGATATTCCTCAGATGGTAGAAAGAGGATTTAACAACAGCTGACACCTGAGATTTCAGGGTCAGACCATCATCAAAAATAACACCCAGATTACGCACCTGTCGAGAGGTAAAGAGCGGTACGCCACCAAGTAATAAACCTGATGGCCGTCCAACACCCAAACCCACCCCGGGATGACCCGGATCCACAACCAATACCTCAGTCTTGTCTGGATTAAGTCTCAACCAGCTCGAACTCATCCAGATTCTGATCTCATCCAGGTAGTTGTTAAGTACAGAGAGTGCATCACTCTGTTCGGGGAGAAAGGACAGGTACAGCTGAGTATCATCTGCATAGCAGTGAAAACTCAGACTGTATCGCCTGATGATTTCTCCCAATGGCAGCATATACACTGCAAACAAATGGGAGCTAAAATGGAGCCCTGTGGTACCCCACATGGCAGGGGAGAAGGCGTCAGAGGAATAAATTCTGCTGACAACTCTCTGAGACCTGCCAGTGAGGTAAGAACAAAACCTCTTGTGGACTGTACCAGACAGCCCACAAAAGACCCGCAGGTCGCTCCAATAGCACCCCATGGTCTACAGTGTCAAATGCAGCAGACAGATCAAGAAGGACCAGAATGGTACAAGCCTTTCAATCTCTGGCCATTAGGAGGTCACTCAATACCCGAACAAGGGCAGTCTCAGTACTATGCCTTTTCCTGAATCCAGACTGGAGAGTATCATAGACATTATGAGAAGTAAGATGATCATCCAATTGCAATGCAACAGCCTTTTCAATAACCTTACCAACAAATGGCAGGTTAGAGATAGGCCGGTAGTTAGCTAGACAGTCTGGGTCCAAGGAGGATTTTTTTTAAGAGTGGTCGAACTACTGCCTCTTTAAGGGAGTCAGGAAAGACCCCCCTCTCCAAGGATTTCCAGATAATGTTAGCAAGGATTGGGTAGATAACTTCTACACAGCCTACTAACAGCGGTGTAGGACCCGGATCCAAACTACAGCTAGTAGGTCGCATTGTTGGATGATCTTCACAATATCCACGAATTCCAGGCAATGAAAATCTAACCAGACAGGCCGAGGATAAGACACCACCAGTCGACCACCACAGTCCCCCATAGGAGAGGTCGGACCGATGCCGGACCTGATGCTGGCAACCTTATCTGCAAAGAAGAAAAGCGAACTCCTCGCATATAAGCTGAGAAAAGACTTCTCTAGGCTGAAGACAGACTGGATTGCACAGTCTGTCCACAGTCCGGAAAAGCTGAGCCTGTCGATTCTTTGCAGCAGAAATCTCTCTGGACAGGAATTCTGCCTTCTTACGAGTGATTTCTGATTGGTAGCCATCATAATGGGCCAACAATCTAAGCCTGTCAGCATCAAGGCCCTATTTCCGCCAGGCTCTCTCCAGCCTTCGGCCTACTCGCCTTAATTCCTTCAAGGAGCCATCAAACCATGGACTCCTTGGATGGATAGTGAGAGGCTGAACACGAACAGAAGCAATTTTGTCCAGAGCATCTCCCCAGCCTTATTATAGGCTAATACAAGACCATCTGGACTCATGCATTCACCGACAGACTCAATAGATCCAGCATCGCCATTGGGTCCATTAGGACGATACCCCTTAAGGCGTACTGGATCATCTCCGTGAGGGGCAGACCTAATAGAGGGCCCTGAAACTGAACCTTATGGTGTAATGGTCGGACCAACCGACTGGTTCTACCCCCAAGTCAGTGATCTCCATACCCAAGAGAAAGACCAGGTCTAATGAATGACCCCCTATATGGGTAGAGGAGGTAACAACCTGTGTCAGGCCCAGTGTATTCATCAACTGGAGGAGATTTTGACCAAAATGAGATAGTTCATCATCGACCCAGGCATTAAAGTCACCCAGAAGTATTAATCTGGGAAACCTCAATACCAGGTCGATAATGAAGTCTGCAATCTCCTGTAGGAATTCGCATCTGTCACCTGGTGGACGGTAGACGAGGAGAATCCCACAGCCTGCACCCTCACCCAGGATATATTCAAAAGATCTGGTGTTTCCCAATGGCACATCCACAAGGCCCAGTTCAGATCTAAACATAATGGCCACACTTCCGCCCCTACGATCCAGCCTTGGACGGTGTATCACCGAGAACCCGGCTGGAGTTGCCGAGGCCAAAATAGGGCTGGATTTTCATCCAGCCAGGTCTCAGTGATGCAAGCCAGATCAGATGACCCAGCAAGAGCAGCTATAATAGCTGTCTTGTTTTTTATAGATCTGGCATTGCACAACACCGCCAAGGCAGGATGAGCTGTCGAGGAAGACCTCGGCACCTATCCGATTTCTTCGGGACTCTTGGGTATGGGGACAAGATAAGAGCAACCTCTATCCTGACCCCATTTCACCCCAGGATGTCTTCTGGACCCTAAAACCCAATCCTCCCCCCCTTTCCTGTCCCCCACAAGGCCCAGCTTTCCACCTTCATCCTCGCCTCCTTAGAATGCCCAATGCTCGACACCTAAAATAGGTGTCGGATGACAATAGTGGGCACTCAAAGGGACGTAGTTCTCTGAGCCTAGTGGGTGAATAATACCCAACCGTCATTGATTAAACAAAACAACAAGAATAAACCTACACATATCAAGATTAAAATAACACACTCTATAATAACACAATCTCCTCACTCTTTCTCGCTGAGGGAGGGCAGATAAACACAAAATAAACTAACATGAACCAAAATAAATCCCAAACTCAGAAATAATCAAAGTAATAAAAATAATATAAAATCCAAAAATCCAATGATCTTAAAATACAATAAAATATACTACTAATTATTAACAGATTTATGTTTAAACAATGCAGCACCTCTCACGTGCAACACTGCAAGAAATGTTATACAATCTCCCATTACCACCTCTCACATGGCAGGGAATCAATTAAATAAATCAAATTTGTAATAAAACAATTTTAAAATAAATAAATATACATCACTCTCACCACCCTTAGTCCAGGAGTTGGTAAGAACCAGAGAGAACGGTTCTCAGGCAGTCCAAAAGTGAATAAAATCCAAATAAGATCAAAAAATTCTCAGCAGAAAAAATCAAAAATATTCAAAACAAACAAGGAAGCCCAGAAGTGTCCAACAGATCTTCCAGCAGCTGCTCTTCAAAACCAACAATTCAGACAATTACTTATCCAGAGGCAGCAGAATACTTCAGGAGGCAGAATATATTTCTTCAGGGAGAATACCCCACTCAGTCGACGACCTGCTGCTACAGCAGTCTCACAAGTCAGCCCAAACAGCCTACCCTAAGACAGCTTAGAAGAGGCCCTAGTCCCCCAGCTCCCTAGGAAGCACCCAGGGTGACTCCTGCTCAGTCGGAGACCAATAAGTGGACAGCACTCCCCACAAGTTCAAAAGCAAATCTCCTGTTGTTGCAGTTTATAAGTAACAAGCAACCATCCACTGAGCCACTCCTACCATGCCAAAGTTCGTACATAAAGTCCCAAAAATCCACTACGGACAGGCATCAAGAGAACCCTATTGTGCTGGGGGCCGAGTCAAAATATTCACTGCAACAGCAGGAACCACCAACTGGGATCCACAAATCAGTAGACCCCGGACGGAACAAGGAGGACCCTGAGCCCACCGGCCAACTCCCCGTCGTGGTTGCTGCTCTCTATGCTGCTTTGCAAGCCTCCGAAGCGAGGTTTCGAACCCTTGACCTGCAGATCGCATCTCTTAAGCAGGAGATGGGTCTGCAAGAAACAGAATGTATTCGGATACAGCAGAACTTGGAGTCAGAACTCCAATCTCTGCGTAATGAAAAGGATTCACTATTGCACCATTCTGCACAGGCTGGTGAACAAGAAATGTGTACTCTGAAGCATGAGTGTGAAAGTTTAAGACAGGATAAGAGTCAGGTGGTACAAATGAATGATTTGTTGAGTGCCGCGAATGCACAATTGAGTGATGAGATGGGTGAATTGCAGGACGAGATCAATCAGGTACGTAATGATTTAGAAACAGCTTATAGGGACAATCGTGAATTGAGCGCCGTGTACCGTGTTTTGCAGAAACAGAAACAGGATCAGGTTGATATGGATGTTGCAAGTGTGAGTCATGATGAATGTAAAGCTAAGATGGATAAACTGCGCCATCTGCGGAGAGGTTTTGACCGCCATGTGCAGGCAATGGGTGGCGTAGCCCCTGCCTTTCATTCGTCGTCCGAGGGGGAGCCATCCGACGACGACATCTCGCAGTACAATGCCCAGCCATGCCCCTACTATGGCCCAGATTCCCCACCCAGCCATCCACAACATGGCGGGTCCCCGCCCACCACTCCCCAGGTCACAAGTAGACGACATCGTGACGCTCATCATGGGAAACGCCATCATGGCGGTGCCCATGACAGGGGGAGCAGGCCCAAGCCTGGTCCCGACGGCGCTCCGGTAGCCGTTATTAGTGTGGAAGACAGGCAAGAGATTGAAACCATGATTGATAGGGCATTGGAAAATGTTCTCTTCCTGAAAGAAGTATGAAAGCCATTAAAAGTCAGATTCGACAAATTTTTCAAGAAGCTGGCACTCAGGAAGAGGTTGTCTGGACAGCGGCTGAAGTTACAGCCAGCCGCAGCATCTGGATGGTACCTAGGACGCACTACCCTTGCCTGATCGACCACCAACTAATCCTCTGCAAATGGCCTACTCTGTTCAGCAAATTGTTGACAGCATCGGGTCGATGAACCCGCCCGACAATCTCAGCTGCCATTTGGAAAAAGGTGCGCTCCAAGTGTGAGATGCTTAGTCTCGACCAAGAGAATACCAGGTCCAAACTACGCCAGACCATCGATCCTGGTTTATGGGCAAAACTCCTGAAGTAGTTCGCCAAGATGGGAACGCTACCTTGACGAAGTCGCAGCTGAGCTCATTTCCGCCACAGCCTGATGTAGTTGGAGTAATGCTAGCATACCCCGTGAAGCAAAATGCTAAAAGAAAGTCCAGCGACTTACCATTAGAGACTCTGGATGGCCCATCGAGCAGGGAAACATCTGGCACAAGAAGCCATGGATGTAGATCTTATTGAATATAAGACCCTGTTCCTTAGAAACATGATCCCAGCCATGAGAGAAAGTAGAGCCAACCACATACCGAATACGGATAGGTTTGCCGATATTCTTCAGAAAACCGAGAGAGTACCAATTGTACATCCAGCGATTGGGTTCCGGTTCCAAAAGGTTGCTCTGTGGAACCCGCTCTGGGACCACGACACTACACGGTGGAAGGCAGGCCCAGCAACAACAGCCTAAACTTCCTTGGCCCCTCCAGCTAGCACCCAGCAAAACCCCCAACAACAACAACAACAACAACAGTGGGGTGGGAACCAGAATTGGCCTAAGAACAGAAGGTACAAAGGCAAAGGGAAGCCATTACAAAGATCATGTCCCTCATATAAAGAGATAGCTGAAAGAAACTGAAAATCCCTGAGATCCTGGGGCAAGTGTTTGTAGCGGATGCCGCTCCTACACAAACACTTGTAGCAGCATAAACTGCCACCATGACACTACTGGCCATGGCGACACCGGAGGTATGGGTGAGCAGACCCATACCAGCCTAAACCCGGAAGCCCCGCCTTACATTGCATCAGTGCAACACGGTGAAGTCATTCAGGCAAGCCAAGCCCAACCTCTGCATGCCTCCAACAATACGGATTGACAATTACAGGCCCCAGTCCGCATTGTAAACAAGCTGGTCTTGGATACAAACGGAAGGCCCTGCACCGAAGCCGAGGTCGGGGGCCGCCAATTAATTGTCTTATTAGATACAGGTGTAGCTGTATCTGTGTTACACGACGACCACCCTGAAACATCTCCATGGACTACCGACGGAAGACCAATATGTCAGGAGTTGATGGTGCTAGGTTACTTCCGTATACCGCTCTCTGCCTTTACCGCAGAATAGGCCATTTGAAGGCCTCACGCTTTCCAACTGATGGTGTTGCACGATCACCCTAGCATCATCAGGATTGACTTCCTTGCACCACACGGCTGTGTGGTGGATCTAGCAAATATGCTGTTGATACAGATCCAGGGTCAATACCATACTGTTTTAATTCCTGACTCACATGCTGTGGCAACAATATCCATCAACAACAAAGAGTATGACGTCATAGATTTATTCAAGAATCATGAACTTTTCCCAAAACTTTTACCTATCCTGCAACAACACTTGGAAGCGTTTGCAGTCAACAAACACGATTGTGGCAGAATGCATACCGTCATTGAGGTGCCAGGCCCGGCACATGAGAGACAAAGGCAATATCCATTTTCCCCTGAAGCCTTACCTTCTCTTCGAGAAACAATTAAGTCACTCCTTAAACAAGGAGTAATCAGAACCTGTGTCTCCACTGCCAACTCTCCTGTTTGGCCTGTGAAGAAACCCACAGGTACCTGGAGACTTACTATTGACTACAGGAAACTGAATCAGGTCACTCCCAGTTGTTCCCCAACTGTGGTGTCTGCACCGGATGTGTTCGACTTTTAACACCAGATCAGAAATGGTTCAGTGCTCTGGATATTTCCAATGGTTTCTGGTCATTACCATTGGACCAAGAGTCAATATAAGTTGTCTTCACTTTGAAGGGCGACAACATACGGGACTTGCTTGCCACAAGGGGTTCCATAACAGCCCATCCTCTTCCATCTCCACATGATGGATGCCCTACACGGTTTCTCAACCCCCAATGTCTCTTACAGTATGTAGATGACCTGTTGTTGGCTACTGCCACACAGGAACAACATCTGATCTCTTGATGAACTATTGACTCTTATTCAAAAGAGCAGGCTTGAAGTGTAATCCTGCAAAAGCACAACTACGTCAGAAAGAAGTACTCTTCTGGGTTTGAAGATTACAGATCAAGGTCGAGTCCTACTTGGAAAAGATTCAAGGTTGCAAGACTTGCCATTACCTACCAGTGTGGCAACTCTTAGGAGGTTTCTAGGTATGGTAAACTACTCCCGAGATTTTATTTGTGATTTTGCACAGAAAGCCGCTCCACTGTACGAATTACTCAAAAAGGATGTTCCATGGAATTGGGCCCCTATCCATACCCAGGCTGTGACGTTACTGAAGCAGGCCTTGGCTTCTGCCCCAGCACTGGTAAACCCCAATCCAACATTACCATTCCATCTAGAATGTGCCACCTCTGACATTGATATGTCAGCAGTGTTAGCCCAAAAGGTACATGGCACTTTGAGACCTATTGCATATGCATCGCAGCTCTTGACCCCAGTAGAACAGAAGTATGGCCTTTGTGAAAGGAATCTTCTGGCCACTTATTGGGTGGTCAAGCACTTCCTGTATATCATTGGGTACTCTCCGCTGATTCTAACACCAATCATACTCCTACTACCTTTTTGCTCAGACAGAGTGAAGGATGGGTCAGTCTCTAACACCAGGCTGATTGGTCACCTCCTCCTCCAGGATAGGGATATTCAGGTCCATCAAACTAAAGTCCCATCTCTACTAGCACATGGCCTCCTCTTCCAGGGGGAGCCCCACGACTGCACTTTGCAGTCACCTGATCTCCCAGATCCGGGTCCATTCTTCCCTGCTACTCCGGAGGTATTAGAGAATACCTCTTTGTGCCATGTTTTCACCGATGGATCAGCATCATACTATCAAGGTGAACAAATTGCAGGGATGGGTATCATGGTGGTGTATCCTTATGGGAACACTGTCAAGATATCTAAACGCTGTACTGTAGCTTCATCACAGTATGCAGAGCTGGCAGCAGTGGCCTGTGCATTAGAGTTTATCCAACATGGAACTCAAGACACAGTCATTTTACTGACTCTAATTGGGTTTGTTGTTCCTTACAGAATTTCTCCTTTCTGGCAGAAGAACTCCTTCCTCTCTTCTGATGGCAGCTCAGTAAAATACAAAGAATTGGTGATTTACATACATAAATTAGGTCAGAAATACCCACACAAACTCTATGTACACAAGGTTAAAGCTCACTCCTTACATGATCCCTACCACACATTCAATGACACAGCAGACACCCTTGCTAAAGAAGGGACCCGAGGGGGGATGTCTGGGTGATGGAACATCTAGAGGCCAGTGCAGCTGTACAGGTTGCAGCTCTTAAAAAGAAATCTGAATCTTTTTCCCCCTTGGACCTCTCAGCAGCTCAGCATTTGGACACTGAACTCAAGGAAGTGTTCAAATTCTTGGACAAGGGTACTGAAGAAAGGCTTCCTACACATAACCCTTACCGTAGGCATGAAGGTAAATTACACTTATCCCCTGATGATAAACTCATTTGGTTCCAGCCAGAGGATACTACCACCAAATTGTGGGTAGTCCCCAGACATTTGAGATCTGAATTTTTGCACTAGGTACATGACACACCCACTGGTGGACACCAGGAGCTGAAAAATCCTCCAACGCCTCAAAACCACCCCGCCTGGTACCTGGGATCACCAAAGATGTTAAATAGTACATTGATAATTGCCTTGTTTGTGCACAAAACAATCCCATACCTACAAAACGGAATACCAGACTTTTACCACAGAGACATACTGGCCCTTGGCATGCCATCCAAATTGATTTTATTGGTCCTTTGACCAACACCAGTAGAAACAACAAGTCTGCCCTTGTAGTGACCGATCTATTCTCTAAGTGGGTTGAGGCTTTCCCCACCAAGACTTGCACTGCAAAGACAACTGCCAAAATTCTGGTAGAACAGATTTTCTCCAGGTGGGGCCTGCCTCTCAAGGTAGACTCCGACAAAGGAACCAGTTTTACAGGTGAGTTGATGAAAGATTCCCTTGAACTCCTAGGGGTTCAACAAAAGTTCCACATACCTTATCACCCTCAATCCTCAGGTCAAGTAGAAAGAGCTAACAGACCGATTAAGCAAATGCTTTCCAAATTTATTGAGGACAATCCCAAGACCTGGGATTCCCTACTGCCTTTACTCCTTATGGCAATTAGGGGTACGCCCACAGCCACTACCCAGCTTACACCCTTTGAGGTAATAACTGGCAGACAAATGAGACTACCTGAACACTTGCTCTTTGACCTGCACACCCCCACTGCGGACCGCGTGTCTGTAGATCAGTATGTGGAAAAACTTAGAAAAGACCTCATATACACACACACTTGTATGCTGCAAATTGCATGGGCAAGGCCCAGCAACAGTCCAAAATACAATTTGACAAACATGCACAAGAAGTGGATTGGCAAGTTGGAGATCAGGTAATGGTACTCCGATTTGCACATCCCACCCACTCCTTCTGCAACAAGTGGGAAGGCCCTTACCCCATTGTCAAAAAGCTCAGTCCAGCAGTCTATCAAGTTAGACTCCTCCACAACAATAAACTGACTGACAAATGGTTACATGCAAACCAATTGAAACTGTACAAAGGAGCTTAAAACTTACTCTTCCTAACCCCATTGGGCGGAACTGTACTAATATACTAGTCTTTCATCTTCCTTTTCAGATACATTGACAAGATGGCTATCTTGTTCCTATCTCTACTCTTTGCAGGAGTACTCCCTTTCGCCCAAGGCACGGTACCGGACCTCCTTTGACACCTTGATCCTCCAGCACCTCCTACAGAGGAAGTTTCCATCAAAATTCCAGACACTATGATTACTGTCCAGGAAGGTTCCGATGCATACCTCACTGCCTCGGTCGGTGCTCCTGACAAATCCACCCTTCAGATTGAGTGGCAAACCACATCACAAGGATAAGTTCTCCCTGTGGCCAAACTCTCTAAGGGAACTTTCCAGGGTTGGCCCAACGCTAAATTGTCCCCGAATGGTTCACTGTCCTTGTTACAAACTGCATTAAGACACTCTGGTTTGTATAACATTACTGCTTTAATTGACCCTTCCTATTGTAACTCTCTTTCTCAGGATTCTGCCTCCAGATTTTGTGTTGTACACCACATGGCCTCTGCTGCCATGTATCTATCTGTGCTACCTCCTACTGAGAAACAGTTTTGGAATGTCCAAACATACCTCTGGTCCCGTAGTGGTCTCACAGCCACTGCCTCCCAGGTTCTTTGATTAACAATTTACAGTTCATGCATATACCTGTTTTATTTAACCTTACTTATTGGAATATGAAAGAATTTGGTATGTGTCATAATACCAATACCTCCGCATTTTACAGTACTTTGATGCTAGATAGTTTAGCTGCATTTCAGATACGTACCAAAGATCCCTTTACTGGGGTTTATTCTACTGAACACAGAGGTAATTTTAGGAAGAAACCTCCTCCTAGTACTCTTACTCATAAACGTACTAAATGTGAAGTTGACAGTTCTGATGTCACGGGTGCCACGGGAACTGTCACAGGTCTTTTTGGTACTGCTATGTCCATTTGGAACAAAGCAGACATTGCTGCTATCAAAAGTCATTCTGCAAAGTTCTCCACTGGTTTGGTTAATGATGTTTTACCACCTTTATTGCATGGTGTGGATGGTCTTAGCCAGGAAGAAAGATACACTGTATATAACATGCACGACATTGCAAAAGCCTTCACTGATTCCAAAGATAAGATTAACGCACTCATACAACAAAACAATAGAGAAGCTGATAGACAATACATTGGTAGGGAAATACTTTGTTCTGCATATGGTTCATACATACTCACTACCATTAACAACCTTTTCAGAGACCTAGAAACTGGTAGGATTCCTGATATTATACATGACAGATGTCTATCTAAATGGTATTGTCCTAAATGTAAATCTCCATCTTGTATTTCACTATGTATGCAACAGACTCTGTCCATTCCTCTCTCCACAGCTCAAAATTTGGGGTTTGTGACCAGACATCCAAACACTGGTCCTTGTTTTTCTGCCAAGAAATGTTCTATAACAGATACCATGTTTGTCTCTTTTACTGTCTCCTTACCACGCTTTGATCCCACTACAGCTTTGTTCGACAAGCTGGCACTGGCGCATTCCATAGGGCATTGGACGAAGACATCTACCGAGAACGCCTGGATCTACCTCCTCTACTGGTCTACCATTTCTTCCTGGATGCCTGGGTGGCACTGCACACAGACTGTTGTGCGAAAAAGCAATACATCTACCTGTGCCGATGTGATGTGTTTGATGTTATACGCCCTGTTTGTGGCTACTCTCCAGACAGCATTGACTGGACTTTCACTATGGAT
This sequence comes from Neoceratodus forsteri, assembly GCA_016271365.2. NCBI lineage: Eukaryota > Metazoa > Chordata > Ceratodontiformes > Ceratodontidae > Neoceratodus > Neoceratodus forsteri. Next base: position 513,261,955 of record CM028138.1, read on the forward strand.
GATGACATCACTGACAATGGCACCTACTCTTTTGAGTCGACACAGTCACCGGATCAGCTCTACCAGTCCTATCGTGAGGAAGCTCATCGCCTGTCAACACGGATTTCCAAGACGACCTACACATGCCCTGTCCAGTTGCAAAAATGGAGACTGCCTACGGTACGATCACAGTACAACTCAGATGGTGAATATTGCATAGTTACTAATGTGAAAACTTATTCTTATGGTTCTGTTACTTGTGCAATTGATTACCCCAACTTCTGTTTTGTTCCCCATCAGAAAACTGTTATTGGACACACTGTCATAACCCCCGTTCCCCTTATGGAAGCAGATATTATTGATGGTAATCCAGATTATTTACTTACACTTGAAGAATACCTACCCTACTTTAATGTACACATAGATCCACTTACACTTACACTGAAATCACTTTTAGATAGAAAGGACACACACCTCATCCACATCAGCAATAATATAACCAAAGCCAATGAAGCCATTCTTGACCTGATGAATGATGGAGACATGAATAATGCTTTGACTAACACTTGGTTAGAGATTACTTTTAAGGGTTTTGTTATAATACAAGTATTTTTGATATTTACTTTGATTATTATGTTTTGCTGCCTACGACATACTCTTCACCAACACCGTGAGCAGCTTGAGTTTCTTTACAAGGCTCGTGCCTCCGGATTGTAAAGAACCACTGCTCCTATCCACACCTTGGATTCGCCTGTGTTGCCCTTTTTAGGCAACAAGGGGGGGAATTGTTACACGAGGTCCCTGCACCCTAATTGATACCCTCAGGGGTACACCATAGACAGCTAATGTTTAGGCATAGGCTATACTAATACATAGGGCTTAGGGCATCTACCGTATAAGAGTAGATGTCAGGATATGAATACATATTATTGTAACTCACTTTGCTTGCTAATGCACACACATTATACCATGTATTTTCTGTCTATTTCTTACTTGTCAGATGCCAAGACACCTGTCCTTGGAGTAATTATAATGTGTAAGGCAACACTGCCATCTTTTGGTGATGGACACCACTTCACCTTGTTATGTAAGACTTTATATAAGAACGTCTTTGTTCTAAAACTGATGACTTTACAGAATTATATAATGTTATCTTGGACCGTGGAGCCACCTCTAATTTAGCCAATAGGGCTCATCTCTGTAACTAGAAATGTTTCTATCTTTCAGTAACCATAGTAACTATCATAGGTATATAATGTTATGCACAGGTTTTACACCTCGGAGACCCGAGAGATCCCAAGAGACTACAAAGAAACCTCAAGGTGTAGTGAAAACTTAGCATTGGCTCCCGGTTCGTATTGGTAAGAACTGCTTAGGGCAACTGTGATTCATCCCTGTTTGTAGTAATAAACTTGTTTATTACTTGAATGCAAATTGTTTGTGATTATTTGCATCTCCAATATTGCCAAGAACCTGAAAGTTACAGTCCTTTTATTTTGTTGCCCACCTGCTCCTCTCTGTGAGTACTTTTATGATGTGGACTCTGTGTTCTTGGGCCCTCCTGGCCATGCAGGGGTTGTGCCTGTTGAGCTGCTCCAGTATCCCCTGCACCTGTGGCTCAGTGTCACTGTCACTGTCACTGTGTTCCTTATGTACCGGCAAGCCTATTCCATGGGAGTGTGCCATGGTGTGTAACATGCAACAGGCTAGGAATATGCCACATGCCTTTTGAGGGGTATACTGTAGGGCACCAGCTGAATGATTCAGGCACTGGAACTGCATTTTCAGCATTCCAAAAATGAACTCAGTGATGTTGTGTGTGGCTATATGCTCCACATTGTATCTGTCCTCTGCCACATTTGAGGGCTGGAGGACTAGTGTGAGGTGCCAGCAGTGCAAGGGATAGGCACTGTCCCCTATAAGAAAACATATGTTATCACCAGTTCACAGTGTAGATTCACACATCTACAGCACAGCCCATGATTTGTGGTGCATTCTGTGCACCTGACCACCCTCCCCACCCTACCGTCAGTGAGGCATGACTATTCTGTGTTACAGTGGTGTACCCCCTATGGGGGAGTTGGGGGCATGCTGTGTGTACTTACCAACAAGGTGTCCACTGGGTATTTGACTGCCTTCAAATGCCTGACATAGTCTCAAATTGTGCCATATGAAGCATTGTGCGAGACTAAAAGAGCTTAATATGTATACCCTTGAGGAAAGAAGGGAGAGGGGGGACATGATAGAAACTTTCAAGTACCTCAAGGGAATCAACAAAGTCCAAGAGGGTAGCATCTTTCAGAAAAAGAGACTTGCAAGAACAAGGGGACACAATTTAAAGATAGAAGGAGGCGGTTCAGGGCAATGTGAGGAAGTATTATTTCGCAGAGAGGTAGTGGATGCATGGAACAGCCTTCCTGAGGAAGTTGTGGGGTCTAAAACTGTGGGAGAATTCAAGAATGCATGGGACAGACATAAGGCAATTCTTGTGGGGGGCAGGAAGATAAAGGCTGTTGGTTAACTAGGATCTGCGGCCTATCCTGTAGGTAGGGAAATGGGCAGACTAGATGGGCCTAGCCGTCCTTATCTGCCGTCAAAGTCTATGTTTCTATGTTTCTATTGTGGGCACTGCTTGGGTACCGTACCAGGACATTGGAGATGTGCCCAGTTGCATTGCACACCATCTGGCAATTGATGGAGTGATATCCCTTTTTACTGAGGTAGGCATTCACCCTATCACCAGTGGGTGCCTGGATTACAACATGGGTGCAGTGAATGGTACTGAGAAATGCAGGTAGGTGCAAAACTGCTGCATGTCTTTTTGTGCACTCTGCTGCTGTGCTGCAGAATATGACAAACTTGCCAGCATGTGGCAGCAGGGTATCTAGAAACTGGGCCTGCAGGTGCAAGATGGTGGACTGCAACACACAAATGGTGTCACACACCTGTATCAGAAATGACCTGGTGGCTAGTAAGTACATCGTAGCCATCACCTTCTGCTCAATTGTCATGGCATGGCTCCGCTCAGTGTCACTGCACAGTGCTCATGCAGGAGCTCACACAGCTGTGGTAGCTTGGCCCTACTGAGATGGTACTGGCCTACCAGATGGTCCTTGGTGAGGGTCTCAAAGAAGACTTGTGGCTGGTACCATCTGTGCACAGCATATTACCTCCATGGCCTACAGATGGCCCAGAGTGGCCTTCTGCCCTCTCCTGCTCCTCCATGGCCTGATTCATTAGGAACAGCATGTGAGTGTTGAATACAGCCATTTCTGCTCCAGCTGCAGTGTCACCACCCCCCTCTAGGGTTTGCCCAGAGTAAGTCAGCCTTTCTATAGGTGGGATTTGCACCATGCTATGATTCTTTGTGAATAAGGTGGCTGACATCAGATCGGAGATCCGCCTGACCCACTCTATGGGGGATGCTGTTAGTCAGCATTTGGTCATGGTACCCTGAGTCTCCTGGAGTGCCTTTGATCTGCCAAAGTTCGAGGATGTTATGTGGATTATCCATGGGATGCACCCTATGTGCTGTAGTTTAGATCCGGGCCCAACATCCCTGATTTTGGGTTGTTTTGAGATCATGGGCCTATTTTTGGCTCAAATTATCTGTTGCTCCTTAGAATTGGGTGAGTTTCCAAGCTCCATGAAGGAAGCGGTGGTGACACTCCTTCTGAAGAAAGCTTCATTGGACCCAAATATTTTTGCTTATTACAGACCTATCTCAAACCTTCCCTTTATTGGGAAAGTTATTGAGAAAGTAGTGGCAAACCAGCTGGAGGACGATTTGACCATCCATAATATCTAGGAACCTCTCCAGTTTGTTTTTTGTAAGAGGCATAGCACTGAGATTGCTCTGGTTAGGGTGCTCAATGATCTCTTGATGGCGAGAGATCAGAGAAACCATTCTATTCTGGTTCTCCTTGATCTCTGCTAAGCTTTTGACACTGTAGACCATGGGGTTTTGCTCGAGCGCCTGAGGTCCGTCTGTGGACTGTCAAGTACAATACTCAGATGGTTTACATCTTTCCTATCTGGCAGAATGCAGAGAGTTGTGTCGGGGATTTTTTCTTCTGACCCTTTCTCTCTGCCTTGTAGGGTTCCTCAGGGATCGGTACTCTCTCCCATGTTGTTTGCAGTGTACATGCTGCCCCTCAGAGACATTGTAAGATGGTAAGGGCTGAGGTATCACTGCTATGCTGATGATACCCAGCTCTACCTGCCTTTTGGCCCCAACCAGGCTAGCGCTCTCTCGGTATTTAATTGCTGCCTTGTTGAAATCCATGACTGGATGAATTTGAGCTGGTTAAAGTTGAACGCAGGTAAGACCAAGGTTATGGTAGTGGACCCCGGTCACAGGATAGAGGGGTTGAGGACTGGTCAGCCCTCTGGGTTATTTCTGGGAGGCGATCAGATCCTTATTTAGCAAGGATGCGTAACCTGGGAGTGGTACTTGACTACGGGCTGACCCTTCGTTATCAGGTGTTGGCATTTTACCATCTTAGGAACATTGCCAGGGAGAAACACCTTGTTCCGTCTAGTGATTTACCTGTGTTGTTCCACGCCTTCGTGACCTCTTGCCTTGACTATTGCAACTCCCTGTACTTGGGGCTTCCAGGGGTTGATATCCGCCACTTGCAGCTAGTGCAGAACACTGCTGCCCAGTTGTTGACAGGGGTGTCAAGAAGGTCACCCATTAACCCCTGTATTGCATGAGCTGCACTGGCTGCCAATACAGTGGCAGATCACCTTTAAAGTAAGTCTTTTGACCTACAAAGCCCTGCACAGACTTGGTCCTGAATACTTGAAAGGGCTTCTGATTCCTTACAGCCCTGTGTGACAGCTCCATTCGGCTGACGGAGGTTGCTGGAGGTTCCGAGGGTTATTTTAAAATCTTCAGGAGCCCATGCTTTTATGTTTATGGCCCCGACCCTCTGGAATTCTCTGCCCCATCAGCTTCAGGAATGCATGATGGTGGGGAGTTTTAAGGGGGAACTTAAGACCCATCTGTGGAGACAAGCATTCATGAGTTGATATATGTATTATTAAAATCTTATTATTTATGTATTTATTTCTGTGATTTTATTGTTCAAACTTGAGTAGCACCTTGGTGCTTGAAAGGTGCTTAATGAATAAATAAATTTTTATAAAGTGTTATTATTTATTATTATTATGTCATGCAAACTAACTTTGTGCAGCACTAACGCACCAAAATAGCATAACACCTGTATTCATGTCCACGCCCCTCTCTTTGCCTGGAGCATATATTATCTGTTTGCAAACATGCTATTCCATTTTGACCGCACTAATCAGGCTTTTGAAATGGGGTGCAAAGCATGTGCAATCTGTTTGCCTACCAGGCAAAGTTTTGAATACTGAGCTCCAGTTGTAGAAATCAAATATTATATGGTTTGACTTAAAATATCATTCTTATCTTCACTTGAGGGTATTGGACTATTGCTATCGAACTCATGTTTTCACCACTCATGAGATATCAAGAGAACAACACCCTTTCATGTACTATGCCAAGATGGTTCAACAGCTGCTCCAGAGTTAGTACGAGGAGCGATTAGAGGAACTAAATTTATACACATTGGAGATGTGGAGGGAGAGTGGGGATGTGTTGGAAACCTTCAAATATCTAAGGGGAATAAACAAGGTGAGAGAGGGTAGCATATTCAGGATGAGAGAAAAATCAACAAGAGGAGCATGCATTCAAGCTGGAAGGGGGAAGATTTGAAGGAAACACAAGGGGGAATTTCTTCTCTGAGAGAGTGGAGGGCCCCTGGAATGAGCTGCCAGGATGAGTGGAGGGGGAAGTTTCGGTGAACAAATTCAAGAGGGCTTGGAACAACTACATAAATAGAAGCAAAAATTGCATGGACGTGAGGGGTTAAGTTAAAAGGACAAGTGGAGGTATTTGGACAGACTAGATGGGCCAAAGGCTCCTTTTCTGCTAGCAAATTTCTATGTTTCTATGTTTTATGCCGTTTACTGGATAAACATAAACACAGTGAGAAGTGTAAAAAATATATAACTAAGAATCCAGTTCTCCTATTCGTGAATGCTCCTGCAATCCATGCCAGTGTGATGAGAACTAAATTATAAACATGATGCCTTGTGTCTAGTAAAGATAAACACTCTTTGTACCTGCAACTTACTTGATAATGATTGTACTCCAAATTACGTTAATGTGTACAGAGGAATGCAAAAAGAAGAAACTCTGCATAAGAAAACTATTCTTTAACCTACCTTATATCTTGTAATTGAAGCTGCCTTCCAAAACAATGTACCCTCTATTAGAAACTACTTATGAAGTTTAGAGTTTGCAATATAATCCATCCTCTAATAGAAACCATGGTTTCTATTAGAGACGGCTCAATGTTTACTGTGTGGTCTGATGCGGTCTGCAGCTCTGCGCACTAGCACTCCATTCCTTTAAAGGTAGAGTGGTAGAGTTCACGTGGTAGTTAGACAGTTTTTCAAACATTATAAAACAATATCAGCTTGTTTTATTATTTCTTTTGCGTTAGTTTATTGTGACTCACCAGCCAGTTCGTGATCTTCTCAGTTACTGCTTTCTTTCCCCATCCAGTTGCTCCCCAATCAGTGGCTCTCACTCAAAAGTCTCCACTTATTCTCTCACACAGGTATTACACTAAAATGAAAAAAAAAATACTGTAATGTAAACCCAGTACTTAATTTATCAGTAAACCACCACACTACTCTGTAGCTTAATACACACATGCTCTCCTTCTCTCTCTCCGTGTGACTGAGCTCCTCTCTGTTTTGCTCAACACACTCCTCACTGCCAATACTCTCTTGCTCTCTCTCTCTCTCTAATTTCTCTGCCCAGCTCTCTCTCTCTCTCCCTCCCTCTCTTTGCAGGTACCATAAATTAGAACTACTGTAGAAGGAACAATATAAACAAACTGATAGGAAAAGTACAGTCTGGAGAGTGATGGTTTGAACTGAAGCTGTCCTCCAGTTGAAACTGCAGCTTCAAACACACACAATGTAATAGGAGCCACGGCTTCAATTAGAAAATACAGTATATAGTAATTGCACTACATTTACTGCTCATAGCACAAAAAACAACAGCATAAGAACAGCGGTCCTTGCTGCAACATACAACATAATACTGGAAGAACATATATTTATTTAGTTTTGTTTTTTTCTTACCAAGGAATGAGGGCTAGACAATACTGTCCATTTTCAGCCTCACACCTGGGGGCAATATAGATGCATATCAAGTAATGTTAAACCAGATAAAGCTGCTAGTGATATTTTTTTAGTTAATGGGGGAAATTTGGCTAGGATATTGGGAAAATTCCCCTTCTCTTTTTGAAAAGGGCCACGGATCGTGAACATCTGTCTGAATAGCCACCAGAAAAGGTAGATGTACCTAGGTTTAACATCTTATCTGAAGGACAGTACACCACAACAATACATCTCCTGGTACTGTGCTCAGGTGCAAGCATTTTTATGGTATGAGCCCAGTCTGGGGGTGGGACTAAAACCCCTAACCTTCTGGCCCAGAGGCTGATGTGCTACCAACTAAGCTACATGGACACCCTAATGGTCAACCACATGATTACTCACAGGGCTAAGATTAAACGATTCAGATAAGAAGGAGGTACATAACTGACTGCACAGTCAGGGCACCGACAGTTTTACATAAGGCAGCAGTATGGCAATCAGGAGCAGAGGAGATACGACGCAAGACACGGAAGCAATCAGAGGAAACAGATGAGACAGAAAAGCAAGCCAAGCCTAGAATGAGTCCATACAGGTTAGAGACTAGGCAAGCCACCCCTAAGTAACAGTGTAAATCAGTGATATGGCATCACCTGTATCCAAGAAGTTGGTACCAGGTCAATATGCCACTGCTAAAACAGCACATCAAGAACCACACTGCATAAAGTGTTGAAACATTTAGAGTGACAGGGGTATAATAATAGAAAGGAATTACCGCTACCCCATTACTAACTCTGGACTGGACCAAGAGCTGAAGAAGCCTCAGGTGCTGTGCCTGGTCAAGTTGTTCCTGTGGTGGAGTGACTAAGGCACAAGTACCTGGGGCGGTGTAGACCAAGGATCAGGGTTTAGTTCCCCTTTTCCCAACATTTTTATTTTATTTTTTTCATGGCCAGAAACAAAGTTTCTCTCTCCTGAGTTTCCCCTTATCCCCATGGTCCGCACCTCCTCGAAGTTGATTATTATAATTCCAGGGTGTGTGGTGGGCAAAGCCCCCTGCAAAAACAAAAAATTTAACATTTTCCCATTATCTCCTAGGTTTGTGCTCTTGTTGCACAGCTAGTGTTTTGATTGACTTTATTTATGCACACGTCATTTTGACTGCGGCATTGTTTGAGGCTCTGTTTTTGGTTTCAACATTATGACCCCATGATTCAGAAACTGGGATAGCGGGGCAGTTAGTAAGCTATAAGGTAAGCATAGAGACTTACCTGTCTATATTACAAGTTGAATACGCAACAACAACAAAAAGTACAACACTGGGCCATTAGCCATCATCACCGGTACAGTATACGATTAACCCCTGTTATATTTGGATTTCTATATACACAATTTTCTAGTTATAGAACAGTTCAAAGGACATGGAAAGTTGTTGTAGTATTGCAGTGACATCACTACTATACCACAACTTTTCACTTTGAAGTTTGTACCAACTGTCTCTCCTTGTGATGCACCCCTAACCGCACCTCACCCGAAACACAAATCTGCCATTTATATTTTACATTTTAAATTTCGAAAGTAATTATTTTTCTTGTTTTTACTAAGAACAGAAACATTATGGCCTGCTTCATTTTATATGCTGATGTATTATAAAATCCATAGACTATAAAAAAGAATATATGGGTAACCAAAACACCACCCAGCATGTGTTTCCATCTCAGGGTTGAAACATAGAAATATAGAAACTGACTGCAGATAAGAATCATGTGACCCACCTAGTCTGCCCATTTTGTCTACCTACAGTATTTCAAACCCAAGATCCTAGCTGATCTGCAGCTCCCCCATTCTTTCCTGTCTCTAGGGTCCCCTTATGTCTATCCTATGAATTCTTGAATTCCCAAACTGTTTTTGCCAGTACCACCTCCTTTGGGAGACCATTACAAGGATCCACCACTTTTTCAGTGAAAAAGTGCTTCTTCATGTTGCCCCTGAACCTCCCCCCTCTAACTTAATTTCATGACCCTTGTTCTTGCACATCTTCTTCTTTGAAATATTCTACCCTCTTGTACCTTGTTTATACCACTGAGGCACTTGAATGTTTCTATCATGTCCCTCCTCTTCTCCTCAAGGGAATACATACTGAATTCCCCTAGCCTCTCCTCATAGAGCTTTTCATGCAGACTCTGCACCATCTTTGTAACCCTCCTCTGGACTGCCTCCACTCTGTCTAAGTCCTTCTGGAGATGTGATATCCAGAACTGGACACAGTACTCCAGCTGAGGTATCGGCAGTGATCTGTATAGTGCCATAACCACCTCCTTCTTTCTGCTGGTAATACCCCTTCCTGTGCACCCCAGCATCCCTCTGGCTTTCTCCGCACCCTTGTCACATTATTTGGTCACCTTTAGGTCATCAGATATGAGTACCCCTGGTCCTGTTCCTGCTTGGTGGCTGTCAGTTCCTCCCCCATCTCGCACATCTCCCTTGGATTTCTGCTCCCCAAGTACATGACTTTGCACTTTTTTGCATTAAATCCTAGCTGCCATACTTTTGGCCACTCCTCCAACCTGCTTAGCTCTTTTCTCATTTTTTCTATCCCCTCTGGAGTGTCAGTCCTGTTGCAGATCTTAGTGTTGTCTGCAAAAACACAAACTTTCCCTTCCAGCTCCTCTGCAATGTCACTTATGAAGACACTGAAGAGGATTGGTTCCAGGACTGATCCTTGTGGCAACCCACTGGCCACCTCCCTCTCCTCAGATGAACACCATTCACTATCATCCTCTGTGTCCTGCCACTCAATGAGTTGCTGATGCAGTTCACTACCTAGGGGTCCACCCCCATGCTACCTAACCTTTATGCCAACCTACTATGTGGGACAGTATCAAAGATGACATCAGGGACCTCTCAAGTTTTGCTGTCAAGATCCCTATAATGTCAGCTCAACCCATCAATGGAAACAGCCTTGTTGTGTGTGGTAGCCCATACATTACTCTATATTTGGATGACAGTCTCACTCACTAACACTTTTCATAACAGCAACATCCCCAGTCATCATCTAAGGTGCCATATTCCTTGATCTCAGCAAGGCATTTGATACCGTTGACCATAACCTCATCCTCAGTGGTCTTAGTAAACTAGGCACAGCTGACACCACACTTCAATGGTTCTCGAGCTACCTTACAGGTAGAGTTCAGAAAACCAAAGCGAGTGATCAGGTTTCCGACTCTCTCTCTATAAAATAAAGTGTCCTGCAAGGCTCCATTTTAGGCCCTATACTATTTTCTATTTATATAAACTCACTAGATTCCAATACCAGCAACTCCAAAATACATCTCTTTGCAGACGATACTGTTATATATACTTCTAAGCTAACCTTATCCGAAGTATGTGATGTACTGCAAGCTGACTTCACACAGCTAGAGCGCTGCCTAATCAACTCCATGCTACTACTCAATGTCAAAAAAACAAGGTCCTTTATTTTGCACATAGTAGCAATAGACCCTCCCCTCGGCACAACATGTCTCCTGTACCCATCATGACCATCCTAGGTAAATCACAAGATGTGATTGATCAATTCAGATATCTGGGTGTTTGGATGGACAGCAAACTTTCTTTCAATGTGCACATCAACTATGATTCTAGTAAGTTGAAAGCAAGACTCTGTTTTTTCTTCAGGACAAGAGCTCTCTTTCCTCCTGACATTAGACGTAGACTAGTACAGGCCACATACCTGCCACTCCTAGACTATGGTGACATCATCTATAACTGTGCCACTGCTTCCAACCTTTGCAACTTTGACATACTGTTCCATTGGGCTCTGCGCTTCATTACTAAAGCACCACTCAGGATGCACCACTGTGACTTATATAAAGAAGTCGGCTGGCAACCCCTCACCATCCAGTGGCTACTCTATTTAGGTACCTGGACCCTCAAAAGTCTACTAAACAAAGTGCCAACCTATATCTCCTCACTTGTTAATATTTCCCATTGTTCCTACTCCCTTAGGAAATCTGTTTACATCCTCCTTGACATACCCCGGATGCGTTCTTCCCACGGAAAGGATACAATTAGCTACGTCTTCCCATCAGTGTGGAATCTCATCCAGACCTCACTCAAGCTCACCAGCATTGTCTCACTAAATTTCTTCAGAGCTCTGATCTACAAATTCTTCCCAGTAGTCTGTCACTGCCAGAGATCCTAGCATATCATGCCAGTCTCTTGCCACTGCTAGCAAGTGAGTACCCTTTGACTTCTTGTATCCTTCTCCCTAGTCTCCCTATCCACCTTGGCCCCTGTCTTCCCTACTCCATCCCCACCCTTAGGTTACAGCTATTGTTAAAGTTCTTACTGATACAATTTTTGTTCTCCCTCTTAATATGAATTGGTTCCTGTATGCTTCACTACTGTTGATGTTTTCTTTGACCCGTATGTATTTCCTACCAATTGTTGTTACCTTATGGTACAGTATGTCATTGCTGCTTAACCAGAAACCAGATTTTGATATGTTTTATTATTGTTTTTATTGACCATATATGCATTTTTTTTACAAATTATTGCACCTGTATGTTATGTCATCACCTTAATTATGCACTGTTGTTTAACGTTTTCCTTACAGGACCACCTTCAAAATGAGTGTGCTCAATGGAGTCTTCCTGCCAATAAACTTAAACTTAACTTAAAAACAAACGAACTTAAAAACAGTTGATGAGGCGCATTTGAAATGACACTACTCTTTGTACTAACAAAGTTATTCGGGGAGAGTTACAGTTGTGCTGGGGACAGTGTTATGAAAACTGATGTGAATGGATGCATGCACAGAATAAATCAGCTTATTTGGGTCCTCTGCACTACTGACACATGCTGCTGTAAACAAAACACATAGGCAGTATGAAAGTCCAATTGCTACACAGAGGTACATAGATACATAGATGTTGATGGAAGATAAGGGCCTATGGCCTACCTAGTCTGCACATTTGTGCATGTAACTGTGATACTATAAGCTTCCCCAGGACTAGGTTGTCCCCTTCCCCTGACTAACTTGATCCCTTGTTGCCTATCCCATGCATTCTTAAATCCTGTAATTGTTTCTGCCCCAATCGCCTCTTCTGGCAGGGCGTTCCATTTGTCCACCACCCTCTCATGAAGAGTACTTGCCATTCCCCTGAACCTTCTTCTCTCAGTTTTATCCATGTCCATAGCCCTGGAGCATTGTATTTCCCTGCACCTTGTTCTTCCCCGTAAGGTATGTATGTCTCAATCATATCCCCCCCTTCCAGGGAGCACATATTTAAGTATTTCAGCCTGTCCTCATAGGTTTTGTGATGTAATCTTTGCAGCATCTTAATTATCCTCCTCTGAATTGCCTCCATCTTGTCCATGTTGTTACGAAGGTAAGGTCTCCAGAAATGGACACTGTACTGGAGGTGTGGCTTCACTAATGTCTTGTATAATAGAATTATGATCTCCCTTTTTCTGGATGGTGATACCCCTACCTATGTATCCCAGCATCCTGTTTGCTTTTCCCACTGTTGTACTGACTCCCTACTTTGAGGAATCAGAGATTATAACCCTAGGTCACTTTCCTGTTTGGAGCATTCTATATGCCCCCCCCCCCAGCTGATATGCCATTCCTAAGTTTTTGTGCTCCATGTACATTATTTTGAATTTCTTTGCATTAAATCTCAGCTGCCATTCTCTTGCCTAGTCTTCAAGCTTCTGCAGATCTCTCCTCATTCTATCTACACCCTCTGGTGTGTCCACACTGATGCAGAGCTTTGTGTCCTCAGTGAACAGGCATACTCTCCCTTCTAGATCCTCTGTAATGTCACTGATAAAGATTTTGAAAAGGACTGGGCCCAGCACTGATCCCTGTGGCACCCCACTGGTAACCTTTCCCTCTGCGGAATTACAGCCATTTACCACCACCCTCTGCATCCTGTTGTCTAGCCAGTTCCCCCACCCACTGCACCACTGTCCTACCCACTTCCATGTTCCCCAGCTTGTTTAACAGCCTTATATGTGGCACAGTATCAATGGCTTTGTTGAAGTCCAGGAAGGCCACTTCCACTGCACCACCCATCCACCTTCCTAGTCACTCAGTTAAATAATTAAATTAGGTTGTTCTGGCACAACCTTCCCCCAGTAAAATCATGTTGCCTTGGGTCCTGTAGACCGTTGGCAACCAGTTGTTCCATAATTCTTTCCTTCAGTATTGTTTCCATGATCTTTCCCGCTACTGAAGAAAGGCTGACTGGTCTGTAGTTTTCTGCCTCCTTCCTGCTTCTGCTTTTTTAAAGGGGGCTACATGAGCTGTCTTCCAGTCTTTGGGTACCTCTCCTGTTTACAGTGACTAGGTAAACAGGGTTGCCAGGGATTCAGACACCACCTCTCTCAGCTCGCTCAGCACCCTGGGGTGTACCTCATCTGGTCCCATAGCTTTATCTACTCTTATTCCTATTCCTTCCATTTCCTTTAGGAACCTATCCCATGGAAACAGACTAGTATCCATTTCTGTGCCCTGAATACCCTTTCCACTCCCTTCTGGCCCCTATCTGCCACTATTCTGTATACTACAGAGCAGAATATGTGTTTAGTATGTCTGCTTTACTGCTGTAAAGTTGAATAAATGGATGTGGAGTGATCTAGCCTCCGCCAAGTCGTGGACAGGTAGTATCTCTGAAAAGGAGATGGAGCATGTTATCTGCTTTAGGCTCCCCCACAACTTCCTGAAATCCTCCTGAGTTCTGAATATCTCCACCTTGTCCCCTGCCAGGTCATTTGTCCACAAATGGACAATGACATCCAGTTCCTCCCTTCTTTCTATCGCCCTTGAGATCCTATGGATCTGCTTCCCATCCCATCATGCAATGCTTCCTGGAAGACACTTGACCTCCCTCTCCCCCTGCTATGTGCTCCTAACTCCACTCCCCTGACAACTGAGTCCCCCACCAGGAATAGATTCCTCTTCTTCTGTAGTCCTCTATCCCCCATCATGGAGGATCCACTCATTCTCCTTGGTCTTAGCTGTGGGTGCTCTTGCAGGGCTTTCCTGCTCCTCCAAGACAGCATAGGAGTTACTTAGCTGGATCAGTTGGTGGATGTGCTTCAGAACCCCCCAACTCACTCTCCCTGAGCCAGCTGTAGTCCAACCACTCCTCTTTCTGGGCATCCTTTGAAGTTTAGGTTGTTGACATGGTGGCCTCTGGGTGGCGGTGGAGGTCTCCTGCATCCTGGTCTACTCAGATCGGGGACAGACGACCTTCTACCTCAACCCAGAGAGGTGTCTACAGATAGGGCAGCACCGTGTAATCCAGATTGTTCTCCTGAACACTGTGGCCTCGCACCCACTACACTGCACCACACCTAGCATCTTCTCTGTCTTTATTACTATGACCACTGCCACCTATGACCCTTACCTGCACTCTTGTGTATCCTTTTCCTGTGCTAGACTCCCACTTTTTCCCCTTCCTTCCCTGCTGTTTTAATTGACCACTCTGTGTACTCTGATGATATGCAAGCCTGCAGTCCCAGTCCCAGTCCCACTGTTACATGGTTTATATGCTTATGCTGTGGTGCCTCCTGCCTTGAGCTAAAGCAGGAATAGTACAACATTTCCTAGCTGTCCTCCAATAAGGCTGGACTAGCCCAGGGCAGATGGGATGGAGAAGGGGAAGGTGGGCCTAATCCCTTCTCCATTATGGATGAAAAACAATCATCACATTTAGCAATACAGCCCTGCTTTAAAAGAAACACACAGATATGAACAATCTCCTACGTCTGCTCCTCTCACCTTGGTTTACTGTCCCCTGGCTCTTGTTCTCTGGTTCTTTGTTACTCTGAACCTAGACTCCTATAAACCAGGAACACCCCAATACCTGCTGGTTGGAGAGAAAAGAATCCACAAATAATCAAACTACTGCCCCAGTCTTACAAGGGTCTCTGACTCGAACAAGCATTTATCTGCTCTGGCAGAGAAAACCTGATAACACCCTAACAAACAATCTGCTATTTAACTTTGTTTAGTGTTCTGATCCCCGGTCCAGCCGCTGAGCCCATATCCTGCCCTACTCGTGATCTCCCGCTGGTTCCCACTGGCTCCTTGCTGCTCCAAAGTGGTGGCCCAAAGAGAGCTCTGCAACATGAACAGACTGTGCACCTCCCTGGCATGCACATCCATCAGGCTGCTTTACCAACAGTAATGAAATATATGCAATAAAAGCAAAATAAATGGACTGTTCCAAGATAATATCACTTTCTTTCTTTCTTTCTTTCTTTCTTTCTTTCTTTCTTTCTTTCTTTCTTTCTTTTCTTTCTTTCTTTCTTCTCTCTTTCTCTCTCTTCTCTCTCTCTCTCTCTTTCCTTTTCTTTCTTTCTCAGAATTACTCTAACTGGGATAACCATGACATTCAGAATCTAATTTTTACAGCTAAAGTGGGTGGGGCCTGCAGTCATCTTGTGGTACAGTAGCTCTAAAAATGAGCCACTGGACTGACACTGAAGAACTGTTTTGGAGTTGCAGTATGATCATTCTGCAACTCCAAAACAGTCTGCTCATTCCCTGCACCACCCCCCCCCCACAAGTGCACTATTTTGGTTGCTGGTTGCCCACCATGCTCAAAATGGCCACCAAAGTTTAGTGTGCATGTGCGACTGCACCGTAGCCATTTTGGGCATGGCAGACTGTTTCACCATGATCTCAGTGAGTGCAACTGCAGCCATGTTGGCTCTGGCCAGAATTTGTTTTTAAAGGGATCCCAGAGAAGACAGCAGCAGTCAAACAGTTAACATAGTACTACAAGAATAGTTACAGGCTAAAATGTCACAGAGAAAAACTGCAGTGGTAATGACATCAAAACACTAATCAAAACAAGCTAATAAAGTAAGGCCACAGCAAACAAAGAGCATGAACATTATTATGCACACAATCATAGTCTCAGAGGGGTATTCTGGATATAAGGAGACTAAGGGCCACTAAATAGTTGAGATGATGTTTTGAAGAAAAGGTAAAAATGAAAGTGAGACATACACAACTGTTTCACAATACTCAACCTCCGTGTACATTGGTCTTGCCCCAGGGTCACACAGTGAGAGTTGGTTTAGGGATTAGAACCTTGGCTCACATACTGTACTGTATGTTGGTTTGAAGTCTACAGCTGGGGGCCCTATACTCAATTGCAGTAGTGGGTGGCAGTAAGGATGTACAGGGCTCTCTGTACAACCACCCACCTAAACTGCCTTACACACATGGATGCCACTGATTGCAGGGGTGGAATGCCCCCCCGTGACAGTGGTGCTGGATTCAATTATGCAAATTTTGTTTTAGATGTTAGTGTTCACACATAGGTTATGCAACCATTAATATCCAGGAAGTGCAGCAGCCACAGGCATTGACATATTGCATGGAACCAGACTTTTCATACCATGCCATGGCCTGTTACCCCAGCACATGGTGCTCCCACCAATATTGTCCCCTCACCACTACCAACACTCTATCACAAATGGGTCTGCCCTGGTAGTTCAGTGGCCCCAAAACTCCTCCAATGTCCAGTGGATCCCTCCTCCCTAACCCTTTTCTGTGTGCTGTCCTCCCCTTGCCAGAACAGATGTTATGTCTCAAAAGACTTGAAGAACTGCTGGCAGCTCATAATTCTTTCCAGTATAATAAATAAAAATGAAAAATGAAATGAATGTACTGCAGGGAAAGTCTTGTGACACCTTTATGTATAGAAGGTCACATTATTTCTTTCTCACTACAGTATGTAATTTAAATTGCTTAGCAGTGGCCATTATTGCACCAAAACCATCTAATCGTATAGTACAATGGGATGCAAGGCAGTACTGTGCCTCAAAATGGTCCATACAACTTCTTTGTGGCAAAAATAAGCCAGTGCTACAATTAACCTTTTACTGCTCATTTCAGCTTCTATTTCTCTGTCTCCTTAGTCATCTGTCAGAGATCGTAGCATCTTGGAAGAAGGGTGCAGCCTGGGCAGCCCAATTATGGCATTATAGGGTAAGGAGGATCCAAGGAGACACAAAATAATAAAATAATAGTAATAATAATACCATTCCCCCTGCCTCCCTGACCAGATTACCTTTACTCTCAACATCTGTAATCTGTTGCTTGTATTACTATCATGTCCATAATATTGCCTACTTTAAAATAATAAAAGATAATGCTGTATAATTACTCCATACACTTACTGTACATATTACTATGATCACCTTCTTTCTAGTGAAAACTAACATTATTGTTGCAATTATGTTTACTGCTCCCTGCATGTGTTGTAATGCATACTTTCACCATATCATGATTTTGCTACCTTGCTTTGTCGTGTCACATTTATCATTAGATATTCTATTTATTGCTGTTATTGTACTGTACTTCCTTCAGACTTATTTAGTTCCTGCTTACTGTATGAAGCAAGTGGAAGGGACAGAAATGCTGTACCTAGAGTTATTTTTTTACCTTAAACTGACATTATTATGTGACAAAGTTGCCAAATAAATTAACTTCACCTTACCTTTTATATTACTGTATAATAACTGCCAAATCAGCATTGTCTTGCACGTACATTCTGCCTTATTTTATCAGTGAAAAGCAGATTACTAGTATTTTTTGAAGTCGAATAGGGCTGTCTCAAGAAGTAATAAGTAGTGACTGAATTTTGCCCTTCCAAACAACTCATACTGTATTACAGCCTCATTGCCCCCATCATCTCAGCCACATCAGATAGTGCTGGTAAAATACTGATCTGGGGTTCATTTTAAACTCCCTTGAGTCTCAGATTTAAAAGAAGAACTTTCCTGGAAGTTTGGAATTTTACTTCTGCGGCAAACAAAGGCTCAATGTAGCCAAAATATGTAGGACCAGATTACTTGTTGTTTTTGTTAAAGAAACAAAACACCCTTGAAAAGCAACTATATGCTGGTTAGTCACATATCAATGGTGTAGAAATGAATGGAAATCCTATTAAAGGAAAGGTTGGTAGAGTATTTTGAATCCAGTGGGCTACAAGACCAAAGGCAGCATGGATTCATGGGGAGGGGAGGTCATACCAGATGAATCTGATTGATTAATTTGACTGGGTGACCAGGGAAATAGATCACGGGAGGGCAGTGGATGTGGCCTATCTGGACATTAGCAAGGCTTTCATCACTGTGCTGCACACAGGACTGGTAAAGAAATTGAGCAGCCTAGAGATGGGATCCAAAGTGGTGAACAGAGTAGGGAAATGGTTAATGGATGGGCAATATGGTCGTGGTTAACGGTATTCACTCTTATAAGGGGAGAGTGACCATCTGGGTGCCACAGGGCTCAGTACTGGGACTGGTCCTCTTCAGTGTCTTCGTAAGTGACACTGGCAGAAGAAAGGGAAGGGAAGGTATGCTTTTTTGAAGATGACACCAAAATCTGTAACAGGGTGGATACACAGGATGAGGTGGAAAGAACGTGTAGGGACCCTGAAAATGTATGGAGTGGTCAAGAGCATGACCGTTGGGGTTCAGTGCCCAAAAGTGCAAAATCATGCACCTAGGCATAGGAACCCAGCAGCTGAGTATAAGATGGGGGAAGTAGTAACTAAGCAGGAAAGGGACATTGAGTTATCATATATGATGATCTCAAACTGGCAGGACAGAGTAATAAAGCAGTGGGTAGGGCCAGTGGGATGCTGGGATGCACAGGGAGTGATATCTCCAGCAGCTGGAGGCAGGAGGTGGTGTTGCCACTGTATAACTCACTTGTGAGATTCCACTTGGAGTATTATGTCCTGTTCTGGAGGCCACACCTTAGAAATGACATAGAGTGAAAACAGTCCAGAGGAGGGCAATTAAAGTATTGCAGTGGCTGCATCAAAAGCCCTACAAAGAGAAACAGAAGGATGTCAAGATGTACACCATGGACAAGAAGAGAACAAGCTGAGACATGACAGAGAACCACAAAAACTTCACGGGGTGAACAGAGTGCATGAGGAGTGTCTCTTTCAAATAAGAAAGAGAACCAGGACTAGAGGACATGTGATGAAGCTGGGAGGGAGGGAGTTCAAGAGGGACATGAAGAAGGATGACTTCACTGAAAGAGCGGTGAATGTCTGAATCTGACTGCCAGCTAAGGTGGTGGGGGTGAAAACAGTAGGAAGCTTCAAGCATGAGTGGGCTAGACATATTGGAATATTAGTAAATAGGCAGGGAGGAGGGAGAGTTGGTTGACACGGCTAGCATCTGCAGAGACAGCTTATGCAGGGATCACCTGGGCAGACTGGGTTGGCCAAGTGGTCGTTTTCTGCCAACAAATTCTATGTTTCTTCTTACTTTGCAGTTAGAGACATTATTAGTTTATTTTCTTGTTTGGGTTACCAGTCTGATGTTAATTCATATGAGAATGCAATGATATAACTCAGATAATTTAACATCTGTGGATTATGTCTTCCTTAAATACATCCCTGCTCTTATGCATTTAAGAAAAACAACATTAACTCAGCTGGGAATACATTTTACTATTAAAAAGGCAGAGTCATCTCAGAGAGAAATAAACTAGCACAGAATCTGCAACTGAAATATACATATTTCTCCAAGCATTTTCCTACAGGAAACTGAGAAGCTTGTTTAGTGACTAGAGAGCCTTAGACTGTGTTATTGATTTGAACATTATTTGGGATCAGGAAAATAATTTGACATTAAAACACTAGGCGATAATTCTCAGAGTTAAAATTGCACACTTTTGATCTCATACAGGCTTACCCTAAAAGAATTAAATAATTATAGCTTGAGGGATTATATCTTTCTTTTGTTATACCACTTACTACATTATATGGACTGCTGTTGTGGTACAGTACGTCAACATAAATTTAACTTTGATCTTGAATGTCCCTGCAGTTAGTATCTTTATTGTGGGTTCTGCTGT
Source organism: Neoceratodus forsteri (assembly GCA_016271365.2). Taxonomy (NCBI): domain Eukaryota; kingdom Metazoa; phylum Chordata; order Ceratodontiformes; family Ceratodontidae; genus Neoceratodus; species Neoceratodus forsteri. Next base: position 513,282,035 of record CM028138.1, read on the forward strand.
CTAAGATCCCTAGATCCATTTACAAATGGCTGAGAGAATATTACATGAATAATGATTAGGAACAACTGCTTGATAGCTAAAACTTAGAAATATCTCTGTTTAGTTTTCCTTTATCAGTAGACAAGACACAGTAAAGCAGGATTTTGTTTAGAATAATATGCTTTCATGAAGGCATTAGCTGTAAATGATAGCTGTGTTGAATGTTCGCTATCAGGTACTAACTCCACTGCTTTTCCAGCTTATAAATATTCAATAGGTGTGACCATCTTGCTGGCCAGTGTGATTATCTTTACAACAGTCATGGACATCCTTGGAAATGTATTAGTGATTTTATCAGTCTTACAAAACAAGAAACTTAGAAATGCTGGTAAGTAAATTATTAACATGTTTAAATACCCCCAGTACCTGAATTTCATTAGAAAATGATTTAATACAAGTGCAGAATAATGAATGATATAATGATACACATCTACATTTAATGTTAGAGTGATAGGGAGATAAACAGATAGCAGTAATTGTGAACAAAATATTTTTATACAGGTTAAGACATTAAGCATGCCATAGCCTGTTTACATAGTTGTATGAACATACTTGGTTCCAAGTTAATAAACAATTGCTATACATTGAACAAAACAAAAGCAAATCAAAAACAGTTGCAGTTATATTTCATAATTACATTATATATATATATGAATAAAACAAAATGGTTATATTAAATGCATGCTGAAAATAGAAAATAGAGTTAAAAATCTATGTTTCAACCTTAGGTCTTCTTCAGAAAATACCTAAAAGAGAAAAAAGACAAAGTTAGTGTTGTTTTTTTCTCTTTTAGATATTTCCTGAAGAAGACCCAAGGCTCTAAACGTAGATTTTTAACTCTATTTTCTATTTTCAGCGTGCATTTAATATAACCATTTTGTTTTGCTTTTACACCACATGCTGACACAGCGCCTTGTTTTTGTTTTTTACACGCACACACACACACACACACATATATATATATATATATATATACATACATACACACACACACACACATATGTATATATAAGGGATATGCAATGCCCCCATCGAAAATATATCTGATATTTTCCCCGGGTGCAGTTTGGTCTTTGATATGACGAGTGGCAAAGCCATGAGTGATGCCATAGGTCAAACTGCTCGAGGGGAAAATATCTGAGATATTTTTGATGGGGGAATTGTATGTTCCATTTATGCAATGGACCAAGTTTTTTTTATGTGTAATTTTCATTTTTTTAAAAATAGGTATGTCTTTATTTATTTATTTTTGTTTCTGGATGACTGAATGTTGTGTTCAGAAAAACTGAACTTTTGTGCAGGATGCTGTACCATTGTGCTGCTGGGGAGAGTGGTAAGAGTGAAAAAGTGAGAGTTGGTGCTTTTTTGTGTGCTGGGGTTGGAAGGAAGCAAATGTTTTATGTGAGGCTAAAAGTTGTTTTTTTTATATTTGAAGTGAAAGAACATGGGGTTGGGGAGGCAATGAAAATAATTCAGTGTGTTTTGTCTGGTATTTTGGACCTTTAGGAGAAATGGTAATTGCTACTGAGTGAAGCTGAAAGTAAATTTTTTTTAATAAGTTACAGTGAAAGAACAGGGGAGAAAATGAAACTGTTCTTTGAGCTGCTGGAGAGAAATGAAACTGCCTGTGGGAGCTGGAATGCAAGTAAGCAGATGCATTCTGATTGTGCTGCTCATGCTGCCAGCTCCCACCAATCAAAACCCTTATGAGCAGTTGTGCTGAAATGCAGATAGTGCCTGGTTATTACTTACAGTGAGGATAAATGTGATATTCTCACTGTAGGTCTGACCAGCCAAAAATACAGCTGTTATTTGTCACTTGTTATCCTCACCCTCATTGCATCTCCACAGCCCAAATGGTTTGTCTGTCTGGTCCAGTAGGTCGGGGGAGTGCCTTTTGAAGGTTTGATGAAAAAATATTAATCTGTTTAAAAGTTAAGTTTCTAGCTTCCCATTATAGTCTATGGGAAAAAAATATATGTTCCCCTCGAATGTAATTGTAACTCTTGTGATACCACTTTTAAATATCGTGCTTGGGCTTTTTACTTTTGCACTCCTGCTATCTTGTTTTCAGTTAGCGAGTCACAAAAAACATTGTAATTCAAAAAGTACTGACTGTAGGTAAACATCAGTACTTGAGTTTACCTAAACTGGGCCCTACGAACACAACTCTGGCATTTGTTGTTTGACAGGATGCCCAGAAATATGGTTTTAAAATTATTACACCTTCTTAGCAGCAGAACCTTCACACTAGTTCCACAGATGCTTGCACAAAATTCACTCATCTACAATGGCAGAACTTTTGAGCAAGTTCTGTAGAACTTCCACAAAATGTCCCCCTTGTAAACTAATGGAACTTTTGCAAAATTATGCAGAAGTTCCATGAAAGTTCCACATTTCAACATCCCAAAGCAGCACTTTCTTTGTCACTTCATAAAAAACCAAGGGTTAGGACCTTTGGGCTGAATTGTGCAGGGTAGCACACCCTTGCACCACATATGTGCCTTTTTCTGGTCTGGTGCAAAAATTTACAATGTTTCCAGAGCTACAGCACTACAAAGTTGCAAGTTTTCCCAAAAGATAGCATTGTGGCACCTGTACTACCTTTTGGTGCCTATATCTCAAAAACGGTTTGCAATATGGATTTTTCACTATGCATATGTGTGGGTGGCAAGGTCTTGAATACAGATACAAAATAATTTTTTCAACAGTTGCTATGGTTACTGAGATTTTGCCAGATAAGCATTATGAGGGTTGCTAGGAATGCCTTTAGGCCTGTGCTATGTGTCCGTACTTATGTGTAGGTGGGAGTGTAGGGCCCAAAGGGCCTGCTCTCCCACCCATGCATACTATTTATGCTAAACTGGGAGCACTGATCCTCTTATGCCATGCCTCTAAATTCATGGGTGGGTGGGTGGGAGTGCAGGGATCAGAGGACCTGTGATCCCACCTATGTATACCATATGAGTAACATTTCATGTTCTCAAAAAGAAAGTAAATTAAAAAAAAACTCTGTTAATACATCACTTATGGTTGATTACACACCAACGAAAGTCTGGAAATTTGATCTTAGGGTTAACAACCCACCCCCCACCTTCCAGAAACCAACAGGCGTCAGGGTGTGCCTTGGAACCATTGAGTCTAACTCTCACCCCATTCTGTTATACTGTACCATCTCAGCTTTTTTACACATGGAATGGGGTAAGAGTTAGGGTCCACTGCAGCTATGGTTGAGTAGGTAATGTCATATTAAATTCTAAATTTTGCACTTTAATGCCTTTTCAAGCATTCATCCAATTTCCCTAAAATTTTGCAAGTGCAGTGTGGTTGCACAGATCTCTGAATCTGGAAAGTTTCATTCTGGTCAGATTTGCAGTTGCAAAGCTGTGGGCTGTGCAAAAGTGTGAAAAAATCCTCAGTTAAGTGGAATTCTTCATCTCCACTGCCCGAACAGTTTGTCGATCTGATGTGAACTTTTCAGGGTATACGGGGACAGGGTCAGGGACGTGCATTTAGAAGGTTTGGTGAAAACATATTAATCCTTTCAAAGTTCTTAAACATTTTCAGTTCAAATTATTACCTATTGAGAAAAAATATGTGCACAATGAAAGGTTTCACTAAAGTACTGTGGAGCTTTTGAGAAAGTACAGTTGGTTAAATTGGGCTGCTTTTCTGACATTACACATTAATTTCACGAAAGTACATGGTACGTTCGCGAAAGTACCATTGTTTACATGAGGACTTTCATGGCATTCTGCATTACTTTCGCAACAGTACACTGTGCTTTTGTGAAAGTACCATTGGTTTACATGGGATACTTTCACAAAATTCTGTATTACTTTCACAAAAGTAGCATTGGTTACATGAGGACTTGTGAAATTCTGCATTACTTTTGCAAAAGTACTGCCTTCTTTTATGAAAGCACCATAGGTTTACATGGAGCCTTTCTCAACATTCTGAATTACTTTCACAAAAGTACTGCAGTACTTTCATGAACTCTGTACCATGTAAACCAATGGTGCTTCTGTTAAAATCCTGCACTCCCTCCTATGGACACGATTATACAGAACTGGGAGGATAGGCCACTTCTGTGCTATGTCTCTGTACTTATAGGTGGGTGGTTGTGCAGGGCACAGAGGGCCTGTGCGCCCATTCATGAATACCATCTTGTAATAGTGAGAGCACAGGGTCCTGAGGCACTATGTCTTTACACATATGGCTGGGTGGCAATGCAGGGCCCAGAGGGCCTGTGCTCCCAAATATGCATCCCATTATGCAAAGCTGGGAGCACAGAGCTCTCCTGCACTATGCCTCTACACTCAAAAGTGGGTGGGAGCACAGGGCCTGGATGGCGCATCCTCCCACCTATGTATACCATATGACTAAGATTTCACTTTCTCAAAAAGAAGGGAAATTCTTTGCAAAAAACTATGTTAATGCATCAGTTAGTCCACACCAAAAAAGTCTGTAAATTTTAGGTTAGGGTTACCAACCCTATCACCCCCCACCAGCCTTCCACAGACCAACAGGTGATGGGGTGTGCCTTGGGGTTGTTGGGCCTAACTCTCACCTCATTCTCTTGTACTGTGCCATCTGAGCTTGTTTTTGCACATGGAATGAGGTGTGAGTTAGAGAGTTTTATTTGTGTGGAATCAACCCTAGCTGATCCATTGAGATATATATATATATGTGTGTGTGTATATACACATACACATATATATATATATATATATATATATATATATATATATATATATATATACACACATACATATATATGTAATAGATAACCCACTCATGGGTGTGCAGTCACGGTCCAAATGTCGCACCTTGGTGTGCATTGCACGCACAAGGCCACAGGCCGAGTGCGTCAACCACCCAAGGCATGCAAATATCAGAGCGCAACCACACTCCGTAGAGTGGGTTATCTATCTTATAAAATGGCAACATTGTTTTTTAGGGGGGTAAAAGTTCAGGTGTGTGGTAGCGCACTGATATACGCATGGTCATGTGATGTGTTTTATACAATCAGAGCACTGGATTTGGATGAGCTCTTCATTTTATATATATATATATATAGAGAGAGAGAGAGAGGGAGAGGGAGATAAACACACATATGTGTGTGTGTGTATATATATATATATATATATATATACACACATACATATGTGTGTGTGTGTGTCTATATGTGTGTGTATCTATCTATCTATCTATCTATCTATATATACATGTATATATATACACACACACACACACATATACAGCCAGACTGAACATAAGCAATTTATTTCCATGAGTGATGAGGTGGGAGTGTAACTCATGAGTGGCAAAGCCATTAATGAGATTATAAAAGTCCTGCCCTCACAAATTGAAATAAATGACATATTTTCAGGAAAGCTGTTGTGCATTCCATTCAAACAACTTTCATATTCAAACAAAAAATAAATAGAAATGATGCACCCAAGTGAAAAATAAATATTGATTTTCCTCTTGGGCACGTAATAGTGAAAACAACACATTTATTTACATTTCTTTAGAGTTACATAAGTTGTATATACAGTATATCTGCTTTGGATTCTGAAAGTATGAATGAAGATACATCTGATATTTTAAGTATTGTCATGACACATTTGATATACGCGAGAGCCTTAATTTGTCACTGTTTGTCTATTTTGTAATATTTTATATTACACTGTGCACACTTCAGCATTGTACAGTACTTCCACTTGTTTATTTAGGCTTTTGTCTCCAGCCCCACAGTCCTCAGTGCAGGATATACCCTATGGACAGGAATATACCCTGCCCAGGTCAAAGCCAATACATAGATAACAGCCGGGTATTCTTGCTCCAGTGTAGTCCCACCCATCCACCTTATTCCTTGTGGCATTAGCAGTGCCATTTGTCAGCTATATGCACATACAGTACAGTGTGCTGCTGCAGAAGGAGGTGTTTATCCTGGTTGCCATGGCACTGTCTGCGTGTTAACATGCAAAATATGAAATTAACTCTTACGTGTTTGAACAGCTAACTCCAAATCCTGGCTGAGTTGGCTTTTTAGATTTTTTTTTACAAGTGATAACAGTCTGGCTCTGTAATTCTGGGCCACCTATTTCTCATGTCAGCCAGCATCCCTTTAGGGTAACCACCTCCTCCCCCCTCCCCCCCATCAATTAGCTTCACAGGGGGCCTCATTCTTTTTGGCTGCCCTATTTTCCCTCTCTGCTATGTGTCTGATACCCTTTCTTCCCATTGTCCTTCTCTATGTCCCTCCTTCCTCTCCTGACTTGTACTGTATAAGCTACAATCTGTATACGCCACACTTTAAACACCTATATTTGCACTTGCTTTACATATCTGATTCATCCAAGTACTGACTTTGTATATTGTGACTGCCTGTACCGATGTCTACTTTTGTATGACGTGTTGTCTACTGTAAGCAAAAGTGTCCTCTGCGTCTAGGACCATCTTGAAAATGAGCTTGCTCAATGATGTAACTGTCTCATTAAATAAAGTTTGATTGATTGATTCGTAGAAGCAAAAATAACATCATTTATGCAACAGGAGTAGTGATAAATGTACTGCAATAAATCTTGTTATCTGAGTAACAATGTCATCAAGATTTCAACACACAGTAAGCAGGTCATCCAGACCTAGAATTATCGGCCTCACTAGCAGTACTAACCATATTCAAATGTACATAACTTTAACATGAAAAATGATAGCATGGTACTGTGAGCAGGAAAGTTGTTCAGCACAAAAATATATTTCTGGGAAGTGGCTTTTGTTTGTGGACTGAAATGTTCAGGGTTGAATGCCTTTGCCTCACAGATGTGTCTTTTGAATGTTTGGTGAACAAATATTAATCCATTCAAAAGTAATTAAAATGGTACAGTCCCCATTATTTCCTATGAAAAAATTTATATGTAAGGTGTGAAAGCATTTTTTTTATTTAGATAACCATTATTGAAAACAAGTAACAAAGATATAGCAATGCAAGTGACAATACAACCAATATGATCCATATGAGGTCAACCACACACTCCCAACCCCCCACCCCAGTGGAATTACCATAATAAAACCAAATAAAAATACAACAGAAGGGGGAAACCACTATAGTGTAAACAAGGTAGGAGCCAGGTAAAACAAAACAATACAGCATAACAGATATCAACGCTAAAACATTAAAGATTAAAGGGTATAAAACTTGCCTCATCTCCTGTCCAAGAGGAGCAGCCTGTGGCATAGACTCGCTATCATACATTCTACTCTGAGATTCAGCAGCAATTCCTAGAGCCATTCTTAATATGAAATAAAAGTTTGATTGAGCCAGTAGCACAGGACCACTTTCTTCAAGGAGAGAGAAATTAAAGTCATAAAAAATCTGCATTCCCTGACCAAAACTGAACTATAATCCCCCAAAATGCACACCTAGGGGCTAAATAGGTTTTGTGATCCCCAAAGCGGGTCTGCCTTGCCTTCAATAAAGCTCCATAATGGAGCAGTCTTAGGATAGTGCCAGAAGATGTGCAGAGTGATAACCTGCAAGTTATAATGACAAGTACAAGCCATCTGCTGCTTCTCATAGCTCGCGCTGAACCTCAGTGCTCTAACAACAGAACCACCAAAGTCAGTCTCAGAGGCAGCTTTGCAAACAGTGAAATTAGCAACTCGCCACAACATAAAAAACATAAAAACTATTTGTTGGCAAAATTAGCAATTACTTACAATGTCTTCTCTGTTTCCACAATTGTCAACATGACCCTAGCACACTCACTTTTTGTACTATCATTCCCATCGGAATAACATGTCTCTGAGAGGTCACGACCCTCATCTGCATACTCCGAGAAAACAGACAACCAATTTACATATCGCAGAAACAATGACAATTTGGAAACTACAAGATAGTTCAACAACGTAGAAAACCACCAAAATGTTCCTTCAATAAGTAAAAAAGCCACATTTTCTTTCAAAGACTAACACTTCATAACATGCTGGCTTCAAAAATTAAACGTACTGCCACTGCATAAATTTGTTTCCATGTTCCGACTAGAAGTTGTTTTCAAAAAGTCAGTTACAGAAAAGCTATAAAAAAAACACAGAAAAATATGTTATGCTCTATCTTGTCTTAATGTTACTGTTTCTTCAGTTCACAAAAGTAAAAGATGGCTCAATTTAAATAAATGTTAACCAATCTAACATCTGCACATAATTTTTTTCTAACTACTGAAAATAATGTAAGCCATCAATTACATAAAATGATATTTGGGTTGGAGTGCATAAACAAGAATGTAATGACCACCCTTGGTGTGGGATGCTTTTATAAACCCCTCAAGCTTCTCCCCATCAGGGTTTATGTAGCATCCCACACTTTGGGTGGTCATTAACTTCTTGTTATGCACTCAACCACATACATTATTCTATATGTTATTCCCTAGCTGGAAATGTTCAATTATACCTGTTGTTGATAACAGAGACCCTCCAGACGATACATCACATACCAGGGCATTGGTCAATTGAGGAAGCCAATCAGTGGGAATAATGTGACCCCAATTTTGAGGTTACAATTATAGAATATGAGCTGGGAAATATCCTTAGATATCGGATGCTTCAGCAAGGACCAAAACTGGGAGTATGCTTGGAGAGAAGTACCCATAATGTAATCCAGAAGGGAGAGATTTCAAGGGGGTAAAAAGCAGAGAAGGCACTGACAGCCCAAAACTGTTGAGTGACTCTAGCTCTAGATCTAACCATATAGGTGTGTAGGAAGAGTTGGGATCTTGGAAAGGAGGAGAAAGCCACCAAAACATTTTATTAAGATGGCTCACAAAGTAGTAAATAAGAAACTAAGGAAGTTTAAGGCCACTCCGATTTTTGGGGGCAGCGAGCTTCTTGTATGTGTGCCTTTGGGCTTTCTTAGCCCAGATAAATTCATTAATTGTACTGTGCACATGCTGAAACCAGGCTGAGAGGAGCCAAATATGTAACATGTTGAGGGGGTAGAAAATACGGGGAAGGACATTCGTTTTAATAATATTTACTCTCCCCCACAGAGACAGAGGAAGGGCCTTCCACCTCTGAAGATATTGCTGGAGCTTGACCACTAGGTCATCCAGATTGAGATTGCACATTAAAATAATCCCTCAAAAAATGTAGGCCGAGGTATTTGAGGGAGCGGGGGGACCAGTTCATACCAAATGAGAGATTATCTTTTTTAACCACAGTTGGAGTAAGGAGCATGACAGCTGTTTTGTTGAGATTTAACTTATAATTGGAATATCAGCCAAATTCTTCTATGATACGTAGTGCAGCCAACAATGAGGTTTAAGGGTGAGCAATGTGTAACAAGATGTCACCTGCATATGCTGATAGTCATAGCATACAAGGGCCCACAGAGATGCCAGACAGGTCAGGACAGGACTTCAACTTAAGGATAAGAAATTCTCTAAATACAAGTTAAAAAGAAAGAGGGACAAAGGACATCCCTGACAAGTGTCAGAAAATAGAGTAAAAGAGGGGGGAAATACACCATTGTAGTAAATCCTGGCCATCAGGGAGGAATATAGGACCTAAATCCAGTACAGAAAAACCTGCGTGAAACCAAATTTGTCATGGGTCAGTAACAAGAAGTCCCAGTTAACCCTGTCAAATGCTTTCTCTGTGTCCAGGGAAACCAGCAACATCAGAGTGACAGAGCCCCAAACCATGGAGAAAACATGAGCCAACTTCTGTAGATGGTCCACAGAAGACCTGGTGGACATAAACACCAACTGCTCCTGGCTAATAAGCCCAGCCCACACCTGGTTACCACTGTACACATGAATTTTTGTTAAGATCTTAATATCATAATTTATTAAGAAAATGGGCCTATAATTGGACATATAATCTGAGAGTCTACTGGATTTGAGGAAAAGGATTATCAATGCATAAAGAATAGTGGGATCAGAAATACCAGAGTCATAAATATAATGATAGAAACGATGAAGAAGTGGGACCAGTTCAGTGGTAAAGATTTTATAAATATTAGCTGAAAACCCATCCAGCCCAGGGGCCCTGTCCACAGACAGACTTGAATTGGCCTTCTGGATTTCATCCTCAGAGATTGGCTAGGACAGGAACACCAGCTGGAGCTTAGTCAGCTTTGGAAGGGGAATGCCATCTAGGTTGTCCACAGTGAGGGATCTCTGTGGTGGTGGTGAAGAACTCTGACTATACAAGTCTTTATAAGAGGACGCAAATTCCTGAGCAATATCTTTAGGCCAGATCTTCAGGGTGCCATCGGTTGCACTGATAGCGGAAATTAATCTGGAAACTTCTTGCTTTTAAAGACACAGTGCAAGCAGATGACTAGTCTTCTCCTCTTGATCAATGCATTTTGACTGGGTAATGATGATTGCATACTCGGCCCACTCTCCCAAAAGATTCACATATTTATCCAGAATTTAGTTGGGAAAATAATGCAGTTTGGTCCTTAATTCTCTCTACTATATATTTGTCATTGAGAAGTTTGTTACTAAGCTTCCAGATTCTGTCCTTCTGTAGATTAAAGGCAAAAGAAAGCTTCACTCAGACCAGAAAGTGATCTGAGACTACCCTAGCATCTATCCCCCTGTCCCTCCCCGAACCCAAAGCAGACTGACTAATTAAAATAAAGTCAAGCCTGGATTATGAACCATGAACAGGGGGAAAAAAGTATATACTCTGTCCTGTGGGTGAAATATCCACCAGGGATCACAGAGCTCCAAGGATTCCATCATATTTCAGATGGAGCACTGGGTGGGAGACAGACCAACCAGGACCCACCAGACCTGTCTTGGTCAAGAATAAAAGAGACATTCCAGTTTTCCCCCAGTGATGAGAGGGGTGTGGAGAAAAAGGGAAAGAAGGCCCAACAGTTCCATAATAAAGGAGGAGTCTGCCATGTTAGGGCCGTACGCACAGCCAAAGATAACCTCAGAGCTATCTAGAATGTCCTGTACAAAAACATATCTACTCTGAGGGTCCAGAAGACATTGTTGACTGTGAAAATTAACCAATTTGGAAATCAATATAATATAATAATTTGTGTGGAAACTTCTGATTTTGGCCTTAGTGCTTCTCCTTCCAAGCTGTAACTTAACTGTTTGAATAGTAAATAGTAAGGATTGGCAGATTATTAATTTTTTTTTCAAAGTTTTTTGAATAAGTATATTTATCCAATCACAAGTAGTGTTAATAGTGATGTCATGATTTGCAATGGATTCAAAATTAGCAATGTTCCTTAGTAAAAATGTACACCCCCTTGGAAGGCTGATTGTCGAGGTGATAGCAGCTTCCTGCTCTGGCTGATTGCTTAACTATGCTACCGTATGAATACAGAATAAATGCTGAATTTCAGTTTGATACAGCAGCTTCAAGTGTGTGTTCTTCCACTGGTGTTGGTTGTGCTGCATTCTGGACTTTCTCTGTTGTGTTTTTGGGATTGCTACTCTTGCAGTGCATCACTCTCCTCAAGCACAGGAGACTGAACTCTTTCTCACATCTTGCCCAAAATGAGTTTCCGCACATGTGGCGCAGAATGGTGTTTTGCCATAGAATAAGTTTTCACCTATAGGGTTTATGAGTTGGGGTGATAAGAAGATTGTTGAAAATTTGGGGTCAAAATTTGAATAAATGACAAAGTTATTATGGCTACATACATACAGTATATGCATCTCTAAAGGGAGGGGAGTGCAGTGCCCAGAGGGCACTGCAATCCCACATACAGATAAGGATATGATTATACTATCTGAAAAAGTAAGGAAATTCGATGCAAAAAACTATGTTAATGCATCTGTTAGGGCTGTTACTAAAGTGACAGAAGCAGGGAAATGGGATGTTAGGGTTTTCAAATCTAACACCTCACACCCACCCCGCACACATTGACAGGCGTTGGGGGTGTGCCTTAGGGTCATCAATTATAATGCTTACCCCATTCTTCTATGCTGTACCCATCTCAGCTTATTTGCTTATGGAATGGGGTGAACACTGGGGTTGTTGACCTCAAGGCACCCCCCCCCGATGCCTGTCAATATGTGCAGGGTGGAGGGTTGGTGTTAGAGTTGTAAACCCTAACATACCATTTCCCTGCTTTTGCTGCTTTAGTAAGAGCCCTAACTGATGCATTTACAAAGTTTTTTGCATTATATGTACATATGTTACATCAGCTCTGTAGAGCCGGTATAGTTAAGGTTGCGCGGTCACGTTTATGTTAAATCTCAAAGTTTGCACTTTAATAACTGTGCAACCCTTTGTCTGATTTGCCTGAAAGTTGGAATGCACTACTGCCTATCATAGATCTCTGGATCTGGAAAGTTTCAGTCCAGTCGGATGTACAGTTGTGGAACCGGAAAATGTGAAATATAAAGATTTTTTTGCCCTTTTTTCAGTAAGCCATAATGGACTGAAGAATGCATTTGAGTGGCTTCAGATTTGTTTGTCTATATGTGTCCTGGGTTGAACTGGTGCCTTTTGAAGATTTGGTGAAAAAATATTGCTCTGTTCAAAAGTTATGAAATTTTTAGATGTCCCATTATGGCCTAGGGAAAATTTATATGTGCATTGCGAATACTTTTGCGATCACATTTTTGTTGTCGAGCTCCCTGAAATTATTTTTGTGCTGCTGCCATCTTGTTTTTCAGTTAGCGACAGAGAAAAAACTTTGTAATTCAAAAAATAATGCACTTTTGTAAATACCAAGAGTTATGTTTACCTAATCAGGCCCTGAGAAACATGACCCTGGCATTAGTTTCTGTGTAGGTTGTCTGCAAATATGTTTTTTTTTTTAATTTTTACTGTATTTTAATTGCGGCAACAATTTTTCTTGCCGTGCAAACATTCGAGCTCAGGACCAAAAGTAACTGCACCAACATTTTTCTGTGCATGACAACATTCCCATTATTGAGATAGGAGAGTCTCGAAAACATTAAAGTAATCTTGGTAACTGCACAAACACATTTTGCTATGTGTTGTTTTCTTTGTCATTTCATTGTGGCAAGGTGGATTGTGATATTGGCATGGCATTTTCAGTGTGGCAAGCTGTAGTGCCATAGATGTGCCTTTTGGTGGTTTGGTAGGAAAACACTGATCAGGTCCATAGTTATAGCATTCCAAAGTTGATACATTTTCCCATAGAATAGCATTCAGCACCTGTGATGCCTTTCGGTGACCGTATCTCGAAAATGGTTTGAGATATGGATTTTTCATCACAAAAATTATTAGTCCCTCAAAAAGGGGGAATAAGTACTGAAGCAGGTTGGGAAATCATTAATATCATGAATTTTGAATTTTTTTCTACCTTGTATGGTTACTGAGATATTTGGAAATTAATGTTGCAATGGCGTATGTTTATTTATTTATTTATTGGAATCTCGGATAACACCTTTGAGCTAAAAACTTGGTTATAAAGGTTCCACATCATAAGGCAATAGACAAGGTACATAGACATTACAAAGCAGAAAGGGGTATATACAGCAGGCAAGTACATTATGGAACGTACAGGTACAGATTCAAGTAAGTACAGTTAAAATACATCAAGGAAAGTTCAACTTTATTGCAACAGTACTAGGAGCATACCTATGGTGGACAAGCAATTTATAGTGGTAGATGAGCTTTAGAGCATGCAGGTAGAGTTATGGAGGGCCAGAAGTGGTGGTGACCAAAGGAGGGGTAGGACAGACTAGATGAGAGCAGGGGGAGGGTGGGGGCAGAGGCAAAGGGGTGACAAAATAAGGGGCTTGAGTAGTCAGAGGGTGGGATTGGATAGGAGTATACCAGGGTTACATAAGTAGGTGATAGGACAGGGCTGGGTAAAGTGGGGGTGGAGAGGGATAAGAGAAAGGGTTTTTAAAGTGGGAGAGTGAGGTGAGGGGAAACAGGGGGTGAGGTGAATATTAGGGGATTACTATTTGTGAAGAGAAAGCAGGAAGGTGGGGGAGAGGGAATGTGGGGGTAAGTGCTCAGTGGTGTCACCCCAGGCAGAGGAGGAAGTGGAGGGAGATGGGTGCTATGCAGGACAGATAAGCTATCAATAACAGTAGGATTAGGCACAGGTGACTCAGTCGCAGTTACTAAGATTGGCCAGGTACTGCAGCAGCTTGCCATTAAATGGGTGTAGTTTAATTTCTTCAATCAGCTCAGAGTTAAGGGAATTTAGCCAGCGGGGGCCCTGTATTCGAAGTACTGTTGCTCTAGTGAGGTCTGGCAGAATGGGACAATGAAGGCAGCTTTACTCGAACCCCTAGTTAGTTTGGAGGAAGTGGAGTTTCTTAGTAATTGCCTTACTCCAGGAGGAGCAAGACCTAGGGTGGATTTTTTAGCTAATAGACAGACCTGGTACTGAATTCTGCTATTCAGGTTTAATCAGTCAGTGCTTGAGTATAGTTCACAAGTGTGAGTTGAATGGTCCACAAACCAGGACTAGTCTGCAGGCTTTGTTTAAGACAACCTTGATTCGCCTAAGTGCTGTATCAGTACCGGCTCCATAGACTACCAGTCCATAATCTATGATGGAGAACATGGAGCTGTTAACTGCAAGCTTGATGGCACTTTTGGTGAGGCACTGCCTATGCTGGAAGAGCTGACCTAGTCTGTCACTAGCTGCCTTGGCAGCATGGTCTATGTGCTGGCTGTAGGAGAGAGAGCTGTCAAGGTAGACACCAAGGTACTTAAAGGTAGTGACCATTTCGACTGTATCAAACTTGTTATTGTAAATATTGAGGTGATGTGACTTATGATGGTTTTGATGGGAGGCAAACAACATTGTTTTAGTCTTAGTGTAGTTGAGCAAGAGCTTAGACTGAAGGAACCATTTTTCCACAGCAGTAAAGTCATCTTGCATGCCTTTTTCCAGCTCTTCAGGAGTAGAGTGACACATGTAGAGAACAGCATCATTTGCATATGGAAGGATCTTATTCTGTCAGACTTTGGAGAGTTCATTTAGAAACAGACTGAACAGCAGGGGACCCAAAATGGAACCTTGAAGCACCACTGTGTTGACATGCCGATGGTTGGATAGAACGTCAAGAATCTTGACCTGCTGGGTCCTGTTAGAGAGGTAACTCTGGAGCCAGCCTAGAGAGACAGAGGATATACCAGTGTTAGAGAGTTGTGTGAGAAGCAAGTCATGGTTGACCATGTTAAAGGCCTTGGTGAGGTCAATGAAAGTGGCCCCCACCAAGAACCCTCGGTCAAGTGCTTCATGGTTATGACTGGTAAACTCAACCAATGCCGTTGAAGTACTGTGTGCCTTCCGAAAGCCATGCTGTTTCTGGCTTTGAAGGTTGTACTTATCAAGGTACGTACTTAATTGATCATATACTATCCTCTCTAGTGCCTTGGGGGGGACAGAATTGAGATTGGCCTGTAGTTGGCCAGGCAGGTTCTGTCCCCGCTTTTAAAGACCGGGGTGACCACCGCAGCTATCCAGCATTGAGGGAAAATGCCAGTGGTCAGTGAGAGATTTAGGATCCAGGTTAGAGGGGGAGAGTAACACATCCAGGGTGAAAGCCACAATCTTAAGGTTAAGTGAGTCCCCACTGGATCTATCGTTCCTGAGAACTTTTTCCAAGTATTTTTTTTTTGCCTCAGTTGTAGAGATTACCTTCAGGTAGAAGGGAGGTGCTGTGTGTATTGGAGGGATGCTGGTGCAACTAATGGCGGAGCTAAGCACAGGTCAGAGATAGTCTGGAGGAAGGAACCCACTAAGGTCTGTGAAGGCCTTGTTGAAGTCATCTGCAATAGTTTTGGGATCCTGGATAATCACACCCTCAAAGTTTACTTGCGATGGTGATGATTTACTTGCTCTGCCTGTTAGGGTTTTTATATTGTCCCAGAACCTGTGGCTGTAACACCAGGAGTTGTCCAGTTCACTTTTAAAGTGAGATCTTTTTGCAAGGAGGATGGCTTGAGTGCACTTATTACATACTGCTTTGTATTTCTGTATGTCAGAGGGGGACCCAGTGCTCTTAGCCCTATGCCACAGGTTATCCCTGACCCCCATGAGCTCAAGGAGCTGTGGTGTGATCCATGATTTGCTGGTTCCTTTGATTTTCCCCATTTTTAGAGGGGCAAAGATGTTGCAGACTGTGTTAAACTTGTCGATAAAGCACTTAAGAGCAGCATTCAGTCAGCAGCAGCGACCCCTCCCAGTCTAGCTTCGTGGTGGGATTTCAGTGAGGCAAGATGTCCAGCTTTTATAATTCTGGAGGTTATTGTCTTTGGGGGGGGAGTTCAGAGTCTTGTTTGTCCAGGAGCATAAGACTGGCGAGTGGTCACTGATAGAGGCGGCTAGCACAGTGGTTCTAGTTATTCTTTGTGGCCAGTTGGTTAGTACCCAGTCTATGAGAGTACTTGAACTGGTGTGATAGTTTACATGAGTGGGGGATTGAACGAGTTGGACCATGTCTATGGCCACTACTGCATCCTGGTAAGGTGCAGCATCTGGGGATAACCAATTTATATTAAAGTTCCCTAACATTATGATTTCAGATTGATGGCATTTACTAGATAAATAATTAACTGCTAGTTTGAAACCAGCCTCTTGATCTTTCGGCGGTATGTACTCTGAGATTATAGTTAAAGACTTTCCCTGGGATCCAAGTTGAACCTGGATAGAGAGAACTTGTGATCTTCTACCCTTGGGTGGGATGGGGAGTGCACTGCACTGAATTGAGTCATTAACATAAATGACACAGCCTCCCCCTCATTTTCCTTGTCTGTCCACCCTGAAAGTTGTGTAACCCTCATGCTGGATAGCAGAGTCAGGGGTTCTAAGAGTGAGCCAGTTCTCCATGACTGAGATGACATCTGGTTTATGTTGGGCCATCCATACCTGGAGAGCATCACATTTTGCTACCAGACTGAATATGTTAAGAGATGCAATAGTTATTGTACCAGCTTTGCGGTCTGTTGGTGGTATTGAGGCACTAATACTAGGTCCAGGTTTTGGGTGAACGTTCCCTGAGAGT
The DNA here is from genome assembly GCA_016271365.2 of Neoceratodus forsteri. Lineage (NCBI taxonomy): Eukaryota > Metazoa > Chordata > Ceratodontiformes > Ceratodontidae > Neoceratodus > Neoceratodus forsteri. Next base: position 513,299,056 of record CM028138.1, read on the forward strand.
CAGAGTAGCCAGGCAATTCTAAGAGCTTGTAGCTTTAAATATTTCATTAGATAGGACTTGCTCTGGGAGTTGGCTATTTTATTCTTCACTTCTGTGGTGACTATCAGCATATTCAGCTGAGCCGGCAGGATAGTGGATGTATGTTTAACTGCATCCCCTGCTCTTGTGGAATGGCAGAGGGGTGGCATAGTAGGATTGCCAGAGGTGGTCTCAGAGCACCTTGTAGTTGGGGCTGGAAGTTGGATTGCATTCCACATTATTTTGGAGAAGGATAAGTCAAGTGTATGATCATGCCCATTGCTTAGGAAGGCTTTGTTTGGTTGTTTGCCTTGGATACTATCAAAGGCAGCAGTGCAGGAGTTTGGTGGGTAGTGGAAGTTGATCAGAGCAGATAATATTACCCTAGCAGAGAGGGTAAGGGGGGTCTGATTAGAGAATGTTGGGCACTATGAGGTGTGAAGGGTTGGAAATGTGTAAGGATTACTGCCTTTTGAGTTAACTGGGTGGCAGACACTGTTGGGCTTACGTCCAGTCCTATGGGAGTATTCGGGCAGGATGAGTCTTTCCTGGGGTCCAAAATTGGCTCCACTGTCAGAAGGAGGATGTAGCTAATGAGGAGAAGGGGGGGGGCGCTGTAGAAGCTATCTCTTGGATTTATTACAATAGCTCATGAAACAGTACTATCTAGAGCTGTAAAACCACAGCCAGGGAAACAGACAGCAGGGCTTTAAGGAGAAAGTGTCTTATAGTGAAGATGCCTTTAAGGGGAGGGTAGGATTAATAAAGATCAACAAAGGGGGTGGGGAGACAGAAAGCTTTAAGCTCAGAACACTAGTACTGGGAGCGAATGGGGCAGGATGGGGAAGGGGAGGGAGGAGCTTAAGTGTATTTAAGGGTGGCCTGGATGGTGGACGGTGAGTGGGCAAAATATTTGGCAGCCGGAGCAGCAGCCAGCTAGGCTGGGGCTGTGTATAGGCCTACCTGATGCTTAATTCCAGGGGGCTGGTGGCAACAGGCTCCTTGGAATTGAGAGAGGCACAGAGTGGTTCCCAGGGGTGCAAGAGGTGAACCATGGGTGCAGTAGGTAGCCCAGTGGGCTACAAGGATGCCTGTTGAAAAAAAGGAAAGAACAGGGATCTATAGCACTCCAAAGGGGTGGGAATGAAACTAAGATTAGCACAGAGACAAAAGAGCTTCAATTTACTAAAAGAGGGACAAATAATGGGTGAAGAAGCAGACAGACAGGCACCAGCTCTGTAACTGAGATTTGTACAACGGGGGTTGGGGGGGCAACTAAGGGAGAAATTAAAATGGTAGCTGAACTGGATTAAAATACAACAATTCAGTATGCTATGTAGACTTTCAGCTATGAAATCTTTAAACTCTGAATCCTGACTCTAAATTCTGTACATTATTAAACATTGACACAGCAACTGTGACAGGTTAAATACAATACAAAAAAAAATCACTGCAGGTAGAAGCTCGGGGAAACTCAGTAGAGGGGAAGCTGTAAAGCACAGCATACCTCTCAACTGTCCCTGATTTTCAGGGAAGTCCCTGATTTGGCCTCAAAATTTGACTGTCCCTCCTAAAATAGTGTTTCCATGATCAAATAATGGGAGTTGTAAGCACAAAATAATGTCAAACATTTAAGTTACAGACTTGTTCTTCCTTAGAAAATGCATTTTACACTATGCACCTTATTCTACCTGCTTCCTGACTGGATATCTCCAATTTTGAAGATGTGTCCCTGATTTTGGTCCTTTGTCCCTGATTTTTTTAAGCCTTGTCCCTGATTTATGAGGCAGGAGGTTGAGAGGTATGAAGCACAGCTTGGCACACTGAAACTGAGGACTGCACTTGTAGGAATACAGGATCCCTGTAAGTGCAGGGTTTCAGCTGCAGGAGGGAGAGAAAAACAAATGTATTTCTTTACTAGTCCCAGAGTGTTTGAACAGAGGCAGCCCAAATTAATTCACTGCCTTAATATCTAAGAGCTGAGTTTAGTACTGGGAGAGCAAAAAGCCAGTCCATTGGGCAGACAGTCAAAATGCTCCTGCTCAGGAGCAGCCAATGAGAACTTTTCCAGGGAAAGGTGCTGGTTTTTGAAACATTTGGCAGCCGGAGCAGCAGCCAGCAAAACTGGAGCTGTGTATAGGCCGTACCTGATGCCTGATTCCAGGGGGCTGGTGGAAGCAGGCTCCTTGTCACTGAGAAAGGCACAGAGTGGTGTCCAGGGGTGCAGGAGGTGAACCACGGCTGCAGTAGGTAGCCCAGTGGGCTACAAGGATGCCTGATGCTTGATTCCAGGGGGCTGGTGGCAGCAGGCTCCTTGGTGCTGAGGGAGGCACTGAGTGGTGTCCAGGCATGTAGGAAGTGCACCACGGGTGTGGTAGGTAGCCCAGTGGGCTACAAGGATGCCTGTTGGAAAAGGGAAAGAACAGGGATTTATAGCCCTCCAAAGGGGTGGGAATGAAACTAAGATTAGCACAGAGACAAAAGAGCTGCAATTTACTAAAAGATGGACAAATAATGGGTCAAGAAGCATACAGATAGGCATCAGCTCTGTAACTGAGATTTGTAAAACAGTGGAGAGGGGGCAACTAAGGGAGAAATTAAAGTTTTAGCTGCACTGGATTAAAATACAACAATTCAGTATGCTATGTAGACTTTCAGCTATGAAATCTTAAACTCTGAATCCTGGCCCTAAATTCTGTACATTAATAAACATAGACACAGCAACTTAGGTGACAGGTTAAATACAATACCAAAAGAAAACAAGCATTTGTCAATGCCGAATGTTGCTTGCTTGCATGTACTGTTTAGGTATTTGGAAGTCATTGGAGTGCAAATATTGAAAATTCGCGAACTTACGAGCGTGCATAGGAAATGCGCAATGCACGCTCATAAAACAGTCATTTTTAGGAATTTTTTCACCAAATTTTCAACATAGCCATTTTAAGACCTCTGCTCATGAACAGTGTCACTGTGATCTTCTTAACGTGTCCCATACATGGATTTTGCACACCGACTGCGCCATTGCGTGCTACATGGGCAGAAACACATTTTGGGCAAGATGTGAAAAATGACAGCTATACTGCTCATAAGGAGGTGTGGTAAAATGGCAATGTTGGAAATCTGGAGTGAAAATATTGAAAATTCACAAACTTACGAGCTTGAGTAGAAACTACACAACGCGTGCTCGTAAAACAGTCATTTTTAGGAATTTTTTCACCAAATTTTCAACATAGCCATTTTAAGACTTCTGCTCCTGAACAGTGTCACTGTGATTTTCTTAATGTGTCCCATACATGGATTTCACACACCAACTGCGCCATTGTGCGCTACATGGGCGGAAACATGTTTTGGGCAAGATGTGAAAAATGACAGCTGTACTGCTCATAAAGAGGTGTGGTAAAATGGCAATGTGGAAAATCTGGAATGAAAATATTGAAAATTTGTGAATTTACAAGCGTGCTTAGGAACTGCGCAACGTGCGCTTGTAAAAAAGTAATTTTTAAGAATTTTTTCACCAAATTTTCAATATAGGCTTTTTGAGAGCCCACCTTATGAACACTAGCAGTGTTGTTTCATTAATCAGCCCCGAAAGGTGATTTAGCACAGTGACGGTGAAATCACCCTTTGGGCCTGCTTAACGCCATGACAGTGCAAGAATTCATGAGGAGGGGTCCCCAAAACCCCATGCTGAAAATTTGGACCCAAAATTCCCAAAAATGCCTGATATATGCAACACAGTTGAAAAAACCCTATTTATTCCATTATACAGCTTACCGGCATTTCCTCAGTTCGCGGTCAGCTTTGAAGAGTGCAGACATGTTCCTGGTCCACTGAAGATCGTCGCGCCGAGCTCCGGAGGTAAGTATGGGGTGAGGGGGGTGTGGGGAGGCAGGGTGCGCAGTGGGTGGGTGCAGGTGGGGGCAGTGAGACTGCGAGGGACCTTTTTTATTTACAGGATTTTTTTTTTTAATTAAGACAACGCGGGACGTTTGTCTTGCTGGGGTGGGGTCCCAGCGTGGCAACTGGAAAGGCTGTTTGCGGGGGCTGGAGCTGACTGGGGATTGGGCACCCCCATTGGCTATAACAAGATTTGCCATGCTGGGGTGGCATGCAGCCCTGGAGCCAACGTAGGATTGGGCACCCCCACTGGCTATAACATTTTTTGCCATGCTGGGGTGGGCTCCCAGCGTGGCACCTGGACAGCTTTTGTTGGGGCGTGGAGCGATGGGATTGGGCACCCCGTCGGCCGCCATCAGTATGTGCGTGGGGGATGCATCAGCACGCAATATGCGTGCTTGTGTGTGTGTGTGGGGAGAGAGCTCTGCTTACTGAAGTGGAGCTCTCCCTTTCAACTGTGTGCCACTGCATTTTGACTGCTGTCATAGACAGCTGCAGCAGTCATTGGAGAACCGCAGCTGCACCTGCAAACTCACTGACTGAATTGGAAGAGGGGGTGCCACACCTCCAAAAACTCGGATGATGGCACTATGTTTCTTGCACATGCATGCAAGCAACATAAAAAGACTGCTGGTAGAAGCTCAGGGAAAAATCAGTAGAGGGGAAGCTATAAAGCACAGCTTGGTGCACTGAAACTGAGGACTGCACTTGCAGTGATACAGGAACTCTGTAAGTGCAGGGTTTTATAGAAACATAGAAACCTAGAATTTGACAGCAGATAAGGACCGCTTGGCCCACCTAGTCTGCCCATTTCCCTACCTAATGGATAAGCTGCAGATCCTAGTTAACCAACAGCCTACTTCCTCCTACCCCCCACTAGAATTGCCTTATGTCTGTCCCATGCATTCTTGAATTCCTCCACTGTTTTTGACTCTATGACCTCCTCAGGAAGGCTGTTCCATGTATTCACAACCCTCTCTGTGAAGAAATACTTCCTCACATTACCTCTGAGCCATCCCCCTCTATCTTCAAATTGTGCCCCCTTGTTTTTGCACATCTCTTTTTCTGAAAGATGCCACTCTCTTGGACTTTGTTGATTCCCTTGAGGTATTTGAAAGTTTCTATCATATCCCCCCTCTCCCTCCTTTCCTTGAGGCTATACATCTTTAGTTCCTTTAGTCTTTCTTCATATGTCTTCTGATGCAGACCCTGCATCGTTTTGGTTGCCCTCCTCTGGACAGCCCCCACCTTGTCTATGTCTTTGCAGAGATGGGGTCTCCAGAATTGTACACAGTACTCCAGATGTGGTCTTAACAACTGTCTGTACAGAGGGCCAACAACTTCCTTATTCTACTGGTGATGCCTTCCCTATACATCCCAGTATCCCCCAGCCCTTCTTACTGCCTTCTCACATTGCTGGCCCACCTTTAGGTCATCTGATATGACTACCCACAGGTCCCTTTCCATTTTTGTTGTTGTCAATATCTCACCCCCATTGTGTATTCTTCCCCTGGGTTTTTGTTTCTCAGGTGCATTACTTTGCACTTCTTTGCATTGAATCTAAGCAGCCATACATTTGCCCATTCCTCCAACCTTGCCAAGTCCCTTTTCATCCTTTCCACCCCACCTTGTGTATCAACCCTGTTACCGATCTTTGTGTCATCTGCAAAGAGACATACAGTGGATTCCGCTTGTATGCACACCCTCGGGACCTTCTATTTTTGTGCATACAAGCAGAATGTGCATACAAACGAAACAAACAAAAAATCATGACACACCACTTTGTTTAGGTTTGATTATCGCGTTTAATTTCAAAATGTGTTAAAAGCGGTTTGAAGACTCAAATAGATACAAATAAATAAAGCACCACATAATTAACTAAATATTCAAGTACAGTGGTGTTTTTAGTTACATACTTTCCCTTCCAGTCCCTCTGCAATGTCACTTATAAAGATATTAAAAAGGATCGGCCCCAGTATTGAACCCTGCGGTACCCCACTAGTAATCCTCCTTTCTTCACTGTGGACTCCATTTACTATTACTCGCTGTGTCCTGTTGTCCAACCAGTGTTTTACCCATGCTACCACCCTGGGACCCACTCCCAGGCTGGCTAATTTGTTTATTAATCTTTTGTGCGGGACTGTGTGAAATGCCTTGCTAAAGTCTAAGTAGGCCATGTCCACAGCCCCTCCCTGGTCTACTGCTTTGGTCACCCAGTCAAAGAAATCAATTAGATTTGTCTGGCATGACCTTCCCACTGTGAATCCATGCTGCCTTGGGTCCTGTGCCCCACTGGCCTCTAGGTACTCAACAATTCTTTCCTTCAGAAGTGATTCTATCATTTCCCTACCACTGAGGTCAAACTGACAGGTCTGTAGTTTCCTGCCTCTGTCTTGCTCCCACTTTTGTGAAGGGGAATCACATCTGCCCTCCTCCAGTCCTCAGGTACCACATCATCCTCCCATGATTTATTAAAAAGGGTAGTCAGTGTTGTTACTAGTTCTTCCATTGGTTCTTTTAGAATTCTGGGGTGAATCCCATCAGGCCCCATTGCTTTATTCACCTTCAGTTTTAAGAGTTCTTTCAGAACCCTTTCTTCTGTGAAAGGACTAATATCAACCCCCCCCATATCCAGAGTGCTTCTATTGACCAGATTAGATATTTCACCCTGCTTTTCCATTGTGAATACTGAGCAGAAGTATTCATTCAGTATCCCTGCTTTTTCACTGTCGCTCTCTGCCCAACCACCTTCCTCTTTGTTCAGCCTCAGTATCCTTGCCTTAGTCTTCCTTTGCTCCCTAATGTACTGATAAAAGGTTTTATCCCCCTTCTTAACCTAGTTGGCTATCTTTTCTTCGGTTTGGGCCTTTGCTATTCTGACTGCCTTACCCGCTTCCTTCTGCTTTAAATAGTAGAGTTCTTTGTCCTGCTCCTTCTGTGTTTCTTTATACTTCCTGAATGCTATCTTTTTCTCTCTTACCTTCCCCGTCACTTCTTTTGAGAACCATAGAGTTTTTTTCTTTTATTTTGATTTATTTATTTGCTTCACACAAAGGCTTGTTTCCTCTGTGATAGCGGTTTTGATGTTTCCCCATTGTTGCTCCACCCCACCTTCTTGCCTGTTTGCTAGTGCTTTTCTGAGGCACTTTCCCATTTTAACAAAATCAGCCCACCTGAGGTCAAGTACCTTGACTTTTGTGTGGCTTGACTCTACAGCTAAATTTATCGTGAACCACATTGTTTGGTGGTCGCTTGTTCCCAGATGGCTACACACTTCAAGATTAGAGATCCTCTCTCCATCTCCATTTGAGAGTACCAGGTCTAAGATTGCTCTCTCCCGAGTTGTTCCAAAACTAGCTGTCAGAGGCATGCCCCCTGTAGGGCATCAAGAATGGCCCTGCTCTTGGATGTGGCTGCTGCAAAGGTGCTCCAGTCAACAACTGGCATATTCAGGTCCCCCTTCAGCAATATCTCCCCTTTCTCTGCTATCCCGAGGATGCCTTCTATCATTTGCTGGTCCATTTCCTCCCCCTGAGACGGGGGTCTGTATACAACCCTTGTGCGGATTGTGGAGCCATTTTCAGTCTCCAGGGTGGCCCACAGTGCCTCCTCTCCTCCCTGTTTACCCTTTAGTTCTGTTGCTTTGATCCCTTCCCTTACATAGAGAGCTCCTCCTCCTCCTCTTCTTCTTCTTCCCTCCCTGTCCCTCCTGCAGATTGTGAACCCTGGTATGTTGACATTCTAGTCATGGTTCTCTGTGTACCATGTTTCTGTGACTGCCACAATATCCAGGCATCACTCTTCCATCAAGGCCACCATTTCAGGGAACTTTTTACCTAGACTAAGGGCATTGGTGCTCATTACCCTCCATTTTTATATGGCTTTATTTCATTTTGCTCCATCCCTGTCACTACTGCCTTTGTCTTTTTCTCCATTTACCCTTGCCCTTCTCCCTATCGACTGCTCTATTTTGGTGTTTACCTCACTAATTACCCTGATTTTTTTGGGGGGGGCTAGGATTTCTCTTCTCCTCTTCAGTGCCTCCCCCCCTTGGCTAGTTTAAATGCTAGCCATTGAAGCATTTAAACCTATCACCTAGGATCCTGGTTCCCCTCCAGGATAGGTGCAGACCATCGTGCCTGTGTTTCAGCTGCAGGAGGGAGAGAAAAGTAAATTTATTTATTTACTAGTTCAAGAGTGTTTGAACAGGGGCAGCCCAAATTAATTCACTGGCTTAATATCTAAGAGCTGAGTTCAGTATCAGGAGTGCAAAAAGCCAGTCCATTGGGCAGACAGTCAGAATGCTCCTCCTTAGGAGCAGCCAAAGAGAACTTTTCTGGGATGAGGTACTTGTTTTCAAAAAATGTGGCAGCTGGAACAGCTGCCATCAAGGCTGGGGCTGTGTATAGGCAGTACCTGATGCTTGATTCCAGGGGACTGGTGGCAGCAGACTCCTTGGCACTGAGAGAGGCACAGAGTGGTGTCCAGGCATGCAAGAGGTGAACCATGGGTGCGGTAGATAGCACAGTGGGCTACAAGGAAGCCTGTTGAAAAAGGGACAGAACAAGAATTTATAGCCCTCCAAAGGGGTGGGAATGAAACTAAGAATAGCACAGAGGCAATAGAGCTGCAATTTACTAAAAGATGGACAAATAATGAGTCAAGAAGCATAAAGATAAGCACCAGCTCTGTAACTGAGATTTGTAAAACAGTGAGGTGGCAACTAAGGGAGAAATTAAAAAGGTAGCTGCACTGGATTAATTTACAATTCAGTATGCTATGTAGACTTTCAGCTAAGAAATCTTAAACTCTGAATCCTGACTCTAAATTCTGTACATTAATAAACATAGACACAGCAACTGAGGTGACAGGTTAAATACAATACAAAAAAAATTACTGCAGGTAGAAGCTCAGGGAAAAATCGGTAGCGGGGAAGCTGTAAAGCAAAGCTTGGTGCACTGAAACTGAGGACTGCACTTGCAGGAATACAGGAACCCTGTAAGTGCAGTGTTTCAGCTGCAGGAGGGAGAGAAAAACAAATTTATTTCTTTACTAGTTTCAGAGTGTTTGAACAGAGGCAGCCCAAATGTATTCACTGCCTTAATATCTAAGAGCTTAGTCTGGTACTGGGAGAGCAAAAAGCCAGTCCATTGGGCAGACAGTCAGAATGCTCCTGCTCAGGAGCAGCCAATGAGAACTTTTCCAAGGAAAGGTGCTTGTTTTTGAAACATTTGGCAGCCAGAGCAGCAGCCAGCAAAACTGGGGCAGTGTATAGGCCGTACCTGATGCCTGATTCCAGGGGGTTGGTGGCAGCAGGCTCCTTAGCACTGAGAGAGGCACAGAGTGGTGTCCAGGTGTTCAGGAGGTGCACCACGGGTGCGGTAGGAAACCCAGTGGGCTACAAGGACACCTGATGCTTGATTCCAGGGGGCTGGAGGCACCAGGCTCCTTGGCACTGAGAGAGGCACCGAGTGGTGTCCAGCCATACAGGAGGTGAACCGCATGTGCAGTAGGTAGCCCAGTGGGCTACAAAGACACCTGATGCTTGAATCCAGCGGCTGATGGCAGCAGGCTCTGGCACAGAGTGGTGTCCAGGCATGCAGGAGGCAAACCGCGAGTGCAGTAGGTAGCTATGATTGTTACAAGGTTTGGTTGCTCGATGGGGCTGTTGTGTTGTTCTGTACTTATGTGGAAGTGGAGGCACAGTGCCATGAGGGCATATGGTGTCACAGACATATATAATTATGCACAATTTTGACCCATGTTCTGACTTACATAGGTACATAGATACATAGATACATAGACAGTGTTGGCAGATAAGGGCATATGGCCCACTTAGTCTGCCCATTTGAGTCTGTAACTTCAGTTTATGTTTTCCTAGAACTCTATTGCCCCTTACCCAACCTCCAGAATTCCTTTATGTCTATCCCAATCATTCTTAAATCCCATGATTGTTTCAGCCCCCACCACTTCCTCAAGCAGGTTGTTCCACTTGTCCATCACCCATTCTGTGAAGAAATTCTTCCTCACATTTCCTCTGAATCGTCCTCTCTCCAACTTCATCCCATGCCCTCTAGTTCTGGATCATCTTTTTCACTTAAAAATAGTGTATTCTTGCACCCTGTTCTTCCCTGTAAGATATTTGTATATCTCAATCACGTCCCCTCTCTTCCTCCTCTCCTCCAGGGAGTACATATTCAATTCCTTCAACCTTTCCTCATAGGACTTGTGATGCAATCCATGTACTATCTTTGTTGCCCTCCTTTGAACCTTCTCTAGCCTGTCTATGTCCTTACGTAGGTAAGGTGTCCAGAACTGTACACTGTACTCCAGGTGGGGCCTCACTAGTGTCTTGTATAGTGGAATAATGACCTCCCTTTTCCTGCTAGTGATGCCCCTGCCTATGCATCCCAGCATCCTATTTGCTTTACCTGCTGCCTTGTCACACTGTTTCCCTACCTTGAGATCATCAGTGATGATAACCCCAAGATCCCTTTCCTGCTTGGTGCATGCTATATCCTCAACCCCCAACTGATATATTGTGCCAGGGTTTTTGTGCCCCATATGCATTATCTTGCACTTCTTTGCATTGAATTTCAACTGCCAAACCCCTGACTATTCTTGAAGTTTCTACAGGTGCCTTCTCATTCTGTCTACACCCTCTGGTGTGTCTAATCTGTTACAGAGCTTTGTGTCATCAACAAACAGTGAAATTCTGCCTTCTAGGTCTTGCGCAATGTCACTGATGAAGATGTTGAATAGGACCAGTCCCAGCACTGATCTCTGTGTTACCCCACTGGTCAATCTTCCCTCTGTGGAGTGACAGCCATTTACCACCACCCTCTGTGTCCTGCTGCCGAGCCAGTTACCTGCCCACCACACTACTGTCCTGCCCACACCCATATTCCCTAGTTTGTGTAATAGTCTTCTATGTGGCACAGTGTCAAAGGCCTTGGTGAAGTCCAGATAAGCCATGTCCACTGCCCTCCCCTGATCCACCTCCCTAATCACCCAGTCAAAAAATTCAAAGTGGTTGGTCTGACATGACCTCCCCCTGGTGAAACCACGCTGCCTTGGATCCTACAGTCCATTGACAACCAGATGTTCCACCAATCTCTCCTTCAGTAGTGCTTCCATGATCTTCCCCACTACTGAGGTGAGGCTGACTGGTCTGTAGTTCCCCACTTCCTCTTTGTTCCCACTTTTGTATAAGGGGACTACATCTGCCATCCTCCAGTCTTTGGGTACTTCCCCTGTTTCCAGTGATTGGCTAAACAGGATAGCCAGAGGTTCAGCCAGCACCTCTCTGAGTTCTTTAAGGACCCTGGGGTGCACCCCATCTGGCGCCATTGCTTTATCAACTCTTATTACTTCCAGTTCCTTCAGGACCCTTTCTCATGTAAAGGGACTTGTGTCCATTTCTGCACCATTCTCACCCCTTGAACTCCCTTCAGACCCATTACCCTCCTCTTCCTCAGAAAAGACTGAGCAGAAATAGCTGTTCAGTATGTCAGCTTTACTGTTGTCATCCTCCACGCGGCCCCTATCCTCCCACTTCAGTCTCATTATCCCTCCCTTTGCCTTTCTTTTTCACTTATGTGCCTGTAAAAGGTTTTGTCCCCTCTACCTACTGATTTTGCAATGTGCTCTTCTGTCTGAGCTTTGGCTTCCCTTACTGACCTCCCTGTCTCCCTTTGCTTCTCCTAGTACTTCTCCCTATCCCCTTCTGCCTGTATCTTTTTATATTGCCTGAATGCAATCTTTTGGCTTTCCCTTTCTTTGCTACCTCTTTGGAAAACCATAATGGCCTCCTCTTCCTTTTCCTCTTGCTAACCTGCTTAATGAATAATTCTGTTGCTCTTGTAATCCCCATTTTAAATACTGCCCACTGTTCCTCAACCCCTGATTCCTGCCCCATTCCCCTTAATGCCTCTTTCAAGTATCTCACCATTTTCCCAAAGTCTGCCCCCATAAAATCCAGGACACATGTTTTTGTCTGGTTTGGTTCTGCTCCTTCTGTGATTTCAAACCACAATGACTGGTGGTCACTGTTCCCCAGGTGCTCCCCCACTGTTACCCTCATCACACTGTCCCTGTTTATGAGGACAAGGTCCAGTGTTGCCTTCTGCTGAGTTGGTTCCATGACCAGTTGCTAGAGGAAGGCACCCTGAAGGGAGTCCAGGATAAATCTGCTCCTAGTTGATGCTGCTGCTGGGATGCTCCAGTCCACACCTGGAACATTGAAGTCTCCAACCAGCACTACCTCACCCTTGTCTGCCATCCTTTGGATGGCTAGCATCAGCTCCCTATCTGTTTCTTCCTCCTGGGCTGGTGGTCTTTAGACCACACCTGTGCGGATGGCTGGCCCCATTTTCCTTTCCAGCTTAACCCACAGTATGTCTCCCCCATTTTGTTCCTCCTAGATCTCTGTGGCCCTTATGTCATTTTTCACATACAGTGCCACTCCTCCTCCCTTCCTACCTGCCTGGTCTCTTCTGAATATGTTGTAGTCAGGAGTGTCCATCTCTCAGTCATGGTTATCATTACACCAGGTTTCTGTGATGGCCACAATGTCCAGGTCTGACTGCACCATGACAGCCTCCAGACCTTCTATCTTGTTGCTAAGCCTCCTGGCATTGGCACACATGGCTTTCCATGATTTTACCTCCCTAGACTGTTTAGCTCTTCTACTCCAGCCCCTTCCCTGGTTGTCCTTTATCCCTGGTTCTCCTTGCTGTCTGCCCTTCTGCTGATTTTTTGCCCCTTTTCTGCCTATCCACCTCTTGGGTGCTAATCTCCATCTTTTGCACACTGCTTTGTTGATATTTCCACTCCTCTGGTTCACTGGTTCCACTGCTAGCTGTAGGTACCCTCCTTGCTGGCCTGTCACCCCTCCTTGGCTAGTTTAAATGCTTGTCAATGTAGCATTTAAACTTATCATTGAATGCTTGGATTCCCCTCCAGGATGGGTGCTGGCCATCAGGTTTGAACAAACCTACATCCTTCCAGGTGGGTCCCCAGTCACCAATGAATCCAAACCCTTCCTCACAGCACCAGTTCTTCAACCATGAGTTAAAGTTCCTGGTGCATGCACCTCTATGCTCTCCCATGCCTCTCACAGGTAGTACTTCTGAGAAGGTGACAGAAGTAGCTATGTGCTTGAGACCCCTCCCAAATTTCCTAAACTCTTTTTGAACTTCCTTTGGCTCCCCATTTTCCAGGTCATTAGTACCTAGGTGGATAATGACATCCAGCTCACCCTTCCGTCTTGCCTTCCCAGTGATCCCCAGGATCTTCCTTCCATCCCTCCATGCCGTGGCACCTGGTAGGCACCTCACCTCCCTGTCCTCCCCCCCTGTGTTCCTAGCTGGATCCCTCTTATGATGGAGTCCTCCACCAGACTTACAGATATTGGTTTGACAAGAGGTGCTTTGTTTGCTACACATGCATAAGATTATGCACATTTGGGTCCCACACTTCCAGTTACACATATTTGTTTTTGGAGAGGTGGTTTGTTTGCCACAAATGTGTATGATTATGCACAAATAGGCAGCTTGATGGGAGTGTGGGGCCCAAAGGGCCTCACACTCCACTTATACCTCTTTATTTTTGGAGAAATGCTTTGTTGGCCACAGATGTGTATGATTATGCAGAAATGGTCAGCTTTTTGGGAGTGTGGGGACCCCTTCCCCCCACACACATTGTTCTTGGGCCAATGATAATATTGTTCCTTCATATGTCATCTGTCCAGCCCCCCTTCCTCATCCTGCACATGACTACCATCTACTCTGACACACACAGACAGACACATAGACCTTATGGGTGCATGAAGGGCCCCACACTCCCACTTACACACATTTGTTTTTGGAGAGGTGCTTTGTTTGCCACAGATGTGTATGATTATGCACAAATGGGCAGCTTGGTGGGAGCATGGGGCCAGAAGGGCCACAATGCTCCCACTTATACTTATTTGTTTTTTGACATATACATTGCTTGCAACAGATGTAGTAGTAGTAGTTAAAATTTTATTTATAGAGTATCACACCATTAGGACTTTTTATGCCCTATTTACAAGGTACACCTGTGCAACAAAGATTTATACAAATTTCAAGTTTCCACATATTACAATAAATTCAGAAATATACCTTTTGAATCATACAGTCAAAAAGACAAACACACAATTATGACATATGTAATAAATATTACTACAAATAATAACATTTTTACAAATAGTTCAATTGCACTCACATCTAAGACCAAAATACTGTTCAATCTCTGTTTTAAAATGACATTTTGAAAGTTCTAGATTTCTTAAATCTGGGGATAATGCATTCCATGTACTAGTTACACTATATTCATAGGTCATTTTACCAAAACTATTTGTTATCCTAGGCTGTAACAGTTCCCTAGCCCCATTTTTCTTTAAGTTTAAGCCATGTTTAGGTCTTTGAATCTTATGTGCCAAATGCTGGGGAGTATTATTTCTAAGCATAGTCCAAACTAAGTTAGTGCAAATATAATTACGCTTCAAATCAAGTGTTTTCCAGTCCAACTTATTGTACATTGTACAGTGGTGGGTGTTATAACTGCACCTCAATACATATCTTGCCAATCTGTTGTAAAGATGGTAAAGTTTTTCTCATTGCTTCTTATTATAGTGTCTATAAATATGACTTCCATAATCAGTTATTGGTAAAATAAGCTGATTTGCAATTGTCAAATGTGCAGATTTAGTTGTACTCGTCGAGAACCTTCTTGCTGCCCCTATACGACCATTTAATATTTTTACCAAATTTGAAATATGGTAATCAAAACTCAAGTACTGATCTATATAAACCCCCAGGTATTTATAAGTTGCAGTCTGAGTCAGACACTTTCCCTCTATTGTCATTATTTGTAAATCCTGTTTTTTTTATTCTAGATTTATTCGTTCCAAATAACATAGTTTGTGTTTTTTTATGATTTGTGATCAAGCCCAGAGATGTGAGGCACTCCTGTACTGTCAAGAAATCTTGCTACAACTTAGAATCTACTTTGCTGGGGCTGCCCCCCCGAGCCACAAGCATTGTATCATCCACATAAAGGCGGATACAGGAGTGCCTCACAAAATCCAGGAGATCATTTATATAATGTATAAATAACAGTGACCCCAGGACTGAGCCCTGGGGCACACCATGGGTAATCAATAAAGTATTTGACTCAAATCCATTTACTGCCACTACCCGTGTTCTGCCATTTAAATATGAATTAAACTACTGACAAGTTTTGTTTGTTAAACCTATATTCCTTAACATACCCATCAAAATTTTATGATCTACCAAGTCAAAAGTTTATGACAGGTCCACGTACACAACGCCAGCGGACTTCGCCAATCCCAAAGGGGTAGCCACTGTATCCAGGAAGTCCACTAGCGTGGTGGCCATGGACCTGCCCCACCAGAAACCGTACTGATAAGTTGTTAACTTTTCATACTTTTCTAAATATCCCATCAGCTGATTATGCACTATTCTCTCAAAACCTTTGAAACAGTTGAAAGTTGGAGTCAGAAGGGTGCCACACTCCCATTGACCTCCCTGCCCCATGCTCCCACTTACACATATTTGTTTTGGGAGATGTGTTTTTTGCCACAGATGTGTATAATTATACTCCAATGGGTAGCTTGGTGGGAGCATGAGCTCTGGACTGCCACAAGCTCCCACTTATCTCTGGACCCCACACTCTCACTTAAACATATTTTTTAGGGGGGGGTGCTCACTCTCCCTCTTAGTTGTGGGCTTCATGCTTCCACTTACACATATTTGTTTTGGGTGGTTGCCACAAATGCAGATGACTATGCTTGTACTGGAAGCTTGCTTTGAAAAAAAGATAGGAGGTTAATGATATAAATAAATATATATTTTACTTATTCAACATAGATTACATCTAATAAGTGTTAGCAGTTGTAAAAAAAATAGACTGACATAAAAAAGCATATAAAAATATATCCTGATTGCTTTCTCTTTTTTATTTTTCTAAGTAACATAAAAAAAGATTTCTTGCCATTGTGATATTAAACGTATATATTTTTTTGATGTATGTAAGTAAAACAAACAAACTTATTATGTTTGCTTGCACGCATGTGCAAGAAACATAGTGCCATCATCCGAGTTTTCCAGAGGTGTGTCAGCCTCTTCCAATGCAGTCAGTGTGTTTGCAGGCACGGTCGCAGTGCACCAATCACTGCTCCAGCTTTCTATGACAGCTGAAAATGCAGTGGCATACAGTTGAAAGGGAGAGCTCCACTTCAGTGAGCAGAGCTCCCCCTCCACACACACACATGCACGAATGCACACACACTGCGTGCTCATGCGCCTTCCCTCCCCCACACTGTACAGCCAATGGGGGTGCCCAATCCCCATCGGCTCCACGTCCCCCCCAAAGCATTCAGGTGCCATGCTGGGAACCCACCCAGCATGGCAAAATACTTTATGGCTGATGGGGTGCCCAATCTCGTCAGCTGCACCCCCCCACCACATCTAGGTGCCACGCTGGGAGCCCACCCCAGCGTGACAAACTAATGTTATGGCTGACGGGGGTGCCCAATCCCCCATCAGCTCCAGCCCCCCCAACAGCCTTCCAGCTGCCACACTGGGAGCCCACCCTAGTGTGGCAAACATCACTCATTGTCTTATTAAACAAAAACCCTGTGAATGCAAAAACTGTCCCTCTGCACTTTTCCTGCCCCTCCCACAACCCCACCACCCTGGCACCTTGCCTCCCTACACCCCATTCCCCATACTTACCACGAACTCAGTGTGACGAGCATCTTCGGAGGACCGGAACACATCTGTACTCTTCAAAGCCGACCGCAAACTGAGGAAATGCCGGTAAGCTGTATAATGGGATAGATAGGGGTTTTTCAACTTTATTGCATATCTCAGGCATTTTTTTGGAATTTTTGCACCAAATTTTCAACATGGGGTTTTTGGGACCCCTTCTCATGAGTGCTGTCACTGTCATGGTGTTATTTGGGCTCAAAAGGGTGATTTCACAGCCACTGAAATGACATTGCCTGTGTTCATAAGGTGGGCTCTCAAAAAGCCTATTTTGAAAATTTGGTGGAAAAATTCCTAAAAATGACTGTTTTACAAGTGTGTGTTGTGCAGTTCCTATGCACGCTCGTAAGTTTGCGAATTTTCATTAAGAAAATCACAGTGACACTGTTCATGAACAGAGGTCTTAAAATGGCTATGTTGAAAATTTGGTGAAAAAATTCCTAAAAATGACTGTTTTACGAGCATGCGTTGTGCAGTTCCTATGCACGCCATAAGTTCACAAATTTTCAATATTTTCACTCCAGATTTTCAACATTGCCATTTTACTACACCTCCTTATGAGCAGTATAGTTGTCATTTTTCACATCTCACCCAAAACGTGTTTCTGACATTGTAGTGCACAATGGCACAGTCGGTGTGCAAAATCAATGTACGGGACACATTAAGAAAATCACAGTGACACTGTTCATGAGCAGAGGTCTTAAAATGGCTATGTTGAAAATTTGGTGAAAAAATTTCCAAAAATGACTGTTTTAGGAGCGCATGTTGCGCAGTTCCTATGCATGCTGGCAAGTTTGCGAATTTGTAATATTTGCACACCAGATTTTCAACAGAGCCATTTTACCACACTCCTTATGAGCAGTACAGCTACCATTTTTCACATCTCGCCCAAAATGTGTTTCCGCACATGTAGTGCACAATGGTACAGTTGGTGTGTGAAAACAATGTTTGGGACAGATTAAGGAAATCACAGTGACACTGGTCATGAGCAGAGGTCTTAAAATGGCTATGTTGAAAATTTGGTGACAAAACTCCATAAAATAACTGTGTTACGAGTGAACATTGCGCAGTTTCCATGCACCCTCATAAGTTCATGAATTTGTAATATTTTCAGTTCAGATTTTCACCAGTGGCATTTTTCCACACCTTCTTATGAACAGTACAGCTGTCATTTTCCACAACATGGCCGAAATGTGTTTTCACACTTTCAGCACAGAAATGCGTGGTCACTGTGGGAAATCATTGTTCGGGACAGATAAAATCACACTGACACTGTTCATGATCGGAGGTCCCAAAATGCCTGTGTTAACAATCTGCTGTAAAAAAATCCCCAAACTAGTTACATTACGGGTCTGTGTTGCACAGTTTCTATGCACACTCGTGACTTCCCCAGTTTTTTTAAGATTTTCACAGCAGATTTTCAACATTGCCATTTTTTACACCTCTCCATGAACAGCACTGCTGTCATTTTTCACATCCTGTTCGGAATGTGTTTTTGCACCTGTGGTGCCAAATGCCATAGTCACTGTGCAAAAGCAGTTTTCGGCTAGCAAACTGATATTGCCACTGTTCATGAGGTGGGGGTCACAAAAAATCATGTTGGAAATTTGGGGTGAAAATACCAATGAGTGCCTGAGTCGTTAGGGTTTCTGACCATAACGCCACACCCAGTAGAGAATGACAGGCATCAGGGGTGTGACTTGGGATTCTTGCCTGTCATGCTTATACCATTCCACCCCCACCCACACCCTGCAGCCAGCGAGAGGCATCAAGGTATGCCTCAGACTCTTCGGGCCCAAACTTCATCCCATTCTCCTATACCGCACCCATCTCACCATATTTTCTGATGGAATGGGGTGCGCATAAGGGCCAAAGACCCCAAGGCACACTGTGACACTTGTCAGTGTCTGCAGGGTAGGGTGTGGTGAAATGGCGTGGTCATTATGCCTGATGACTCAAAGGCACACCCCAATGCCTGTCACTCTCTGCAGGGTGGTGGTGGGGTTGGCTTCAGTTCAATACTTCATTGACATTCCTATTATGCAGCTCTGTAACTTCTACACTACCAATGCCAATGCCAGCAAGCAAACATTCAGCAATGACAAATGCTTATTTTTATTTATAAAAAGAAAAACAGAAGAGAAACAGAAAAAATTACAAAAAAAAACAGTCAAACAAATTGAGACAGATTTGAAGCAGCTGCCTATGCTGCAGGAGGCTTTGAGGAGACATGGAAGGGGGAGGTCAGGTAGGAGGATGCCGGAGGAAATGGAAGCCACTGTGTTGGGGGAAGGGGCAGGACAGCTGTGGGGGGGGGGCAGATGCTGTTCCTACTGGAGACCAAGGTCTTCCTCAGTTGCTGATATTTCTTTGTTGGCCAACTTCATTTTAGTATTTGTGATCGACTGGACAATCTGATTCAGGTATTTGTGTCAAATTTGTTTAAATTCGGTTTTCCATGTGGCCTAATTTCATACTGTTGTTCGCTATTTGTTTGTTTGTTGTTTCTAATAATTTTATTATTTTATTGAATTGTTCTTGTTTTTTTTTGTTGTCCCTGAATCAGAGTGCCCAGTCACTCACAAATGGTGGCTGTATGTGTCTGATGAACTTCTTTTGAAGGAAAAAATAAAAAGAGGGGAAAAAAGAAGATCATATGTTGGGTTCTGTATCTGCAAAAATACAATTCACTGTGACTCTCTATATGCCATTTTAACAACTGTAGTTTGCATGTTGACATTGAAATGACCAAACAATTAATAGATATTTGATGATCTGTGAAACTCTTGTAACTATACATATTACTATGAATTCTTGGTAGATGCATAACTTGCAGGTACCGAAATGCAAGATTGCTGTGCTTGTTTGTTCTCTGAACTTGCATATTTACCATGGGAACTATAGTGCTTAACTAAGTTGTGATAGTGCATAATGGAGTGTTGTTAATCATATCATAGTGTATATTATAAGATGGAAGAAGAGTGGGATCCAATGGGATTGCTGAAAGACCAACAGATGATCATGTATTAAATGCCTGTATATGCACAGTCCCTGTGATGCTCCCTTGGCTAGTATCCTGGGACATTGCAATACTTGCTATTGCCTACATAATTGTAATTTGAAAGTCAGCCATCTTGACTGGTCCCTTAGCGAGAGTAAGCAGTAATAGAGTTATCGGGTGTATTGGGCACTGTACCTCAACTTCTAGTACCAAGAAGTTGTGCCCCTGCCCCTCCAAATAGATGGCTCATTGTAGTAATGTGCCGCAGTACCACAGAATTGCAAGACTGTGTATGTGTCTGCATTGGTCTCTGCCTGTCTATGATGTCCCTTGAAGTGCTGGAGTGTCTCCCCTTCCCACCGACCCACCCTGAAGACCTCTGACATCATGTAAAGAAATCCACAAATTGTATTGTCAGTGTCCTTCGCTGTGTCTCTGTGTTGGCTGTGCCCAACCCCCCCCATGGACTGAGGAGGAACATGGCCCAGTTACAGACTGATAGACACTGGCATGCCTGTCTGTGAGTTTGTGAAGTGTTGACCCACCCAGGCCACGTAGTTGCGAGACTGAGTGAACAAATCTAGCCAGTGCATTCTCACTATCCTTCACTTTGTCCCCGTATACAGCCTCCCTACCCCGAGACTGAAGAGGAAAATGGCCCAGTTACAAGCACAGGAGCAGTGGCAGAGATAGCAGGTGCCACAGATGTGCCATAGGGATAAGGCGGGGGGAGAGAGTGAAATGAAGCACAGCTGCAGGAGTGACAGTCACAACTTGTGATGTGCCACTTAACCATGGTGGAATAGGTCCAACTGGCAGCTGTGCATGGGTGGCGTGGCTTCTAAAGGGAGATGGCAACAGTCCTGAGCATGTCACTGTCTGTGTCTTGTGGGTGGCATCACAGAATGACAGTGGGAGGGACACAGGGTCTTCGAAAGTGCACATGTCTCTACCCTCAGATTAGGACAGCATCAGTGACACTGCAATTGTGGTAAAAAAGCATCACAGTCTCACAGCTACTGAGCCTTTGGGTGTCACAACATGGTTCCTGAGAGCATCTTCATGATACATGTATGTACCTATGATTACATCCGCAGCCCTTTCACGTGCTGCACGGAGACAGAGAGGTCAGCCAGCACAAGTGTCACAATCTGCAGCACTGTTCCCTCAGGTTGCCTCCCTTCAGGTGTCCCTCTGGTCAGCACAGTTCCCTCAGAGTGTCCACATGATGAGGAGGAGGAGTAGTCACTGCATCCCAGGCATGATTGCTGCTCCTGACAACCATAGTGTACTCTCAACCCAGGCCACTGGTAGGTCAGGCACTGCACTAGTAGCATGCAAGGCATCTGAGTTCCGTCTACACTCCGGGGCCACACACACACACAAAAAAAATGTTGTTTTACCACAGTTCAAAGGTCATGGAATGTTATTCTACCTTGCTGTGGTAGAACAGCATTTATTTATTGAAATGTTTCACCAGAAAGGCACACTGGGCAACAAGTTGCTCATCTCCTGGTGTGAACTGGGGAGTAGGGGAACATGAGGATAGTATACAGAGATTTGGTACACAATATAGATATACAATTTGATTACATTCAATAAAGTGAGAAGACTATACAAAAGTGCTGAAAAGGAGGAATGCTAACAAGTATGAACTAGATGGATACAATGCTAACAGTCTTGAACTAGATAGATACGATAACACAAACACTTGGTGGGACATACCTTTGTAGTTAGAAAATGGCTGGATAGAATACAAGGAGGTAGAACTAGGGCAAGATTGCAAGGAGAGGCACAGATAGAACACAATTTGCAAGGTGTAACAAAAGTGCAAGGTTGATGATAAGTGCATTAGAGATTAGGGGTTAGCCAATAACTATGGCTAGGAAGGGGAAGGAAAGTGGGTGGAGGGCATATAGGCAGAGAGCAGGTGGTGGAAAGGGAGGATTTGGAGGAGGGAAAGGCAAGGGGTGAAGGATAAGGGTCTGCCAGGGCCTGACCCCTCCAGAATGCTGGGGACCCTGCCTGCACCAGGTGGAGGTCAAGCACAAACAGGAGGGAAGCAGGTTGTAGGCAATGGGAGTTAGAACACATCAGGAAGCATTCTAGACCCTCTAGAGACTGCATCAGTCAACTTCATTTTGAAAGCAAAAGAACTCTCAAAAGACATATTTCACATACTACCACACACTATAGTAAACAGAGGATGAGGAACTCTATGCACAAGCAGTGTGTTTTGCCACCTCGGGGTTCTGATTCCCATGGACCTCTTGAGCTTCACTCTTGAGGTTTGAGCAAATCAGAACCCCTCTGTGGCACAGGTTCTGCATAGTTGCCCATCCAGTATTATCTATATTCAATCTCTTCCTGTCCACTGTTACACTACACTTCTGAAGTGATGGGATGTGTTTCTGCCCTAAGTCAAGTCACTTTTGTGTTGAAAGGAAAAGAAGTTAGAAAAACACATATTTCAAACAGTTGCATGTATTGTACTCTGGGAGCTCTCTAGCAGGTAAATGTCCTTTCTGAGGTGCGTGCTGCACTAGTGAGCTACATAGACTCCATGTATAATTTGCCGTGAGGTGTGTAAACTGCAATGCAGTTTCTTATTTACCAGCACTCATATGCAATACATATGCATCACAGAATCTTGCCTGCCTTTTTTATGAATTCTAGTGCTATATGGAATGCTTCAGGGTATTGGCAAGCATCACTGTCAGGTCTTTGTTATACTTAGGGTTGCCACCTGTCAGGTTTTTTACCTGGTGATCAGATTTTCAAGGTCCCTATCAGGTAATCCGGTTTTGCTCTGTGCTGGTCAGGTTTTTGAGCCATTTTGAGTGCTCACATACTTTTGAAACATATGTCATATTATTCATTGTTTCAGCTGCATATCTAGTTTACAAACAAGTCCTGTTGTGAATATACTCTTTGTTTGTGAAAGCAGTCAGCCTGGGAGGTGTAAAGTATGGCCATTAACACCATTAGCACTTACTTAACCTAATCTTTCCACTGCATCTTAAAGTGGCATAGCAGCAAAGCTGCCCCCACTTTTTGTAACAGTAACAGAGTCAGTTGTCTTCCACTTTCATTTGCTGGTAAACATTTTCATCTTTAACAGAATTTAGGTATTTTAAATGTTTTAAATATTGTTTTTCCTCAAGCAAATAGCATGGTCACTTCTGTGGCTTTGAAATAGTACTGTGGACATAAAAAGGGAATGGAACCAGAACAAGATATAAAGTACACATTACAGGAAACAATTTCTTATGTATTATTATATACCATGTATACTGTTGTATGCTGTGTACAACATTTCCCTTGTCTCCCCCCAGATCATATATGTATATGATATTTCTTTTATCTCTGTATGTTTATTTGGTAAACCAATGTCAATAAATAAATATATACATACATAAATAACTAGGAAGAACCTAGGAAAGTAACTTTAACAGATATAGTACAATATTTTAGCATTTTTGTTGAACTTATGCTTTGTGTTGTCTTTTATTTATATAACAAATGGCTTTCTATGAGGAACAATGCAAGAAGAGTCATAAAAAGGGATGGGGCTGGTGTGGAGATTAGGATTCGGGTTTTGCCA
The DNA here is from genome assembly GCA_016271365.2 of Neoceratodus forsteri. NCBI lineage: Eukaryota > Metazoa > Chordata > Ceratodontiformes > Ceratodontidae > Neoceratodus > Neoceratodus forsteri. Next base: position 513,322,391 of record CM028138.1, read on the forward strand.
CATCCAATGGTGGCAACCCTAGTTATACTGTGATGCTGATAGCTTGAGTCTATGCAGGTAATAGGCAATTCTACGGTTATTGACTCCAATATGCATAGCTTTGCTTTACTGATTGTTTAAGTGAAGGTCTCAGATCCTGCAGCACCTGCCTAGGTTTAACAGGATTTTCTACTGTATAGCTATTGAATGCCACAGTTGTATGAAATGTGTCATGAACATTTCTATCCCTGTAAATATTAATGCTTTGTTTGGCTAGTATCTACAATGTTGCAGATTAAGGCAGGCAGACACTGTTTTGAAAGACTACTGGCTACTATTATTTCACCAGATAACTCTATAATGAAAACCCATACTTTGTGTATTGTTTACTTGTAAAACTCTAACATGTTATGGAAGTTTCATGTGTGGTATACATACAGTGAGATGTTCCAGGCTCTGGCTGCAGTTCCTGTTCTTCTGTTTTTATTTTGGTTTGGACCCTGGTCTCCAATGGTTCTGTAACAGTAGGACAGAAAATAAAACATTCATGCATTTTACTGTAGTGTGACTTTTCATTCACTGTAGCTGTTAATTTCTGATATAGTGCAATAATTATATAATCATCTATTATTCTATATATAATGCATGTGTTTTCTTGTTGGTCACTGAGAATGAGCTGTTCACAACTTTGTAATCCCAGATTTATGAGTTCAGAAACTTATTAAACCCTTTTATATATGGACATAGTCGTGTGTTAACAACATGGAATGCAATACCATTTACTAGTCTGCTTACAGGGAACATGATTGTTAGTTTCACCACAGTTTTAAATTACATTCCAATTGTCACAGTTAACTGTTTATGAATATACACTTGTCATAACTAAGAGAAATTTTAGCTGTTGTACTATGCAGTCCCAATGCTGTTCTAATACTTCATTTTTAAAGAATCATGTGTCTGTAGTATTGATTCGTTAATAAGGCTAACTTGCATGAACTGGAGTGGGTGGGGGAAGGGGAATTATTATCTCAAATACCATATAGTATGACTGATAATAACTGATGTACAGGTGATGACTGCACTGTAATTATGTATAGTGGTTGGTAGGCCAGTGGTAAATTTGTTCAAGATATGCTCCTGAAGTTTAGTAATGAACTGATAAGCATTTGAGGTTATTACACAGCAGTTTTCACCTGTACATCAGGTAACATCCTGCATACTCTTGATTTTTTATAGACATCCTTTGCTGTGTGATTGCTACTTAAAGCTGATGATCTTTGTTGTTGAGCTTTATGGTAAATCACACAAGTTGGTTATGTGGGAAAGAACATTGGACACTTACATATACGTTATTGTCTATTATAAAATGGAGAGGAGAAATCCCAGAAGCTGATTGGCTGAAGCAGATTTTGACCTGTGATATCTCACAATCCAATTACTTCTAAACCAGGCAATCACCCACCATCAGTGAATATTGATGCTGCAGTAACAGTAGAAATATTTATTTTGTGGTCTACAAGACTGTCTAATGCATTTCTGGTTACCATGACCCTTTCTCAAAGACTAGAAATGCGTTAGACAGTTTTATAATTTTAAAATAAATGTTTTTTCTACTTTATTTTACTGCAGCGTCAGTGATTTTTACTGGTGGTGGATGAGTGCCTGGTTTAGAAGTAATTGGATATTGAATTTTACCAAGAGCACCCCCTCCTTGTGCAAGCCTTTTTGTGTTTTTGATATCTCACAATATTGTCACATTCCAAAACTGATTACCAAGATTAGCCAGTTACAAAAAAACATTAGGGCCTTTTTATTATCGTAGTAATACACAACAGGGTGTGGTATATCATGGGATATTGTGACGTCCCACGTGCATGAGACACTCTGCCTGTCACCTCGTGCTTCACAATGCACCTGAGGCATGACGATATCTCATGATATACCATGCCCTGTCATGTATTATTGTTTAATTAATATTGATTCTTATGGGAATGATCATTTGCATGACAATGGAGCAGTTTTTTTATGAAGATTTTATAGCACAGGCACTCATTTATGTGATAGATAATTCTTATGTTGTCTCTGTACAGCTGGTGGTACTCACATTCAGAGGTGATTATTATTATTATGTCCTCTTCTTCCCGCCTCTTTGACAGGTTCTGTCCCCTCCTCTGCAGGGACCGGGACTGGTGCAGCAAGTGTTTGCTAAACTGTGGCTTCAGAAGCTGTTAGAAAAGAAATACAAAAAAAAACTGATTTTACTAAAAAATATAATGATGTGATTGCATATGTAGGTTTAAAATATTACACATGTTCATCATACTTTATTTCTGTTTTGTTTGTTTGTGGCAATATAAAGTAGAATTACTATATTATATCATGCCCTGGGAATCAGAAATTAAAGGAGCTCATTGGCATACAGCTCTCTGTAGACATAAAAATATTGTGGTACATCCTTATGGGTTGGGAAAAAATGCTTGCCCAGTTGAAGTCCTCAGTAGCAACAGATTCCTCTAAGCATAATATTTTCACACATTCAATAGCATAGACTGAGTAATAGAGCAAATTAGTTATGTTTTAAATAACTAATCTAAAATTGTCTCCTCTAAACAAGTCCATTGCTGACCAATTTCAGTATCATTTACTATGGTATACAAAAAAGAAAGCAAAAACAAAAAGCACTCTGAATTAAGTGCAAGAATTGTTGGAACACCACTAAGTTGGTAAACAGACAGCATGAGTATTTGTTTGTTCACAACAACTACAATGTGACAATGGAACATGCAAATTTGCTCAATTATATTAATAAAAAGTAGATTTGTCTCAAATACATAGTTTGGTATTTTCAAGAATGTGACTATTAGGAACACCTGTTCCTCATGAGAAATCATTTCTTTAATAACAATGTGTTTGCACAGGGAAAAGCTGTGCTTTGGTAACCTGTGTAGTCTGAACTGTCAAGCATCTCTGGTAAGAAAAAATTAAAAAATAACAAAATAAAAAAAGTGTGTGACTGTTACTCATAATTAAGCAATAAGGCATGACCAGCTGTTACATTAAGAGGAAGCTAATCACTCCAGAGGGGTGTGATGTGGCACTGGATGAAGTCAAGTACCATATTTCCCATTGGGGTTGATTAACTGACTGTTGATATAAGTAAAGGGAGTGTATTGTAGCTGTCATAGAATGGCTTGGTGTTATTAAAAATAATAGCAAATTTTCAACATGTTATTGGTACATTTATAGTGTAGTATATATATGTATATATATATATATATATATATATATATATATATATATATATATATATATATATATATATATTATAGTGGCTCAGTCGCCCACTTTAATTAGGGTTGAGATGTCACTTCTATGTTAAAGTCAAAATTTTGCACATTAATAACTTTGGACCTGTTCAACAGATTTGTCTGAAATTCGGTATGTGTAGTGGGGCTTGGTAGATCTCTTGACTTGCCAACTTTTGTTTCGGTCAGACGTACGGTCTTTGTGCACCAAAACGCTGAAAAATGCAAAATTATCCATTTTTGGAGGCAGCTTTTGGGATTCTCTACGTGGCACTGCATGGCTATTGTGTGGCATGCCACTCTGCAAGATAGCTTGCTCAAAAGAGCATTGGTGGCTGAACATGCCACTTTTCGTTTGGTGAAAATATATTAAGGCATTCAAAAGTTATGCCACTTTTAAGTTTCCATTATAAGTCAATGGGAAAATTTATATGTCTGTTTTGCAAACAAAGAATGGGGTTCTGGCCATCTGGTCCCACCTGGCAGTCAAAGAATTTGCAGGCTCGTAGTTCAAGAATCTTTGTCTCCGAGAATTCTCTGAACGCGAGGTCCACCATCTTGTTTTTCAATTCGGATCAGAAAAACACAAATACCTCAGCTCAGGTGTCACTCCTGAAGTAAACATGGATGGGTTTTACTCAAGGGGCTCCAATCTATTGAGCCATGCCTTTGGTTTCATCCAAAAGGGTCAAAAAATAGAATTATAAGCTTTTAAATTCTTTGATCGCGGCTCGCTAACGTTCTTTGATCGCAAGCCTGCAAATTCTTTGATCGTGATCTTGCACCTTGAGCTAAAACACAATTATCTTAGCTCAGGGGTGGGCTAGGGACACAAATGAGGATGGGTTTTGATCAGGGGGCTCTGTTCTATCAAGGCATGGCATTGGTTTCATTGAAATCATCAAAAAAAAAACACGTTACACCATTTTTTATTCTTTGATCACTAGCATGCAATTTTTTTGATTGTGAGCCTGCAAATTCTTTGATCGTGAGATTCTTTGATCACAATTGTGCATTGCGAGTGAGGGACAAGATGGCTGAATTAAAAAATCATCGTCTTTTTAAAGGGTCGTAATTGTAAGGGGGACGGGGGGACTCAAGTCCCCCCCAACTTTTACCATCACCAGTTTTTGTCACATTTGTCCACCCCAATCATTTGTATTTAATCAGCCCTAGCCATGTTAGCCAGCATGCAGCTTGTTTCTTTCATGAATCTGCTGCTGGCCTCAGGACTGGATTTGCATTTTTGTTGGTACCTCCGGAGTGGCAGGAACAGAACAAGGAGGAGAGGACAGGAGCATTACAGAATACATCTTGCACCGACCCGGAAGTAGTGCGTGACCACCCGCCCAGTAAAAATAAACTAACCATCCTAACCAATGGCGAGATCTGAGGAGGAGCGTGCAGGAGACTGCCTGCTGCAGTGTGCATGCATTATTGTGAGGGAAGAGGAGCAAGTGTCGTCCCGTTGCACTAGGAAAAAAAATCCAAAATATCTGTGACTGCCAGGATGGAGTAACTCATCTCACCACCATGCTGGTGGTGTGGTGCTGCCTCAGACCACTCATCCTCTGTCTGTTAGTTTTCTGCCACACTAGAAGCCTGGCTAGCAGTGATCAGTAGTAGTCGGACTCAAGACTGGGAGAGGGAAATGCATATGGGGACTTGCACATTGCTAATTTTGCACATGGCCAGTTAATAAAATACAACACTTTTTAAAGAAAAAGCTGATGAGTGCAAGATTTGTGTGATGAAAGAGTATGCAAGGTTGTGGTGCTTAGAATTTGATATTACATAAACTAGTAACCAAAAAATGTTTCTAGCACACACAAACCTATGAGAGGGATGGATGGCACACCAAAAGCAGTTATAATGCCTGACATGTTTTGGGTCATTTGTCTGTCTGCAAAGGACTTGTGGTTATCTGCTGGTGGTACTGCAGTGCCAGTGCAGTGGGTGTGGGGGTCAGGGGGTTTACTTATTTTGAATGATTGGGAGGGAGAAATGGGGACTGGGAGGCAGAACTCTGAAGACTGATGACTCATTGGTCTAACTGCTGGTGTGGCAGTGCTGCAGTGCAGTGGTTGAGATGTGGTTATTTATGAATGACTGAGGGGAACTGAAGTGAACTGGGAACTGTCTGTGACTGCTAGTGGTGCTGTAATGCAGTGGGGGTCAGGGGTGGTTGAGTTATTATGGGGGAACTGGGAGGCAGAAGAACTAATGACTGGTCTGTGACTGCTGGTTGTGCTGCAATGCAGTGGGGGTCAGGGGTGGTTGAGTTATTATGGGGGAACTGAGATGGGACTGGGAGGCAGGAGGACTAATGACTGGTCTGTGACTGCTGGTGGTGATGCAGTGGGTGGGGGTTGGGTGGTTGAGTTAGTATGGGGGAACTGGGATGGGAATCTGAGGCAAGAGGACTAATGACTGGTCTGTGACTGCTGGTGGTGATGCAGTGGGTTGGGGTTGGGTGAATGAGTTATTATGGGGAAACTGGGATGGGACTGGGAGGCAGGAGGACTAATGACTGGTCTATGACTGCTGGTTGTGCTGCAATGCAGTGGGGGTTGGGTGGTTGAGTTATTATGGGGGAACTGGGATGGGACTGGGAGGCAGGAGGACTAATGACTGGTTTGTGACTGCTGGTGGTGATGCAGTGGGTGGGGATCAGGGGTGATTGAGTTATTATGGGGAACTGGGATGGGACTAGGAGGCAGGAGGACTAATGACTGGTCTGTGACTGCTGGTTGTGCTGCAATGCAGTGGGGGTTGGGTGGTTGAGTTATTATGGGGGAACTGGGATGGGACTGGGAGGCAGGAGGACTAATGACTGGTCTGTGACTGCTGGTGGTGATGCAGTGGGTGGGGGTTGGGTGGTTGAGTTATTATGGGGAAACTGGGATGGACTGGGAGGCAGGAGGGCTAATGACTGGTCTGTGAGTACTAGTGGTGATGCAGTGAGTGGGGGTCAGGGGTGGTTGAGTTATTATGGGGGAACTGGGATGGGACTGGGAGGCAGGAGGACTAATGACTGGTCTGTGACTGCTAGTGGTGCTGCAGTGCAGTGGGGGTTGGGTGGTTGAGTTATTATGGGGGAACTGGGATGGGACTAGGAGGCAGGAGGACTAATGACTGGTCTGTGACTGCTGGTGGTGCTGCAGTGCAGTGGGTGGGGGTGATTTACTTATTTTGAATGATGGGGCAGGGGAACTGAAGTGGGGGACTGGGAGGCAGGAGGACCGATGACCCACTGGTCTGTCTAACTGGTTTTGTGGTGGGGCTGCAGTGCAGTGGGTGGGGGGTTACACTTATTTATGGATGACTGGTGGGACTGGGAGTAAACTGAGAGGCAGGAGGATTGATGATCTGTGATGCTGGTAGTGTTGCAGTGTGATGGGTTGGGGGGATGTTCATGATCGAGTTATGAATGATGGTTGGTGCGGGCCAGGGTAGAGCAGATAGAACAGTGCCTACAGTGTGAAATAGAATAAAACAAACAAACAAACAGAGAAGGTTTGTAGGATGTGTGATGGAAATTGGTAATTGCAGTTTCCACAAACGGCAGTACAAAGCTTTCAGCTGGCAGGGGCCACATAGTATTGGCTATCTGATTTAACACCAGTCAGGAAAAGAAGCCTTCTGCAGTTTTGCAAGGCAGATTACTGTTGTGTCTGATGTCACTATGCCAGTGGTTCTTTATCTTCTACTAGTCCAGTAGATTGTCACTAGCACAGTCAGCAATCGGGAGAATAACACAAAACTGCTAGTAGTCTGGAAGAAGGCAAGGGTAGGTGGTATTTCTGTTTAAAGAAGGTTTTTGGCATAAGGTATTGGGCTTCATAGCCCAATATCTTATCCCAGCATGAGATAGTTTGTACCAAATAACATAGTTTACTCATATATAGTTTACATTTTGGTATGTAGCACAGTACCCATGATCTGAAGCTGGTTGAGAGTGAGATTGCCCCCCCAACCTTGGCACCAAAATTACTCCCCTTTTTAGCGAGACTGCAGCTCTGCTCAGGCTTCCCACCCATCCACCCGGTGGACACAGTAGTATTGGGTGATTTATTTTGTATTGGCACCAGCTCTCCTGGGTGATCATTATAATTGCTTGTTGTGCTTGTTCTACGCTCAATAGTATCATTGGCAGTGTCACTAGATGCAGGGAAGTACCTGAAGCCAGTGTATTGTTCATTGCAACTTACCCACCCTGCTGACACTTCTGAGTGTGTGTGAGAGAAAGAGAGACAGCAAAAGAGAGAGAGAGAGAGTCCATTTACAGGTCACTGTTGCTGTGATACTGGGACTGGAGACAAACGCTCCTGATTCCCTGTATAAAGGGAAGGGACTGAAAGTGCTCCAATTTCATGTCTCTCTGTCTGTGTAGGCTCTCTTTCTGTGTAAGTAAAGCTGCGCTTGTCAGAGTCATCTGCTGTGCGAACCTCGGAGAACCGCAGCATGATGGTATCGGTGATGGCAATGTCGGTAGCTGACCCCCAAAACAGAAAGAGAGATTGACAGGCAAGACATAGATAAAAGTCAGAGGATCTGGAAGAGAGTTTGGTGGCTAATGTTGCGGTCCTCTGTAGACTGGGCAAAGGAAGGGTAGTGGTGATGGGGGGCTGGGGCCTAAATATGCCAGGAACAGACTGGGGGACTATGACGCCCCAGTGGCCAGGAACAGAGGTTGCTGGATGACTTCCATGATTCATTCCTGACCCAGCAGGTGGGGGAGCCAACTATATATATATATATATATATATATATATATATATATATATATATATATACACATATATATATATATATATATATATATATATATACTATGCAAAAACTTTGTTAATGCATAATTTAGGGTTGAAACACAAAAAGTCATGAAATGAAAAATCTTTAGGGTTGCCCCTTCCCCCCAGACCAGCCCATCATCCCAAGATTGACAGCTGATGGGGTGTGTCATTGAGCTTGTGAGGCCTAAATGTCACCCCATTCCATCTGAAATTACATTCACAAGCCACAGTAAATAAGAATGGTGTGACATTTTGGCCTCACAACCTCAATGACACACCCCGTCAGCTGTCAATCTTGGGATGACGGGTGGGTCTGGGGGGAAGGGGCAACCCTAAAGATTTTTCATTTTCTGACCTTTTGTGTTTTAACCCTAAATGATGCATTAACTAAGTTTTTTGCATAGAATTTCCTTACTTTTTGAGAAAGAATTAAAAACTAAGAACTTGCACAAGTTAGTGGGACATGGGCCCTTCAGATCCTGTGCTCCCATGAACCTGCTGAACTTTGTGGGACACAGGATCTTCGGGCTCTGTGCTCCCACCAACTTGTAAACTTGTGTGTACCATCAACATCCTCCAATTTTCAATGGATAATGCCAAACCGTGTCCGAGATATAACATGTTAAAGTTGACTGATACAACATTTTTCTTTTGTTTTATAGGTGTGTGATCCTGTATCATTAAATAGGCTGAAACCTGTGTTTCTTTTGTAGAGAGAATGCCTACAAGACATAGACAACAGTGTAAGCGTAGAAGGGATCAGTATAACAGTGATGTTAAGTTGATGAAGAGTACTGTAGGCAGAACAAATGTCACTAGGAAAGTTAAGGACAGTGCAAGGTCTATCAACAGGAAAAGGTTGCCTGGTGATTGTGAGATGCCTGTCTCAGTTTTTTGCTTACAAAGAAATGTACAGTGCTAGCTCCCTCAGCATGATGTTGTGATAGTGGAACATAACAAAGCTGCACAGGTTGGAAACATTTCTATTGCAGCCCGTAAACAAAAGCACAGTTCTGTTATTTGTGGTCATTTTAGCAAGTTGAGATTTTTCTGAAAGTTAACTTCAAAGGCTATGATTGATCGGATTATTTCTACAGTACTGAGACATCAAGGCAAACGACTGAAGAGTAAACTGTCCTTGATGAAACTATGACTTAGAGCTTGTAGATTTGTGAACATGGCACTTGCTGTTCTTTCACATTTGTGGAACAAAATGTTGAGAGAGATTGAACTCTTCATTGCAACAGCGCAGTCTGTTCACAAGAATCTATAAAATGTTGACACTCTCAACAGAGACAACTTTTGTGAAGTCTTCCAAGGCATATGGTTACATAAATAGCACCCAGAGGCTTTGTTTGGCAGGAGTCTTACAAACCAGTTTCAAAGGAACTTGTAATTTCTGTTGAGGTTGGTAAGGCTTGTAATGTGTTGAATGTGACATGTAGTGAAGGACCAAGTGTCTCCGATGATGAAACAGACTCAGCAACTGAGACGCCAAGCAAAAGTTGTGCATCATGGAGATGTGATGACACTCGGAATCTGAGGGAAGCATCTTTTCATGCTTCTGTACAGTTTGTAAAGAACTTCCTTGCAATGAAGAAGAAACAGAGATACAACATATATAAGACTGATCTCTGTGAAATTCGTAAACATAAAGGGTTGTTGGGACATTCCTTGGCTTGCTTATATAGCGTTGTGTGCAAGAGTGTATTTCATCACATGTGTATGATTGCTGTACACAATCCTGCGATGCTCAGCTTTGTGGACACCATATACCAGGTGAAAAAAGCTGTGTCAGTATACAAACAGCTTGATGAGTCATTGACAGCAGGAGACATGGAAGCTGCAAAACGTGATTAAGGATGTGCAGTGTAACATTAAATGTTATGATGCACCCTGTGATGACACATCTGCCACTGTATCATGTAGTCTCACTCTTCAGGAATCCAAGATACTGAAACATTCAGAAAACCCATTGCCATGTTTGAAATGGCTAAAAGAGAGAAGTTTGACTTTGTGTGTGTCTCATGTCACAGACTACTTTACAGGTTGCAGTCTGTAACAGTTGATCTGGAAAAGATTAAATCTTTTAATGACATGTGGGCACAGTTGTTGACCTACTTACTAGTAAAGAATTACTTTGACTTGGTCCCAGTGGTCATTATGTGTCACTACTGTTTGTCAAAGGTGAAAAGTAACACTCTGCTACCAAGATCTGTTTTGAACAATATGGAGGCACATGTCACACCTACTGAGATTGTTGCATTGAATACGTTTGAGTGGATACTGATACAAACCATGAAACTGTTTCAGACAATTCTACAGTTGAACACAAAAACATGTAATGTACCCCAAAAAGAGCTTGTCAAGTCTCTGAAAGGGGCTGTGATGTATTTACCACGTCCTCTGAAAGAGAACATGGAGACAATCTCAAAGGAAAACAGTATGGCTATACTAGTAAACGATGTACCTACAAAGTCCAAGGTCATTTGACAAGATGTTGTCAATGTGCAGAAAGCGAAAAGTGCTCTACACTATCTGAAGATCAATAATCCTTTCTATGATGAGCTTGACATACATGAACTATCAGATATGAATACTCAGTTTGGACTAGTAGACACTTGGAAGCCAAGCATTGAGAAGGTCGATGTTGCAACTCATGAAGATGTGTATGAACAGTACACAATTCAACCTCTACATAGCAAAGATCCCATTGGTGATAACATTGAACTGTATCAGATGAAACAGATTGAAGGTAGTGCTGTCAGCATATGGGAGGAACAGCTTGAAGCACAATATTTTCCAGATCTATTCCCTAAAGGAACAGGAGGTCGTTTGGATGAACATGTGGTTCGTGTTCCAGGTGCTGAATACCGTACATCTAGGGTGTTAAACAAGGATGTCAAATTTCATACGAACATACAATATTTGTTCTACTTGTTGTGGGAGAACAAGGTTAGTATCCTTTCTGCATCCATTGCACATACACTCTGATTGACTAGCTCATTGGAAGGTATGATAGCAGTTGAGTTTCTACAACAGCTGACAGAAAAGGACGAAACACTACAGGTGAATTTGACATCTATACTCTCGAGTCTATATGACATGAAAGAATACTGATATCGTAGACACTCGGAGGTCATGACTATGCTGCTCGAGTATGGTGGAGCTACTTGGTTCATAACTCTAAGCTGTGCAGAGTGCAGCTGGAATGAGTTAGTTGGACTCTTGAGTTTGGCCAGTGCTGATGTTGATTGCATTTCATCAATGATACTTGGTGAGATGTGCTCACTTGATCCAGTTTCTGTGTCCCGACATTTTCACCATTGTTTTCATGAGATATTGACATTCATTTTGTCAAAGGACAATCCTCCTCTTGGGTTAGTTGAGCACTACTTTTAGAGGACAGAATATCAGACACAAGGTGCACCACACATGCATATGCTGTTGTGGATTAAAGATGCTCCTCATATTGGTGAGAATGAAGCAGCTGAAGTTCATTCAGCATTATGTGACTTGCCACATCCCTGATAAGTACAATAGTCCAACACTCAGGAAGCTGGTGCAAAAGTTTCAGTGGCATCTTTGTGAGAAGTACTGTCACCAACCAGTCAAGAGTCATAATGCGTGGTACACCAGGTGTCGATTTGGTTTCCCCAGATGTGTCTGCCAGCAGGGACGTATGAATAACTTGTTCTCAGCCATGCATCACTATCTCAAGACAAAATCCACTAAGAGGGTGTATGAGTTACCCAGAAAGGAGAATGAGGTGTTCATCGATGACTACAATCCTACTCTTCTCCTGATGTGGCAGGCAAACATTGATGTGCAATTTGTTGCAGATAACTCTCTGTCTCTTGTGCGGTACATCACGTTGTACATCACAAAAAATGAGCAGGCCAATTTGCTTGAGCTTTGGGAAGCTATTGCAACTTCCAGCCGATCATTGAACTCACAGCTCTGGTCACTGGGATTAAAGACACTGTCTCACAGGGAGTGCGGAGCATATAAGGCCAGTGATCATTTGATTGGGATACACTTGCATAGCAAGTCTGAGACTATATGGTTCCTTAATGTCAACTACAAAGAGAAACAAAAGCATGTTTTGAAGTTTCATGATGAGAATGAAAAACTGGCTGTGAACCGCCCCTCTTCAAAAAATATTTTGAAGAATAACCTGATTGATAAGTCCTACCCAGATTGGGCTATTGTGATGGATGACATGTGCCTGTACCATGTTGCTAAGTGGTACAACTACAAAACCAATGCAGCACCTGATGAGACTCAAGAGATTTACAAAGTCAGGGGCTTTGATGGGTGCCTTGCTAAGAGGAAGAAACCATGGCTGACTGACCATTGTAAATTGAGTCTCTCTACTACTGACATCAAGGAGCATTACAACTTCACACTAATGTTCCTCTTTATGCCATTGAGGGATGATAGGACACTGAAAGGAGACTGTGAGACATATGAGGAACAGTATTACCTTACATATAAGACCTCCAAGAGTGAACAGTCTGAAACATACATTTGTAGATTGAAATTAGAGAAGGAGCAGATGGAACAAGCTAAGAAACAGCTTGAGGAAGATACCCCAGGAAATACTCAGAAAAACATGGATCCTGAAGGAGAGGGTACTCTTGGAGCTCCTCTATCAATAAATGGTCCTGTGGTTCTCATGAGTGAAGTCGAAAGTGCCATGGAACATTCTTCTCATGCAATATAGGATCCTACTGTACTGATTAACCAGTTGAATAGGCAGCAGTATGCTACTTATGATGCTGTCACTGAAGCTGTCAGACATGGCATCCTTCATGAGAGGAACCAATGTACATGTGGAAAGTATGAGCCCCTGCTAATGTTTGTTAGTGGTTCTGCTGGCACAGGCAAGAGTTTTGTTATTGAAGCTATTACTGTGGAAATAAGGAGACATGTAGGAGACGTGATGTCTGTAGCTGTGACTGCTCCTACAGGTTTGGCAGCATACAATATTGGTGGTGTAACTCTATACCGGTTGTTTATGCTACATCTAGAGCATGGCAAACCAAGAGAGTACTGGAAACTTTCCCATGAGGTGGCATCTGAGCTGTGACCAATGTTTATCAAGATGAAACTTCTCATCCTTGATGAGATTAGTATGGTCTCAAATATCATGCTTGCATGTATCCATCTGCATCTCCAAGAGGTACTAGGAACTGATGATGGTCAGCCATTTGGTGGTAAGAGTGTTGTTGTGTTTGGTGACCTTCTGCAACTTGCACCTGTGAATGGAGAGCGTGTCTTTACAGCACTGACTGTGAAGCAAGCAAAAAACACAATAGGGTGCACTGGAGGAATAAATCTTTGGAAGTTGTTCCTTCACATTGAGCTGTATGAAAACATGCAACAGAGCCATGACCTTGGGTACAAGATACTTTTGGATCAGGTTCGCATTGGATCATTGTCACAACAGAATGTTTCTCTGTTGAACACGTCGCGTATCAGCACTGAGTGCAGTTCTCTTACTGCTGCATGTAATGTTTTCACTAATGTGTACTCAGAATATGCTTGAATTGTGTGTCTTATGCCTCGACTGAAGCAGCATGCTGAATTTAACAGCATTATGTTGCAGAGACAGGGTCAAGAAATCATTACTCTGCATGCTGTTGACACTGTTGATGGTGCAGTTTTGAGACAGAATCTGGTAGCAAAGCTGACTCAATGATTGTCTGAGCTAAAGTCGGATGTGTTTCGCACAGCTGGATTAGAAGCAGTTCTAACCATGTGCATGAATGTATGCATCATGCTATGTCAAAATCTTGCTTTTGAGCATGGCATGGTGAATGGTACAATGGGACATATAGTTGACTTTCAGTATAATGTACAAAAGACATTCATAGAAGCACTCATTGTGAAGTTTGACAATACTGAACAGTCTACCTATTTCTAGGATGACTGTAAAGTTTCAGCTCGTGAAAGACATATATGTAACCAGGAAAGAGTTGCATGTGTGCGTTGCATATGCTGTGTCCATACACAGGTTGCAAGGCCAAAGTTTGGACTCAGCAATGCTTGACATACAGTAGCAGCCATAGATACTGCCAGCTATTTCCTGAAATGTCTGTGATATTTCCAGAGAAACCTCCTGCTTTCTCCATTTCCACAGTAGGGGCAGCAGAGAGAAACTCTTTAGAAATTTCGCTAAATATCTGGAAATAGCTGGCAATGTCTATGGCTACTACTGTAGGCAATGGCATCTTTAAAGATGGCATGAGCTATGTTGCACTTTCATGTGTACAGACTTTGCCTGGCTTGTATATCATCTGTATAGCATCATATAAAATATGTGCCAACAGATATTGTATTGAGGAGTACAACAGACTATGTACTCTGCACCAGCCGACATTACCTCTTATATCACTACCCATGAATGTGGCAGACCGCAATGCTACAGTGACAGTTTCTGGCATAAAAAAGAGGTATCAGACAGACCAATATTGAGCACTGGAGTAAACTGCTACACAAACTCAGCAATGCAAGCATGTCTCCACATCTCACTTTGTTGCCACTATCAAATTTTCACTTGACATACCACTGTCTCAGTCACTAAAGAAGGTTGTGAATGATAGTGATAAGCATGACAATAACATAATAGACTTGGATATGATGATCATCAAACATTTAATAATGACATTCAGCAAGATGTGACTGAGTTTATGATGGCTGTCATTAACAGTTTGGAATCAGATCAGATTTCAATGCGGCAGTACTGTACTGTCACATATGTGACAAAGTACACTTGCCTGTCTTGTCCACATTCACTCAAAGAAGTAACAGAAAACATGCTGTGGATTTCACTGTATGTTACACAGGCATGTTCTGTTAAATTCAGACAATTGCTCAGGAATGCAGAGTGTGGCTGGAGGTGTATCCAATGTGGAGGGGAATGTTTTCAATCCATACGACTTAGAACCTCTTCTCAGTATCTTCTTTTAGACTTGCAGAGATTTGAGGCAAATGGACTACGAGCTGACACATCGATCACTGATTTTGTAACTGGAAGAGTACAATTCATGGGAGCATGTTTTGATACTCAGGCTGTGATATTCCACCATGGAACATCTTTTCATTCAGGACATTGTGTCACATGGTTCAGGTACAGCAATGGCTGGATGGAATACAATGACTACATGAGCACTTTTAAACAGAGATTGCCTCGTAATCTGAAAGATGCTTATGTCCTGGTTCTCAAACATTACAATGACCTTCACCTGGCAGAAGAGTAGTGCATGGAAATCTTGTTAATCTCTGACACACTGTTGTAGTCATAAGAGTGTTACACACAACCTTTACTGGACATGTGCAGCTCTTTTCATATCACTTTATGAGTATTTGCAGTAATTGAGTATGTAGATGTAGGTATTTATGATGCCAACAGTCAAAGTAGGTATTGCTGTGATTTTAGCATCAATGCTGCCTAAGTGGGCCTTAATCACTGCGGGCTGTCTGCTTGCTTCCATTACATACAACAATTGCTTTGACTGTGGAGCACTCTTATTACCTGTACATAGATATCACAGTACTATGCAATTGTGTTGTACTGTTTATTTCTGCTTTGCTGCAGCACGTTACATAGAATATGGTTTGTAAGCTGTCACACCATTGTATGGCAATACTGTGCATGTTACATACATTTACAATGTGACTACGCTTGTTGTTTGGCAATGTGCTGTTGTCAGAATGCACTATATACATGACTCATGTCTGCTTAGTAATGCACGATGAGAGTTTATACAAGAAAGCTGACACTTCAGTTTTGTATGTGTTTGCACACATAGTGTTGTGCAATACTTTCCAAGCACAGTAAGAAAATGCCTAATATTCTATGGCCCAGATATTCAAAAGGGTTGCGCCATGCGCAACAGAGTTGCGCATGCGAAAGTCCTACATTGCACCATTCTGCGATATTCAGCAGGAGGCAGTTGCGCCACTGAAAACAGGTTGAGCAACAGCGCAATGCAAATGAATGCATGCTCAACAGGAGGAGGAACCATGCATAAACTACGCAACCCGATATTCAGTCGGGTTGTGCAAGTGTACATCTTAACCCCAACCTCGCCTGCAATTTGAGCCAAAAAAAGGATCAAGTTGAGGCCACCCACAGGTGAGCTGCTGTATTGCAGGGTGCAACACAGCAGCTGCCACCGTGGCTGGCCCCAACTCAGTCCCTGTGCCCTCATCGCTCGATCGCGCGGCAGAACGTATTATGAAACCCCCAAACAGCCTCCCAATGCCCATCGCGCTTTGTGGGTGTGGGGGACACTAGACACCAGGGAGATGTTTGGGGGTTGTCACTGGACATTCTGCCCCGATCGGGCATTACGGTCCACTGGACCACCAGGGAGATATTCGGGTTGGGGGGTCTTTTTACATTCTGCCTGCGATCGGGCATTGGGAGCTGTTTGGGCGGGGGGGTTGTTTTCATGTTATGCCAGTGATCAGGCTGCAGGGTGCGTCGGTCCCCGACGGCTGCTGCCTGGCAGAGCGGCCAGGCGCAAGTCCTCGGGGATCGGCGCACCTACATGCTAATGGCATGCAAATGGGGCCATAATCAGATGCAAATGGCCCCCCCTGCGCCTTGCATGAATTATGGCCCCATTTGCATGTCACCTTTTGAATATCGGAAATTTGCGCATGGCGCAATGGTACTTGCACCCGCAAGTTTGGTTGCTCAACTCTGACAACTTGCGGTGGCGCAAGTTCCACTGCGCCATGCACAGTGGCTGTGGCTGGGGGGTGATATTCAAAGGAGTTGCTCAATAGATCAACTCCTTTGAATATCGCCCCGGCCACACCCCTTCGCAACTATTTTGAGCAGCGCAAGGGCTTGCACCTCAGAATGGCGCAGTTTGAATATCCGGGCCTATGTGTACAGCATGTCTTTCACTGATACCTCTATACTGTCCAGTTCAGGTGGCGTGTTTTCTGCCAATTTTACTTGCTTGTTGGATCAAGACACTGTGTGTAAGCCTAAGATATGGATGGTTAGAGTAATACTTATTGTAAATATTGTGTATATATTAAAAGTTAAACAAATTTGGTACTATTATGTATATAGCTGTAAAGTCTCAGTACTGTTTCTTTGTGTGACAACTGTAATGTTAACGTTTCTAACAATGGTAAAAGTTGCATAGCACATAGTAGCATACTAATTGCCAGGAGATTAGGCCTTACGGTCCATCGAGTCAGCTCGAACCTCAGATCCCTAGTTGGGTGCCGAGGCCCTCCCCCTCTTGTGTTCCAGAAACGCCTATCATCCATCCCCACCCACCTGGGCTAGGCCATCATCTGATACATCCACTTTCTGTGTCTCTCCCACCCTCTCTTGAAGCCCTCCACTGTGGATCTCTGAACCAGCTCACCAGGCAGTGCATTCCAAGGGTCCACCACCCTCTCAGTGAAAAACCTCCTCCTCCTTTTTCCCCCCTCACCCTTCCACCATCCAACTTCAAACCATGCCCTCTGGTGATACCTCCCTGCTTTAGTCTAAAGATCCCCTCCATGTTTACCCTATTTATTCCCTTGAGGTACTTGAAGACCTCAATCATCCCCCCATCTCTCCTCTCCTCCAATGAAAACAGGCAGAGCTCCTCAAGTCTGTCCTCATACGTCAAATCCCCTAGCCCTCGTATCATCTTAGTTGCCCTCCTCTGTACCCTCTCCAGAAGCTGTATGTCCCTCTTCAAGTGTGGTCTCCAGTACTGTACACAGTACTCAAGGTGTGATCTAACCAGTCCATTGTACAGTGGCAGAATCACTTCCCTGCTTCTAGAGGTGATCCTTACGATGCATCCCAACATCCTGTTTCCTTGCTAGCCACTCTCCTGCACTGCTCAGAGTTATTCATACATGCATCCACCATGACCCCTAGGTCTTTTTCCCCTATTGAGGCCTCCAGGCCTTCCCTCCCAGGGTGTACCTGTGTTTAGGGTTTCCCCACCCAAGATTAAACACCTTGCACTTGGTGATATTGAAATTTAATTTCCATGTGTGAGCCCAGCTTTCCAGGGTGTCCAGGTCCCCCTTGCAGGGCCAACCTCCCCTCTTCCCCCTCAACTACTGCTCCCATCTTGGAGTAATCAGTGAAGAGACTCATTTCACACCCTATACCCTCCCTGATGTCTGATATGTATGCATCAAACAGGATCGGACCCAGGACCAAACCCTGCGGTACCCCACTACTGACCTCTCTAGGGTTCGAGAGCTCCCCACTAACCACTAGTCTTTGGGTGCATCCAGCTAGCCAGTTTTCAATCCATGTGACCATCAAATGGCCTACTCCCAACCCCATCAGTTTCTCCACCAGACCATTGTGGGGGACAGAGTCAAATGCCTTGCTGAAGTCCAAGAATAATATATCCACAGGCTTTCCCCCTGTCCAGTTCTGATGTTACCCATTCATAGAACTCCACAAGATTGGTGTGACATGATCTACCTGGCACAAACCCATGTTACCGACTATCCAGACCTCCCACCTTCTCCAAGTACACCCACAATCATTTCTTTAGTATACTCTCCATTAATTTTCCCACCACCAAGGTCAAACTGATGGGTCTATAGTTACATAGTACTTCCCTTGACCCCCCCTTTATGGAATGGCACCACATGTGCCTCTCGCCAATCCCTAGGTACCCTCCCTGTCTCAAGTGACCTGCTGAAGAGCTCTGCCAGGGGTGCAGCCAGTATGTCTGCCAATTCCCATAGTACTCTCAGATGAATGCCATCCAGTCCAGGAGATTTGTCTTTCTTTAGTGCCTTGAGGGCTAACCACATCCTTTCGGTGGAGATAGCGTCATCCGTCCCCTCCACCTTACTGGCCTGTTTATCCTTATCTTGATGTGACACTCACTTCATAGGTATGTTTTTTCCTTTGTTTTCTACATAGTTATAGCAGGACAGTTTTTTACATGTTATTACTGCAGTGTTTGAATACTATTTATTCTGATGTTTAATGGAAAGGTTTATATGTTTAATATTTAGTGACTAACATTTTTATTAATATGTCACTTGTAACTATTTTGTTATGTATATTTTGTTATTAATAATTCTTATGATACAGTGTTAATTATCAGAATACTAATAACAAATGTTTAAATGAATAATGTTATTGCTGTTGCCATTATATGACTGTATTTAAAATGTTTGTTATGTGTAGTGACATATTAATTGTTTGTTGTTTATGGAATGCTATTGTGAATCACACACTCTGCTCAATATCAGTTGAAGGTATGTTCCTGATTTTTTCTGATCACCTTTATTAAGGGGTCAGGTGAGGAATTTTTCCAGATGCATGTAACGTTAAAGTAGTCTAACATAGTAATGCACTACTGCAGCAATGTTATCATTTGCTGCTTTGGTGTTCATAGCTTTTTAGTTGTTTAACACATTTGGTTTTTGCCCACCCCAGGAACATTGACTTGCTCAGTCTCATATCACTTTTTCTCACTATTATATTTACTTCTTTGATGCAATTACACAGTAGTGGTATGAGACTGAGTGAGTTGTACAATTTGGCCTTCTTTAAAACAGAATTGGCACTTCATGATTAATAATTTTCTGTTTCTGTTGTGTTTCTTGAAAATTGTATATAAATGATACATGCCTAAGGTTTGAAAAGATGTGTTAATCAATATACTGAGAATGTTAGTACACATAGATGTGTATAGAAGCTATAGCTTGGCATGTCAAACAAAGGTTTTCATTCTTGTTTTCTCTTACTGTGGCACATGTGTAGGGTATGGTACAATTGTACTGTAGAGGATTTATGCTCTCACTGGAAATAATTATGCTTTTACAGCTGTGTACTTGTTAACTTTATTACAATGTCAGAAAAAGGAAGGAAATTATTTGCAGAAAAAAACTCCTTTAATGCAACAGTTAGGGTTGTTTCTACAGTGACAAAAGTGAGGAAATTTGACGTTAGGGTTTTTAACCCTAACTACAAATTCCACCCCCCCACCCCACATACACAACCAATCAGAAACAGACACCATAAGGTAACAGAAAGAACATACAACTTTGTAAACATACCACAACAGGCATCCATCATCAAGTTTCACCAACTGTATCACTTATGCTGCCATCCCAGTGTCTTGAGGGGTACACCCACATGCTGTGCAAAGATTCGGTGAGATGTTAAGAAGGCAATGCTGAACATTTTAAATGACATTTAATAAAATAGGATGATTATGAGTATTTCTTATTATTTTACTGCACATACTCATTACTTAATAAATTAAACTATAGGGCTACACTGTGCTGCATTTGTTCAAATACTTGCATATGCCTATCTGAGGAGGTATAACAGTGAAGGGTGTAAAGCACTGCTCTGTGTGACTGTGACAGATAGAGACTCTCCTTATGGTTAGAGATACAAAACAGCAACATCTGAAGTATTATGCAGTGTTGCTATTAGGTAATGTGTACTGTTCCACTGTCTTTGTGTAGTTGTGTCACAGATCATTGAATAATCCTATAGCCTAAAGCTCATGTATGCAGATTGTTATAGTATTTACATGGATGAATACTATTCTCAACATAGCATTTCAAGACTGTTGTATTCTTTGTGACTGTAGGGCTGGCAGTGCACTATGTTTTGGAACATGTACTTTCATCTCTGAATTCACATAGTATGTCTCAGTTCACAGAGCACAGTATTGTCATGTCATTGTGGCATGTTGCCTATCTAGTACTAAATAGACATAGTGGAGTGGTACCTATATGGCACTTTCTCCATATGTAACACTAAATAGATAGGATGCTTCGGCCCGTACATTACCATACTTGTACTGGAGTTGCACAATACAATGCATCTGTCACAGTACCGATATATTCCGCTGTTCACATTATAAAATATAGGTAATGTGACTTATATAGCATTGTGGTATGTCAAAACAGGAATGAGAATACAGAAGAGAAACCACCCTGTACTGTCATTGTGACATATAGATTGGATTGCACTTATACCTTGATGAATGGATGGATGTTACTACAGTATTTTAATAACCATCTTGTGACAATGTAGCATATGGACATACTGACATACAGACTCTGGTGTACTTTGGTGATGCAGCCATGGTAGCGCAGAGTACATAGTAGCTTGGCATAACAGTATAACATATGCACAGTGTTGTTTCATCTAAATGGAAGGATGAAAAGATATGGTTAAGCTCACCATCTGGCAGTATGAGGCGTTATCTGTACTCTTGCAGTATCTGCATGTCGGTACACAGTTCATGCAGTGACCATCTCACATGCTTGCACAGCATGCAGGTGTACCCCCAAGACACTGGGATGGCAGCAGAAGTGATACAGTTGGTGAAACATGATGATGGATGCCTGCTGTGGTATATTTACAAAGCTGTGTGTTCTTTCTGTTACCTTATGGTGTCTGTTTCTGATTGGTTGTGCTGCCTTGTACCATCCCCCACTTGTATGTGTGTGTTTGTGTGTGTGTGTGTGTGTGTGTGTGTGTGTGTGTGTGTGTGTATATGTGGGGTGGGGTGATAGAATTCAGAGTTAGGTTTGAAAACCCTAACATCGAATTTCCTTGCTGTTGTCACTGTAGAAACAACCCTGTTACATTAACTGATTTTTTGCAAAGAACATATATATATATATATATATATATATATATATATATATATATATATATATATATATATATATATATACAGTATATATCTTTAGTAATAATGTCTTTCTGGCAAAAATATCAAGATATCCATTTTTTTTTTGTTTTATTTAGTTACTTAACCAAGATATGGAATTATGAAGTTTGTAAATGATCCCACTGCCATGCTGTGCCTACCATGAAAAAATTAAATATCTTGGTATATTGCTATGCAGTTTACCATAACAAACATGTGGAAGCACCATCCTAATACATACACAGTATGAATCTAGTAGTTGCATGAATGATCACGCTGGAAGATGGTGGCCATGCTGGGCTGCTGTCTGCATGAGCTCGGATTTGAGCTTGTGCATCAGCTTGTTTAGCTTTTATTTGGATGTTTGATGTTCTCCCAGTGATTATTTCAGGTAGATCATTTTCCAAAAACAGGACAGCAAAGTTTTTAGTATTGATTTTTTTGTTTATTAGTTAGTTGTAGTGCAGGGAAGGAATGTTAGGCAGGGAAATTCAGTGAAGCAGTACAGGAGAGATAGTTTAATATTTTTAGTGAGGATGGTCATTTATGTGTGCTGTGGTGATATCCCTCATCAAGTTACATCTGAAGGGATAATTTTAATTGGACTAACTGGTCTAATTTTAACTGGAACTATAATTCTCACCTCTCGGACCAAGAAAGAGATTTTTTTCGAGGATTGGAACATGGCAGGCACTTCTCTTGAAGTGTAGTCATCTGCCAAGGACTTTCTGAGGACTTTCCAATGAACTTGGACATACAGGGGGATCTGGTTGTTTGTGGTAATTCTGATCAAAGGAGACCGGCACAGGTGCTTGGAAGGGTGGAGTTGCAGTGAGTGGTGTGGGTAACTGGGACAGCATGGAAGTGAGAGCTCCACCGCCCCCCCCCAAGAAAACCCTGTTTATTTGCCACCGCTTCCATCTGGATTAAGGCTGTCTGCTGGTCAGAGAGGAGTGACCCTCCTTTGGTTCTGGTTCTCCCTATTTGGCTCTGTATGATCCAAAGGTTGGCAGCTGTGGTTGTAGAGCTGCCTTTCATCTGGTGTGAGCTTAATGACTGGGAGATCTGTTCCTGCCCTCAGACTGTGTGGCTGGTGGCCTTGTAAGTGTTGGCCCCAGTGTTGCCTGGTCAGGTGTCATCTCTAACTCTGGAACTCTGGATTACAGAATGAGTACTGGTGAGAGCTGAGCTTTTTCTTCTATTTGGAACCGTATTTGGTTCTGAGTGGGTGAGACTTGTAACATTAAGAGTCTGCATTGAAGCTGATTCATGCATTTGTGAAAGGAGTGTGATTCTTGGCTTTATTCTTTTGTCCCAGCAATAGAGAAGTTTCATCTGGGTTATAGTGGTGTGAGTGCCCTCTACCTCTTTTTAGGTGCTTTGGAGCTGATATTTTATACCAGGACTAAATTGACTGAACTGCCTGCTGGTGCTCTCTGGTTTGACATCACTTTACCTTATAATTTGTTTTCTGAAATCCCTTAGTGGTTTGGGATTACTGTCACAACACAGTGCACATTATTTGATCTCTCTGTTTTAGTATTTTATTGCATTGTATTGGTGTGTGGGGGGGTGGATTGTTTTTGAGGTGGGGAAGCTTGTGGTCTGTAGGAGGGGGGAGTGTTTGGACTTAGGCTATAGAGGGGTGTGTATGTGTACTTGTGCATGGTATATTTGGTTAGGTAGTTTTTGTTTTGTATTAGTTAGGTTGTATGTGGTTGTACTTGTGATTGTTTCTTAACTAAGAGGAGTAAGGAAGTACTGATTGTTGAGCTGGGGCTTTGGGCCCTCTCGCACCACCTATAATGCTTCCCAGCTGTGTGACCTCCACCCTTTGCTGATCTCCCTGTGTCAGCTACGACAGCAAGGCACTGTTGTGAGGTCATCATCACTAGGGATCATGGAGGTCATCGGTGGTGGAATGCTGTGGACCCTACAGAGGGAGAGATATCGGGTAGGTGAGGTGCAGGAGACACCCTGGATTTAGATAGATCCTAGGGAGAGGCCAGATATGTTTGGTCTCCATCCCCAGGGTTCCCACAATACCGAGTGGGCAGGTATTCAAAAGGGCTGCAGCACCTACTAGTCCCCTGTGGGCAGTGCTTTGCAATGCCAGATTGATGAGGAACAAGACTGCAATTATGGCAGACTTGATTTCCTTGGTCAGTCTGGTTTGCATCATGGAGACCTGGTTAGATGACAATGCTGGGATGGTTTTGGAGGCATCAGTCCCCACTGGGTACTCTGTGGTACACTGCCCATGGCAGGAACAGAGGGGTGGGGGAGTGGTCATTTGTTTTAAATCTGATCTAGGATTCACCATGCACCTGGTGGGGATGATCAGGTCTTTCGAGTATGTGGTGGTGTGTGGGGGTCCAGGAACAGGCTGCAGGATTCTTCTTATTTACCATCCTCCTGAGGCAGGGGGAGAATTCCTGCAGGAGTTGGCAGAGTTCATCGTCAATGTGGTGTTGGAGTCCACCAGATGTTTAGTACTGGGGGACTTCAATGCCTGGGTCAGTGATGAGGCCCCATATGTTGGTTCCCATCTCCTCCAGTTGATGTCATTACTGGGCCTGCCACAAGTAGTTATTTCTGGAACCCATCACCGCTGCCAAACACTCAACCTGGTGTTCTCACCGGGGCTTGAGGTAACCAACCTTGAGATTGATCAGGTTGTATGGTCTGATCACTGCATGGTGAAGTTCCTTGCCGGGCCTCCCTCAGGAGTCCTTCATATGTAGAGATGGTCAGCTATCACCCATTAAGGGGATTGTTCCCAGAGGGACTTTTGGTGGTAGCTGATCTATCTAGTGTAGACAGTGCATGTACGAAGGGTACGAGCAAGGAGGTGGCTGAATATAATAGGGTGGTATCCGGGGTGCTTGATACCCTTACACCATGTATGACCCATATCCTCTCACTTGAGATCTCCATGGTATGATGGGGATCTCAAGGTGATGAAGATCAAGGACTGGAAGTTGGAGCATTTGTTGTGGAGGACCCGGTTGGATGTGGACAAACTGGCCCTGCATACTCATTATTCTGATTACCAGGGGACAATCAATCATAAGAAGGCAGAGTTCCTGTTCAGGGAGATTGGTGCCATGAAGAACCGACCTTCTCTGCTTTTTAGAACTGTCAGCAGACTTCTTCATTCTGTCTGTCTACAGTCAAAAAAAGTATTTTCAGTCACTTTATGTGATGAGTTTGCTCAGTTTTTCTCTGACAGAGTGTCTTCCATCCAACAGGGGATCTCACCAGCGAGCCACATTGTGACTCACAGTAGTCATTCTGGAGGGAACAGGGGAACTCCACTTGTCTGGGAGGAGTTTAAACCAGTGGAGGTAGCCAAGCTCATTGAGTTCATCTTGAAACTGAAGCATACATACTGTGAACTGGACCCAGCTCCAATTTGTTTCTTGATGAGATGCATTGGTTCCATTAGCATGGTGTTCACCAAGATTGTCCGGTGTTTATTGGTAGAGGGCGTCTTTCTGGAAGCTTGAAAGAGGCTCTTGTGAGGCTCCTTCTGAAGAAGCCATCTCTCAACTCTGACACTCCGGCGAATTACCATCCTATCTCCAACCTCCCCTTTTTGGGTAAGGTTGTTGAGAAAATCATGGTGCAGTAGTTCAAGGAGCGCCTCATGTCCTTCGATATGTATGGGTTTCAGAGTTAGGCACAGCACTGAAATAGTATTAGTTAGGGTGCATAATGACCTCCTCAGGTAGAGAGATAGAGGAGACAAGTCAGTTCTTGTGTTCCTCGATCTCACCTCGGCCTTTGACATTGTAGATCACATTGTGCTTCTTGGTTGACTCAGAGTACTGTGGGCTTGCCAGCACTGTCATCAGCTGGTTTGAATCCTTTCTGTCTGGCAGGAAGCAACAGATTGTGATGGGGAATTTCTCCTCCTCCTCCCCAAAGCTCCTGCCATGTGGAGTGTCTCAGGGGTTGATCTTGTCACCAATGTTATTTGCAGTGTATTTGGAAGGCTATGCCTGTAGTTCAGTGGGGTGGAGCAACTAACCACACCCCTGCTTGGGCCATAAAGTGCTGCTCCTACTCACTACTCGCTCAATCATTTTTTCATTGCTGCCAAAGGCACTGCCCCTTCTTCCATCCCTGTTTCTCCTGCCTCTTGTGCTGTGTCCTGTCTCTCTGCAGAGCCTCTAGCTGCTGGTTCCTTCTCCTCTCATTTTGCCCCTTCTATCCAACACTCATTCTGTTGCCATTTGTGCCATCTTCGCCCTGTGTTGCTTGTCCCACTGCTTCGTTTGCTCTCCCAACCCTCCACTCTTTCATATTTCTGCTGCTTTTCCATCCCCTTCTGCTTCCTCCTATTCTTATCTCGGCTGCCTCTCCCTGCAACATGCCTCATCCTGTGTCTCACCTGTGTTGTCATATCTGCCCCCTGTCCCATCCTGACCCTGTACCTTAGCAGTGGTCTGTTGTTGTCTTCCTCCTGGTGTGCTCCTGTGCTCTGCCCATGTTCTTGTGTGTTGCTCCTATCTTCTGGGTGAGCCTTTGGGGCACCATCCTGTATCCTGTGCATTCCCCTTAGATACTTCTTTCCCATTCTTATCCTGGCCTCCCTTCCTTATGCTGACTGGCTCCACTTTCACTGTATTTGTCCTGCCCCCCCTCCATTGTCCTGCTCATCCCCCTTTTACGTCCTCGTCTGTTCCCCTCCATCCTGCTCCTTTCCTCCGGCTTTGCTTGCTAGCTCCCCTCAGCTCATTCTTTTTTTTTATTCTTTCTTTTGGTCTCTCTAAGCTCAGCCCACCACTCTTCTCACCACAGAACATCTGGTTGTTATTTGCCTCATCTATTAAAGTTACAGTCTCTCACTTTCTGTTTTACAGTTCTCAGCATCCCAGCAGACCAACGTCATGGTCTCCACTGTACAGCTGCTGGCATTGAATCAATTATTTTACCTTGCTGTATAATCACTAACTTTATTTGTCTTAACTGTTTAATTAGCTATCTAGCATCCTGGTGCCTAGTTCATGGCTTATCTATTTTTCCCATAGTGAGGGACCGCTTTATCGCAGCTGGCACTGTGGCTCCAGGAAGCAGAGAAGCTTTATATGTTTCATGCATTTACTCAGTCACTGGTTCCACCCAGCTTTTTCCACTGCTCCGTATTTCCCCCACTACTGCATCTCGCTGCAGCCTCTGGCACTACCAGCTATGTAACTGCATGTTTCTCTTGTTGTATGTCTGTATTGTGTTTCAAGATGTGGAACCTCTGAAAACGAGCTTTTGCTCAAAGATTTTCTGAATAAATAAACTAAACTAAACTAAATGTGCTGCAGTGGCAGATGAAAAGAAATGCATATCACAGATACGATAGTACAACAGCAGGACGCAACAGAGTGCATGCAAGCAGCATGTGCAGAACAAAGATAACACATATGCATTTTGTGGCACACATGCATCAAAAAAATGCTGCAACTCGGATGTGAGGTTGGGGCAAATGATGCAAATGCATCATGTGTGCCCACACTGCATGAAAACATGGAAATGTGGCTGCATGCAAGTGGTGGTTCCCCTACAGCAATGCTAGCCTGCCCAGGAAGGCCATTAGCAGCACAAGGGTGTGTAATATCAAGGTGCCTGACCCATACCATAGCAATGGCAGCACTAAAGTGGCAGAGCCCCCAGGTTTACACTAGAAGAGACCGCACAACTGATCAGTCTAGTGCAGCAGTAGGGACAGATATTGTTGCCCCCAGTGTCAAGGCTACACTCTCCAAGTGTCTGGGATAGGGTGTGGTGCCAAATTGGGGTCCACATGCACAAAACCACTGAAGTCCATAGAACTCCAGGGCAACTGATCCACTGCTGCCAGAACATGGCCAGACAGAACCCTGGCATCTTCAGAAGGCTGAGAAACATTGCACAGGAGGCCGATGTAGCAACATGGACTGGCCAGTGTCTGCCTGATGGTAAGTGTCACTGTAGAAACATAAGGAGGCCAGCATGAGAATGACTTATAGGTATGTGGCTGGCTGCATATGAACACTGTGACATGTTCTTCATTTTTTACCCACAGGATGGCAAGTCAGAGGGGAATCCACAGCTGCCAGGAAAAGTGTTGGACATGTAGCAGATGCAGCTAATTTGGCAGCCACAGCAACACACACTGGGCAAGGTAAGTGACAGCTGTTATGTGGACTACGTAGGTGTAATCAGCATTAGTCAGGGACCTCTGCCGCCATGTCAAACACAAAACAGGAACATGGTGGTGCTGTGTGTTGCAGGACTCCCACTGTGTGGGGCCATGGCAACAGTACCAACCATGCCTGTCTAGAGGGTAAGGTGTTCCCATCAAACAAAAAGGCAATTGTCACGCATTGCACAGTGTTCTGCACAAGAGCAGCACATGCATGGTGGTCCCTGCTGGGGCACACCATGTGTGTATGGCATGTGCGGTGTAGCATCATGGGGGTCTCTTGTAGTATGTGGCCTAAATGGATGTAAGAGGCATATCATGCAATCAACGCCATCTAGCAGATGAGCTAGGGACCCCTGTGGGGGACTCCTGTACATGTGTCTGTGTCTCACAGGCCTGTCATCCTCATCATATACAACACCAGAGTGTGTCTTGGGTGACCACACCTCCTGAGGTGTTTATGTGTGGGGGGTGTATCTTGATACAGGGACTTCCACAACACAAACTAGAGGACGTGACAAGGGGGGTATAAAGATGGTGTTCTGTAGCACCCCATAATCCCAGGTTGGGGGGTTGGTGACCTAATCCCATTGCCCACCAGGAATGTGTAGCACAGCATGTGACATGTTGGTAGGGGATAAGGTTCAATGTTGTCAGGGGCTTCAGCTCCATGCAGGGCATCATGTGGCATAAACATAGGGTTGTGATGTGTGTATGCTGTGAGGCACCATACAGGGAGTGACTGTGGTCCTGCTCCCCCAGGGACTATGTGTTGGAAGGGTATATATATGGACATATACCCACATGTGGCTGTCCATGGGGATGTTCACTGGGCCTTGTGCAGTCCCAATGCACATGGATAGGTGTGCCACAATTAGGCAACAAACAAATACATATGTGCATTGTCTGCTGAGGATGAGCTGCAGCCTTGTGTCACTATTGCATGGTGTCTTACAGTGCAGAAACATCTAGGGCCCATGACTGTCAAACAAATGCATACAGACCTATGGTTTGCAATGGTGCTTATGGACTTGCATTCGCACAAGTGGCCATGGCCTCTACATGGTGCGTGGGTTGGCGAGTCCATTGACCTGAGCGTAGTGCCTCCTGTACCAACATGCTGTGTGTATGTAACATGCCATGTGGTCCTCCAACCAAATGATGGATGGTCTGTGGTGTGAATCTGGCACATGTGGGGCCCTATAGATGTATCACAGGGACAAAATCAAGAAGAGGGGAGGCCTTGACAACTGTCACAGTCAGCCAAGGATGATGGTTGCACATATGTGGATACTGCAGCATAAGTGGCCACATACATGTCCAGGGATTGCACACCGATGTATGCACACATTGGGCATTGGTTAGGCCATAAGTACTACCTTGTGCAGTAGACTCACAACTCTGTCAGTGCATGACTACCACACCATGTATGTCATTACAGCCATACCTGTGACATGCCACTCACTGTGGTGGCTGCAAGTACAGGAGACATATCTGTAATGCACAGGAGCAACAATATACACACAAGTGACTGGCACACAGAACAACACCACATGCATGTCTGTCAATTATTGCAATGGCCATGTGTCTCACATCCCAAAGTGTCCTGCTTATCATATTGTGTTCATCCCCTATGGGGTACAGTCAGGGGCAGTGACCAGTTGGGACAGGAAGCACACAGGTGGGCCACATGCATGGCCTGGCAGATCTGTATCACTATTGACCATGGCCACAGATGTTGGGGAGGCCACATACCATACCACACAGAACACTGGCCTCATCCATATGCTATATGCTCCAAGACTGGCGATAGTACTGCCTACCAATCCAGCAGTACCTGTCACTGTCAGGCATAGATTCCTCACCATGGAATGTTCACTGTACTGGTTTTTTGCACTATGCTGTATTGCGCGCTAACCATGGGGATCCATGTAGAATGCCTACATGAGCGAGACACATAGCATGTCCACAGTGCTCTGATGTCAACTACCCATAGTGTCACAGCTGGGGTATTCTGTTGCATGCAGTATACCGTGAGGCAGGGGTTCAGCTGGCCGCCATGTGCAAGTGGCACAACCGTAACCTTTCCACATGTAGGCAATGCACCCATCATCATAACCAGTGGACCAAACTGCCACAATGGCCCAGTTTCTTTTGGTGGTATGGCATTGTTGTGCATATGTAAATATCCATGTTGTTCCACCTTGACATGACTGGAAGCATGTCCATTCCCATGTAACTGCATGACAGTACCCCTACATTCCTACCCTAGTACTGTTGTGACATGACTGTGCTGATCACACAGCATTCCTTGTACTCTGAGGGCCGAACCCAGGGGACTGGCACTGTGCCATGTCCACAACAGAATCTATGTGTCACACCTGCCCCAACAACCAGCATGAATGTGAGCGACTGTCCTGTCCATATCACACTGTTCACCGATATGGCCACATGCCTGGCACATTAAAATTTGAAAAGTGTCCTGCCTTGGCCCCATGGCCAGCTGTGTGTGTAGCATAGGCCAGCCCCAGAATGGAAAAACAGCCACTCATCCATTGCTGCACCCCTGAATGGTGGAGATGTATACCAACACCCCTTGCCATTCTGTGGATGCATGCACTGTCCAAGCATGGTGCCTCCACTAATGCCACTTTTCACACACCCTGGTGTAGCTGTTGAGCTCCGGCATGTAGTGCACCCATCACAGTGCACAGGGTATAGAGGCATACACCATGTTCCACACTGCTCGCCATTGGACACCTGTAAATGTATAGCATGGTACATGGTGTGTTGCCTCCACAGCATGCACCACAACACTGTAGCCACTCACAACAATACCAAGCCATTGTGCATCCACTGCTGGTGTAATCCATGCCCCGTTATGCATTATGTTGTTGTTTGCTACACGCGTAGCATGTAGCACTCCAGGGTCTGCCATAGGGCTGTGGAGTGATGTTACAGCCTTTGCCATCTGCATGATGGCACCAACATTGCTTGTACTTTGTTTTGTCATGGTACTTGGGTATGCCTGTCAGTGCCACCCATATGCACAGATCCAGCCGTTGCAGATCTCAGAAGCTGTGTGTCTATCTCTGAGCCAAGAAGGCACTAATTTGTGTATATGTTTTTTGTTGCAGGTGACCAGCAGCTAGAAGGATCAACATCACAGAATGACAACCCCAGGGTCAGGGCACTGATATGTGCCATGCATCATCAAAAGAGACAGGATGCATGTGCTTATGCCAAGCGAACACACCACCGCCAATGCTGCTGCTGAAGACTTGCATCAGATGAGAAGGAAGGAGAAGAACTGGAGGAGGTACGTCAGGGGGACAATGCCCCAGCCAACAGGGACAATGTCCATCAGGCTGAGGACAACACTGAGGACAATGTTGTGGACCACAACAGTAGTGATGGTGTCAAGAAGATGGTAATGGGCAGTAGAAGGTGAACACTACTGAGGATGTGGTCCCTATGGCTTCTGAGGACATGCCACAGGATGTAGGGACTTTGAGGTCAGGTGAGCACCTGTCACAGGATGCTGTTGCTGAAGATGGTCTCTCTGCTGAGGCCAGTGACAATAGGAAGAATGCCCCAGCCAGCATGTCCTCCAGGGAACAGCCCCAGTGCATACTAACTCTAATAGGACATTAATATTGGATTTGGAGTGCCTTCAGGGATCACTGCAGGAATTTGGGGGGCAGTGCAGGAGTGTCAGTAGAAGTAGGTTACATACATGTGCCCAGCATGTTGTAGGGTGGCACATACAGTGTATGTTGTACATAGTTTATCTCTCTTGCTGTTCTGCATGTAATTGCCATTCTTATATACTTTTCATAGCTGATTTTATGTAGGATGTGCAGTTTGTCACATGTACAATCGGGTACTGTTTTCAATTTCCAGTTTTTCAATCTGTCCTTTGTATACATTCCCTCCCCCAATATTTAAATAATGTTTTAATGTGTTATTTGCAACATAGCAACTCATGTTGTCAATGTGCTTTACTGGTCATTGTTTCCTAATGTATGTCCACAGAGGTGAGTACATTGAACTGTTGTGCATGTAGTTTGCTGTGCCCATAACCAGACACAGTGCCAACCCATCCCTACTGTCTGCTTCTTGGTCACCAGCAGCATTACATGACACTGTTCACCATGGAAGTGGCTACAGTATGCCGGTCTGTGTGACTGATGCTCCAGCAGCAGCGGGGGCAGATCAGCCACTATAAGTGTGCAGCCAGAAAACAACGTATCCAATCAGCATGAGCAAACTATTGTACTGGTGGCGTGTGCATGGCACCATGCTGGATCCTCACACACAGCGGTTGTTACATACATCCATTGGATAGACCTTCATCCTTGCCACCTGCCAAGTTGCACATCCTCTGCCAAACCCTATGTGCATGCACAGTTGTGCATTCCACCACACATTCAGGGACAAGGTGATGGGGGATGTGTCCCATAACAATGTGGCACCTTCTGACCTACCATGTATGTCATTATGCACTGTGCACATGCTTCTCAACAAGGGTAGTATGGCCCAACCATGGGCCTATGGTGCTGCTCCAGAGGTGGAATGCTCCACATGCAGTACAGTGCTGCAGGCAACAAGCAGGTGTCAGCGTCCACCTGTCACTGCAATGTGCATGGTCCTTTCTATGTGCCACAAGCCCCCCCCCGCAACTCCCATCATGCCATGCACAGAGCAATCATGTGCTTTCACCTCTGTCAGTGAAAGAATGAATGACGTGCAAGACTGCAAACAGAAGGCTTTATTACACAGCATTACCCATGATACACAATATGCACTACCACCAGGTGTAACACCAAAGATCTCTGTGTTTCCACTCCCATCAAACAGTCACCCCAACACCCAACCCATGTAACCTCTCCAGTTGTGGTACTCATGATTCCGCCTGAGGTGTTCAAGTGTTGTGCTGGTTATTATCCCTCCATCCCCTATGGCACACATGTCAACATATAGTGCCCTGGCATGACCTTGTTGTCTCTATCTGGTGTCTTTCCAGCATTGACTCTTGCCTGTATCATGGCAGGCTGACACAGGCTGCTGTTGTTGACTTACCTTGCCTGCGTGCCTGGTTTCCCTCCTGCCAACAGTCACAGTGGTGTTGCTTGCCTCATCTCTGGTGGTGTCCTGCATGCTGATCTTCCATTTCATGTAGCCACATTTCTTGGAAGGGTGGGGAATGGGCCTGTCCCACCTATAACTGCACTGTGGACTGACTACCCTCTGACTCACCTTCCTCTACATGCTGCAGGCTGCCATCAGGTTGCTGGCCTCCATGTACACAAGGCCCTTGTGTCTGATGTGGTATGCCTGTTGGGCCTGTGGTGGTCATGGTGGTGGAGTTGCTGTTGGTGACTGCTGCACAGACGGTCCATGGTACATTGGCACTGGTACAAGGGACATTGTTGGACACATCAGTGGTGTCACAGCCTGGTGAAGATGTCGTGTGTGGCTACATGGAAATGACTGCTGCATTGGTCTGCAGTGTTGGGCCATGGAGAAGATGCAGAGTTAGCACACCGCTAGGCAGATGTTCAGTAGGTGGCTTGGGAGTTGCATCTCCGTGTGACATCACTGGACGTGGTAGCCTCAACTGCAATGTTGTGAATGATAGCAACACAGATGCCAGAGCTTCCTTTTACTTCTGCTGCAGCACAACAACCTTTCCATTGCCTGTGTGAGGCACTCCATTGCCACATCTGGCCCAGTTGACATGCCCGTAGATCATGTAGGACCACCACAATGGATGCTGGCACTGTGGTGGTGTCCTGCGTGCCTCCCACTATGGTACTAATGATGCATTCAAGGCGGTCGTCCAGGCACCTGTGGTGTTCCTCAAAGCAGGGCCTCATGGCCCCCAGTTCCTGTGTTTGCTCCTCTTGCCTTCCCACCACAAATTGACAGAAAGTGACAAAGTCTGTGGGTAATGATGCCTGCTGTTGGAGGTTCCAGGCAGCCTCCTCCAATCTTGCCTCCAGGTCAGATATACTTATGGGGCTCATCTCTGGCTATGTTGTCAGGTATGCGTTGGATCTGATCAATGTCACTGGCATCTGCTGCAGCTTTGGCTGACACCGCTGTTGTTGTTGTTGTCTAGCTGTGCTAGTCTGCAGTTATCTGTGTCCACATGTGGTGTGTATTCCTCCACCTCCTCCTGATAATACTGCATGCCTGCAATACTGGACATGCTGTTGTTATCCTCCTCTACACCCTCCTGACTGGTCACCAGGTCACCTTCTCCACCTCTTCCATTTGTTCCAGCCTCACCATGCTCTGCTGGGTTATCTAGTGGGGATAGAGATAGTTGTGGTTTGTGAATACATCCTCCATGTCAACAGTCACCTTTGTGTCTGTCAACACAGGATGCACTGCCCTGTAGTTATGGCCACCCATCAGAATGACATACATCTGCAGCGCTGATGGTGATTTTGGTACAACATTGTCTGACCTAGTTTTGTTGGTATGTCCTGCAGTTGCTGACATCCACCCTTCACATCTATAGTTGTCTGCACACCACATACCTCCTTCATGACTCATGACCTACAGGTGACATTCCCACCACCAACCTCCATTTGTTACCAAACTTTGTTGTTGGCTCTCCATCTGTGGGTCATGGTATATGCAGTACATCCTAACAGACCTTCACCATTCTTTGGGCCTTGGGACTGTAGTCCCAATTGATTGACTGACCACCCTGTATACAGTCCAGTGACTGAGTCAGCCATATGGTGTGTCACAGTGGGTGTGTTGTCAGGTTCCACCACTGCACAATGACACCATCAATATTGATGGCACCGACATTGACAGGAACAATGCCGACAGTCAGCATTGTACCTAACTGGGAAAAGTGTCGGAGTTGGTTTGGGGTGGAGCAAAAGTGTTGGAGTTGGTTCGGGATGGGGGTGCAACACTGGGAATTGTGAGATCGGGTCACAGCGGACCACCACAGTGAAATATCTCAACCCGGTGAGATTTTTCGCTGTGGTGGTATTTCGCTGTGAGGGTGTCGTTGTTCTGACATGATACCAAGTTGCGCATGCCCTGTATGTTCTATATAATATTAGTTTACCTTGCTTGGGTTTGGCGTACATAGTGCCAACATGCCACTTTGCAGCACAGGCTCTGTCTCACCTGGTGGTGATGCTGCAGCTGGTACAGCAGTGTCTGACATACATTCCCAGGCACCAGGACTGTCATGGGAACCATCCATTTAAACAGTAAAGCACTCTGTGATGTTGGTGGTACTATGTTTCCACCACAGTCAGGGGTGTAGTGCAGCACGGGGTGCAGCAAAGTGCCTTCAACACCCTGACTGTGGAGGACACCTAGCACCACCAATGTACCTAGAGTGCCTGACTGTTTATATAAAATGGGCCCACAGGCAACTGGTAAAGGACAAACACTCACAAAGGTTTTCACATCCACAAGCTTTATAATTTCATGTTGTTAATTAATGTACCATAGTCCCTCAACAGATGTTATCACCTGTCATTTACTGTCTTTCCTCACATTCAATACAATGCCTCATTGTTTTCCATGTAATGGCTGAATTCAAAGCTCTGCATTGTTCCAATAATGGAATTTACCCCCTCCAACATAGAATGGTAACATGGAATACATGTATTCAGGATTCTTCAGCGTTCCAGTGGGCACACACACACACACACACACACACACACACACACACACACACCTCAGGTGGTGCAAGACTCAATGTTATGTGCTGCCAGGTAAGGACCAGGGAGTTATCTGGCATACTGGTAGGGATAGGGGGTGTCATGGTCATTACATAAACACCTGCTAGGGAAACTCTGAATACTACCTGATTGTTTACTTTTCTATATGTGTGTATGGGGCGGTGGGGCTCTTGTGCGACATTCACATTACATTATTTACTTTCCTTGTTTATTTTCTGGACTTTAATTATTAAGGCTTAGTTGGAAAATTTATATCTAAGTAAGAGCTGCAGCCATGTGTTTGCTTCAAATTGGGTGGTCAGAGGCTTTTGACATCTGAGATATTCCCAGGTTAGCAGGGAGTTTATATTAGCCATTGGTGGCACTCTGTTACTGCCATGGTGAGAACCATGTCTCAGAGTATCAGAGCACAGGACTTTCCTTGACCATTTTATATGTACACATGCCACACACATCTCATGCAGAGCAC
This sequence comes from Neoceratodus forsteri, assembly GCA_016271365.2. Lineage (NCBI taxonomy): Eukaryota > Metazoa > Chordata > Ceratodontiformes > Ceratodontidae > Neoceratodus > Neoceratodus forsteri. The sequence continues at coordinate 513,358,533 of CM028138.1, forward strand.
CCCACATGGATGTCTCCTGCTTGACGACATTCACCTTGTCCTGTACTGCATAGGTCACTCCACCTATGATGCCAGCAACATAATTACTGCTACACACTGCACCCACTTATCTGCATGCCAAACTATACCACTGCATTCCATGCCACTGCTCCACTACTGTGGCGAGTGTACACATATTACCCACTCTGTCTATTCTACCTGTGGGGTATTTCCAGGCCTATATGCAGAGCCTGCATTTGCTTTTTTTTAAACTTTCAATCTTTATTAATTTTTGAATTTCTCAACAGAATGAACTAACAAACCTATAATAGAGAGCAAACAATGAATAACATAGACACTGTATAGAAGTGATACACTTAAAATAGTATACTTCATTTGCTATTATACCTCATCTTCTTCGAATATATGGTCCCAATTAGATAAATGAATTACATCAATTAAAATACTAATCTCCTAGAAGTTAGCACTATGTACTCTTGAATAATCCTTGTAACCCTCAGCTCAAGGTACAAAGTCCTCCTTCCATTGTGTAATCTGTAGCACCCATCTCCTCCAAAAAATCTCAAACTGATGTTGTGTCCTGTTTAACACAGCAGTAATCTTTTCCATTTTATATATCTGAATCATTATTTCATGCCATTGTGTCAGGGTGGTGGGGGTGGTGACCAACCAGAGTTTTGTGATGGCTTTTTTCGCTGCCAACAACGCTATTGTGATGAACTTTCTGTTCATAGGATCCTTGCATTCTGGGGGGTATTCCCCAAAGAAATAGAGAGAGGGGTCTATTACTATTTTGGGAGATATCATTTGCTGTAAGGCCTCCTGCAGCTGTCCCAAAAAGGGGAGGAGACTCTGGCATCCCCAGAATATATGGCCATCTGTGGCTGGAGAGTGACCACACCGTCTCCAGCATCTTACCACTCTTACAGGTTGATATTTCTGCCGAATTGCTGGGCATCTAAAATACCTAACAGACATCTTCCAGGCAAACTCCTTCCAAATCTTGGAGTTCAGGCCCTCCTGCATCAGCCTAACGTGTCTTTCCCATATCTGGGCCTGGAGGTTTTGCCCTAAATCTCCCTCCCATGCACAGTGGATCGAGGTCAGGGAATCATCCTCCAAAGACCTCAGGGCTGTATATAAGGCAGAGATTAAGTGAGCGGGTAGAGGTATCCTCTCAGTTGCCCCTACCAGGATATTCAGCAGCAAGGGGGCCTGTCCTTCTTTCCATATCTCATATATCATGGGTTTAAGAAAATCTCTAGTTTTAAAATATCTGAATCTTTCAGTATGAGAAACCCCATATTTCTGCACCAAGTCTGTAAGGGTTAAAGTTATACCCTGACATACAAAATGGTAGACCAGGTGCAAGCCTTGCCTTTCCCATCCACGGAATCCCTTATCCAGTATAGCTGGTGTAAATTGGGCTAGGTGGGGTAGAGAGAACAGTAAGGGTTTCCATTTAGCAAATCCCTTGGTTGCTAATACTCTCTGCCAGCATTTCACAGTAGTTTGGGTATATGGGTTAGCAATCTTCTCCAAGTGCATATCTAGAGGGAAGGACAATAAACTTTGATGTATGTCCTCTAATTCCCACTCTTGCTTCTCCACCAGTTTCCACCTGTCCTCATACTCCTCACACAGCCAATATAGGGATGTCCTACTCTGGGCAGCTAAATGATACAGCTTCAGGTTCGGAAGTGACAAGCCACCCCGTCTCCAGGGCAGCTGCAGGATGGCAAACTGTATCCTCAGCTTCTTAGAGGCCCAAATATATTTAGAAATCTTCCTTTGTATAGTTCTATACCAGGTGTCTGGGACTAGTATTGGAATGGTCTGGGCCAGGTAGAGAAACTATGGCAGAACTAGCATACGGATCACCTTAATTCTTTGGACAAGGGATAAAGGCCTGTCTGGTTAGATTTTCACCGCCCGGAATTCGTGGGCACTGTGAAGATCATCCAAACAATGCGACCAACTAGTTGTAGTTTGGATTCGGGTCCTACACCGCTGTTAGTAGGTTGTGTAGAAGTTAACTACCCAATCCTTGCTGACATTATCTGGAAATCCTTGGAGAGGGGGGGTTTTCCTGACCCCCTTAAGGAGGCAGTAGTTCGACCACTCCTAAAAAAATCCTCCTTGGACCCAGACTGTCTAGGTAACTAGCGGCCTATCTCTAACCTGCCATTTGTTGGTAAGGTTATTGAAAAGGCAGTTGCATTGCAATTGGATGATCATCTTACTTCTCATAATGTCTATGATACTCTCCAGTCTGGCTTCAGGAAAAGGCATAGTACTGAGACTGCCCTTGTTTGGGTATTGAGCGACCTCCTAATGGCCAGAGATAGAAAGGCTTGTACCATTCTGGTCCTTCTTGATCTTTCTGCTGCATTTGACACTGTAGACCATGGGGTGCTACTGGAGCGACTGCGGGTTTTTTGTGGGCTGTCTGGTACAGTCCACAAGTGGTTTTGTTCTTGCCTCACTGGCAGGTCTCAGAGAGTTGTCACCGGAATTTATTCCTCTGACGCCTTCTCCCTACCGTGTGGGGTACCACAGGGCTCCATTTTAGCTCCCATGTTGTTTGCAGTGTATATGCAGCCATTGGGAGAAATCATCAGGAGATACAGTTTGAGTTTTCACTGCTATGCAGATGATACTCAGCTGTGCCTGTCCTTTCTCCCCGATCAGAGTGATGCACTCTCTATACTTAATAACTGCCTGGATGAGATCAGAATTTGGATGAGTTTGAGCTGGTTGAGACGTAATCCGGATAAGACTGAGGTATTGGTTGTGGATCCAGGTCGTCCTGGGTGGGGGTTTGGGTGTTGGACAGCCATCGGGTTTATTACTTGGTGGTGTACCGCTCTCTACCTCTCGTCAGGTGCGAAATCTGGGCGTTATTTTTGATGATGGTCTGACCCTGAAATCACAAGTGTCAGCTGTTGTCAAATCCTCTTTTTACCATCTGAGGAATATCGCCCGGGTGAAACATCTGATTCCCTGGGAGGACCTTCCAACTTTGGTCCACGCCTTTGTTACTACCCGTCTGGACTACTGCAATTCCCTCTACCTAGGGCTACCAGGGGTCGATATCCGCCGCCTTCAGCTGGTGCAGAACGCTGCAGCCAGGCTTTTGACTGGGACTCTTAGAACCAGTCACATTACGCCTGTGCTTCGCGAACTGCACTGGCTGCCTGTTCGGTGGCGGATCACCTTTAAGGTTGGTTTACTAACCTTTAAAGCCCTACACGACCAGGGACCCGGTTACCTGAAAGATCTTCTGGTTCCCTATTGCCCCCTCCGTCCTCTCCGCTCCGCCAGTGAGGGATTGCTAGAGATTCCCAGGGTTCGTTTGAAGTTATCGGGATCTCGTGCCTTTGCCTTTTCGGCTCCAACCCTGTGGAATTCTCTACCTCGCTGGTTAAGAGAATGCCCGACCGTTGACAGTTTTAAAATTGCTTTAAAGACATGTCTTTTTTACCTTGGCTTATTCTTTATAGTTATGGTTGTTTAATGCTTGGATTTTGCTGTTTTATTTATTTTTGTACAGCGCCTTGATTTCGAAAGGCGCTTTATAAATAAACATGACTTGACTTGACTTGACTAGAGTCTTCCACCTCTCCAAGTCAGTTGCTATCTTGGTCATGAGGGGGGCATAGTTTAATTCAAAGAGGTCCTTATGTGAGATCCCCATACTGTATATATCCCTAGATATTTAATATGCTTCACATTCCAGTGAAAGGAAAACTTTGCCCGCGTCTGAAGGGAAGATTCATACCGCACTCCCAACACCTCAGTTTTTGTGGGGTTTACTTTGTAGCGCGCCAACTCATCAAACTTACCTAATAGGTCCCAAAGGGGGGTAGGGAGAGTTCCAGGTCTTTCATATAAATTATCAAATCATAGGCATAAAGAGCCACTTTATAGACCTCCTGTCCCACCACCATCCCCTTTATCTTGTCATTCTGTCTCAAGGCCTGTGCCAAGGGTTCTAATTACATGGCAAATAACAGAGAGGACAGAGGGCATCCCTGTCTGGTACCCCTCTGGAGAGTCACAGGGTTTGTAAACTAACCACTCACCCTAACATATGCCCTGGGGTCTGAATAGATGGCAGATATTGTTTTAATAAAGGTCTGTGACACTCCCATCCTCTCCATAACCGCCCCCAAAAATGGCCCTGTCACACAGTCGAATGCCTTCTCCGCATCAAGGCTTAATAGGAGAAAGGGGGCGTCTGACCGTGCAGCACAACAGAGCAGGTATAGCGTTCTTTTAATATCGTCTTGCATTTGTCTGCTGGGAACAAATCCCGTTTGGTCTAAATTCATTAATTGGGGCAGGAAGGATTCTAATTTTTTGGAAAGAATTGATGCAAATAATTTGTAATCAACATTAAGGACGGAGATGGGATGGTATGAAGAGAATGCGGTACAGTCTTTCCCTGGCTTCAGAATACTAGATATATAGGCATATCGCCAGGTGTCAGGGATTCCCTTCCCCAGCTGAGCCACCCTACAAGTAGCCAACAGTGCAGGAAGTAGGATCTGTTTGAACATCTTGTAGAACTCTCCTGTATACCCATCAGGCCCTGGGCTCTTGCAGGATTTTACAGAGGAGATCACCTCACTTAGCTCCTCTCCTGTAATTGACTGTATCAATTTCTGTTGTTGTTCCTCAGTGATTTTGGGGAGGTTAAGCCCTGCCAAAAATGTTTTCACTGCACTCGTATCTACTCCCTGCTCAGGGGTATACAGGGTACTACAGAATTTCTGAAATGCCTGCTCGATCTGCATTGGTTATTTAACTATCTTCCCATGGGTTGGGTCCTTCATTTGGGCTATATTGGATTGTACCATTGTTGTCGTAACATGTGGGTCAGCAGATGAGTTGCCCTGGGGCCTCCATCATAATACTGCTGCCGTAAATATTGTAGGGCCTGTTCAGTGCAGATTTCCAGCAATTGTTGGATTTGCTCCTTGGTGGCTTGCAGGAGAGGCAGGGCTCCTTCATCCCCCGCTGAATGCTGTGTCTAACTCTTGGAGTTGTTTTTGCAGCCTATATAGCTGCAATTGCTGTTGTTTCTTATGGTGAGAAGCATTTTTTATTATGTCCTCCCTTAGCACCATCTTGAGTGTGTCCCATAAGATACCCTCCGAGATGTCTGGGGAACGATTCTCTGAGAGGATCTGCTCAATCCTCTGTGAAACTGTTTCTTTAAAATCCTTTAGATTTAAGTGGAAATTATTAAATTTCCATAAAGTATTTCTTCTCTCACCATTCCAAGTCATGCGGAGGGTTAATATTGAATGGTCTGACAACACCATCGGTGTCTGGGTGCAATCTCATATTTTGTATAGATGTTCTTTTGTAATACATATATAATCTATCCAGGGGTACACTTTGTGAGAGCTGAGTAATGTGTACAATCTCTCTTATTGGGATGCAGGTACCACCAGACATCCATCCACTGCGCCTCAGAGAGATACAGTTGAGAGGACCTCTGACAAAGGGATTTTCTAATGGGTTTAGGGTTCAAGATATCCAGCTGTGAGCTAATCTGGTTATGATCTCCTCCCATAACCAGAACTCCCCTATAGATCTCCATCACCTTTCTAAACAGAGCCCTTCTCACCTCCAATCCCGAGCCTGGAGGGACATACAGGGAGGCCAGGGTAAGCTCCTGTCCCCCAAACTGTCCCACTGCAACAGCCAGCCTGCCCTCTTGGTGTGTGTAAGAAGCTGTCAACTGAAAAGGGGTGCCTCTAGGGATCAGAACCATGACCCCCCTTCTTTTCCCCTACCCGTAAACAGAGGCTACTATTGTAGTGAATCCACATTTAGTAGGTTTTTGATTATCCCTTTTATCTAAATGGGTTTCCTGAAGCAGTACAAATGTCGGTTTCATATTCTTGATCGAGGCCAGAACTCTGTAACATTTAATTGGGTTGTTTAATCCATTAACGCTGTGGGAGTAAACAACCACTGGAAGGAGATTATTCCTTTAGAAGACAGGATTTGTGTATAACTGAACAGGACTGGGCTGGTCCTGTCCATTTAATTTTATTCTTAATGCCTATCTTGTCAACTCTCCCATGTAGGGGGAGTAGTCCCTCATTGCTATGGGTTATATGCCTTTTGGGACTCCTTACAAGTATGGGCCTGTTATGTCGAAGATCTAAGGTATGAATCATAGAATGATATTCCAGATTAAGTGACATCACATCCGGTGATATCACGTCCTGTTGCCCAGAACCTAACTCCCCACTTTCCCATTTGCAGGTTATACCTGCTGGCCACCAGAGGGACCTATGCTCCCTCACTACTTCCTACTCCTACCTGTACAGCACTACTTCCCTGGGATCTTGCTCACCACAATGTATTGGCCCTGCCTCACGCTCTGCCTGTGCCTATCCCCACTAGCAGTGCACTTACCCACTTACCCATCTGCTAGTCCACACTGTGCCCTGGCACACCTCCCTCCCCTTGCTTCTGAACCTCCTCTCCTGCCCCTTGGGACCTCTGTGTGTCCCCATCCCCCTGCCCTCCCCCTAGCTTTCTCTTCACCTCAGGCACATCTGGGTGTCTTCTTATTCTTGCTTTCCTCCTGTACCTCCCTGCCCACCCCTGCTCCCTTAGCCTCCCTCCCCTCTCATGTCAATCGTGAGGAAAATCTCTCACCATCTCCCAGCCAGGTGTTAGTCATGCTACTACTCCTGTCAGGAACATTCATCCAAACCCTGGCCGTTCCCAGGAGCTCCCCAACTCACACCACAGGCCTATGCATGGTCTCCATGAATATCTGTAGCCTCCTAAAAAGTTTGACTCACTACAATGCCTGGTCACATCAATTAACCAAGATGTCATCACACTGGCTGAGACTTGGCTGTTGAAATCTCTCCTGACTCCCTAGTCTCCTTCCTGGTTTCACCCTTTCCGGTCCGGACCGTGTTGGGAGACGGGCGGCGGCTGCGCTATTTATGTCAAGGAATCTCCCGACTCAGCCCTGCCCACTCCCATCCTTGACTCCAGGGCCCAGGCGCTTATGCTGAAACCAACCCCTGACCCTTTAAAGGGACCCCTTTATCTGACTACTGCATACGTGCCCCAGGGACCAAACGCAGGCCATTGCCTCTTTACAGAATACCTTACCTCTCTACCTCCTTCCGCTGATCAAATTCTGGTGGGTGACTTAAATGTCAACTGGCTCAGCCCTCCTCCTCCCTCTACCCGAGACTCCTTTTCTGCAATAGACCTAATGCAGCTAGTTACCCACCCTACCAGGACTAACCCCAAGAGAGGCTCCAGTACCCTGCTTGATGTGGTACTCACCAACTGCCCTAATCGGATCCCCAATGTACAAGTCCTCCCAGACTCTCTCAGCGATCACTCCCCCATTCTATTCCACTGGTCAACCTCAGTCCCCAAACCCATAGCACAGTCCACATGCCGGCGGTGTCTAATACCTGGTGGACTGATAAAACTTAAGGAACTTCTGTCCCAAATTGACTGGTCTCCTATACAGGCAACTCCTGACATCGACACAGCTCTCTCCTTCTTTACCCAAACTTTTAATAATGCCTGTGATATCTTTGCCCCAGTGTTGACCCGCCGTTCTAAAAGGAAGAATGCCCCCTGGGTTACCCCAGCTTTGATCCACCAGCTCAAACATAGGGACAACCTATGGCACCGTGCCATTGAGACTGGCCGGCCCAATGACAGGCGGTTATATGCTGTCATTGAAACAAGTGCACTGGCCATCAGAAAGGCCAAGTCTGAGCACCATCGGTCCTCACTCACTGCCTCATGGGGAATCCCAGAACCTTCTGGCATAACATTAAACAGTTAAATGGGAGTGCACACCCCCCACCCACCCAGATCAACATTAATGGTGTGATCTCCTCAGACCCAGCCCTCATAGCCAACCACCTCAACACCTCATTCACTGACCTTAGCCCTATCCTCCTTACAAATTATTTTGACCCTCCTCCCCAGCACCTGCCGTAAATCTTTCTCGCCTTATTTTCTCCTCCTCCGTGTTTCTGCCCAAGAACTTGGGCGACCTTGTCACTGCCTCAAGAGTAATAGTACAGGCAGTGACACCCTGGATCCGTGTATCCTACGGCTGGTCTTAGACACAGTCCTTACCCCGATCACATGCCTCATCAACCACTGTCTTTGCCTGGGGAAGGTTCCAACTGCCTGGAAAGTCGCCACTGTCACCCCTATCTTTAAAGGTGGTGATAGGACTGTGGCTGGAAACTATCGACCGATCTCCATTCTCTCTCCTCTCTCCAAGGCCTTGGAAAAAGTGGTGGCCTTTCAAATCTCTGACTACCTCTCCACCTACAATGTCCTTTGTCCTGAGCAGCATGGCTTCCGAGCTGGCCACAGTACCAACACAGCCCTCCTAGAGTTCTCCAACTTTCTCCACTCCTCCTTAGACACTGGTTCTCTGGCTGGTGCTGTCTTCATTGACCTCTCGAAAGCTTTCGACACTGTCTCCCACCCCCTCCTTCTTGATGCCCTTAGTCTCTCTGGTTTTGCTGCTGGGCCTATCTCCTGGTGCACCAGTTATCTGTCTGACTGCTCACAGCGTGTAAAAATTAATGGGACCTACTCAGACATCTGTCCCATCTTTCTGGTTCCCAGGGCTCCATTCTGGGCCCCTTACTATTCTCCCTTTACCTTAACACCCTTCCACGCTCTTGCTCGGGAACATTCTATTGTGCCTGATGATGCAGTCATCTTTGCCTCAAATCGTAACCCTACTGCCTCCAGGACTCGCTGCAGAAGTCCTTCACTGAAGCCGAGGGCTGGTTCAAGGAACATAGATTGGTGATAAATCTTAAAAAAACAAAAACCATGTTCTTCACTCATCCCCAAAACAAGTCCTGCAACTTCAAACTCCTCATTCACTCTGGGTCCTCATTCCCACTCAAACAAGTTTGCTCCTATAAATACCTAGGGATCCATTTTGACCCCTCCCTCTCCTTCCATGGACACATCGCTGCCCTAGCCACTGCCACTAATATCTGATTGGGCATCTTACATCGGTATAAACACTGCCTCCCCCCGGAGGCTCTTCGACTCGCAGTCACCTCCTCTATCCTGTCCCTAGTGGACTATGGACTGCCGGTGTATGGTGCTGCTGATCAGACCGCACTCCATAAAATTTGCACTACTCTGAATTAGGCCTGCGGGTTAATTACTGGAGCACCTAGGATGACACACACCTGTCTACTGTATGCTAAAGTGCTGGTACTTGATCTCGACGAGCGCCTCAAATATCTTACCTGTACCCTTACAAAAAAGACCCTCCTTGGGCTTTCCCCACCAGGATTGACCACCACCATACGCCGCTCTGTCCCACTAGTTCATACTCGGACCTCTGGGAAAACCTCTTGTTATCCCTAGAGCTAGACCTCTCATGGCCAAAGAGCCTTCAGCTTTAGGCCTCCTCCTGGTTCAACACACTGCCCCCCTCCATCTCCGAAGCTCCAACTATATCGTGCTTCAAAACTTCCTTACGTAACCACCTTATTAACACCCGATGCTGTAACTGCCGCTAGTCAAAGCCGTACTCAATACTTATGACAAAGCTTATTACTAAACTGCTAAGGATGACATAACTCTGGTATTGTTTGCATACATCCTACCTGTACCAGCTTGTTTGTATCTATGTCTTAATTTACTGTTATACTTATGTGTTGTACTGCTATACTGTGTATTTTGGTTTGTCTTACTGTGACAAGGTACCTTTATAAATGAGCCTATGGCTCAAAGGTTTTCCAAACTGCTGTTTAAATAAAATAAAAAAAAAATAAGTGCATCGCAAACACAATAACAAACACAAACTAACCAACCCTTCCCTCCCACCCAATATAACAGTAAGCAAAACTTATTTACAAGTATACTTCCAAAAAAGGAGGGCACAGCAATTTGCCCTCTTCGAAGCGGGGGCTCAGCCCAACATGAGGACTGGGTCTCCTGGGGTTAATAGTAGCTAAGAAGCTCGCCAGGCCTTCCAGATCCCTCCAATCAGTGGGCTCGGATACAAAGTGCATCTGTAGGTGCATCAACCACCTGGGGAAGGGGAGATGGTATAATAACTCTCCCTTCTTGCTGTTAAATAAAGCACATAAATATTCTGAGGAGCATATCTAGTTTATTTCCTCTGTATTCCCAGACTCTTGTTTTATTGAACTGTGAGGAATGAGGGCGGAGGGGACACATCTCGGAAAAAAACTCCTGCCTGACCTCTCTGTCCATGGGATACAGAGAGCATAGCATCTACTGCATATGCATCTTATGCTCAGACTGCAGTCTATCTAACCTGTAAGCAGTATTCATAGGATGACCACTAATAGGCCTAAGATTTGTTACCCAAGTACGACTCCCATTATTTTCCATAAACAGGGTCAGCTCTATTTACATAAATCAGATGTAATTAACAGGGGATAGCAGATCGTAATCCAACTTTCAGTCTGCTTGGTATGATATCCTGTGCTTGGGTATTGGCACCAGTTTGAGTTCAGAATGAACTCGCCCTTCGGGGGGAGGGTAGCAGGCTTCCAATCACCACAACCCCATCTCCCGAATCATTGGATCATCTATCAAAAACCATTATAGTCAATTAGTGCATACTCAGATGTTCTGGTCATTTCCCAGTCCCAGCATGGCTCCTGTGTTGCGACGTATCTTACTCAGTGTGTCCTTCACCTCTTGCAGTGTCCGAAATCCTCCTGACTGCTTTGCACCTCTCCCATGTTATCTCATGTTTCCCTGCCACTGTGATCTTGGGGACCAGATGTTTTGAGCTGCAGGACCTTCTGACTGGAAACTCCATCCCTTGCACTTTAGTTCCTGTTGAATTTCTTCCAAAGCACTATACAGCTTAGTACCAGAGTCCCAATATATGTGAAGATTTGCAGGGTAAGGGGTTTGAAAATGGACTCCATGCTTATGGAGGATATTCAAAATAGGTGTGTAAGCTGCTCATTGTTTAGCGATTTCAGTGGGATAATCATTGTCAAACAGCAATCTGTCCACATTATATTTGACGATCCTCTTGATTCATGCTGCCCTTAAAATAAATTCCTTATCTCTGTAACTGGACATCTTCAGAACAATAGATCTTGGTCAGAGGGTTTCTGCATCAGGGCTCTATGTGCTTTTTCAACCCTGAATTGGAAGGTGGGAAGCAGACCTAGGACATCTTTTAAGAGGTCCTCTATAAATTCTTCTATTTTCCCGGTCTCAGCCCCCTCAGGGAGCCCATAAATTTGGAGGTTATCTCTTCTGAAATGTGCCTCTAGGTCCAGCAGTTTATCTTGAAAGGTTTCCTGGAGGTCTGTGAGGAAATCGACCGCTTGATATAGTTGCTGGGTCTCCTCTACAATCTCATCCACGTGGGTCTCTGACCACTCCAGCTTGTCCTCCACAGTTTGCATTCGGGTCTGAAGCAATGGAATTCTTTTTTATTTTCAGCATGAAAAGCTTTAATTTCAGTCAGCAGCATCTTGAAATGAGATCTGGACAGGCGTTCACTTTCCTGATCTGTGTCTGGGTCCCCAGCCATGCTGCTAGCTGGAGATGCACTCTGAGTGGGGGTATTCTGCATTTCAAATCTATCAGCATCCTTTCTCCCTCTGTGCCTCATGGAGCGAGGATTCATAACATCTTTACCTCCCAACATTTTAACTGCTATTACATTGATTTGAAGTATCAAAATGTGCTAATCTGGAGGTTTTTGCTGTCTGAGAATACAAGAGCTCCTCTTTCAAGCAACTATCAGGTGGGTGATGTCACCGGAAGTTGCAGTGCCTGCATTTGCAACTTTGGGGCTCCCCTCTGTTCCTTCTCCACATGTGTGGACACCTCAGCCCTGGCATGGCTGACGCTGTCTGTCATGCCTACCTCTTGGCCCATGTTCCATGTGCGCACATAACTTTGATGTTCAGGGGCATCACAACGGGCACCAAAGCCATGTCTGCATCCATCTGCACCCTTATGCCTGTACCACTGTACCACCTGACTGTGTGGCCCACACAGTCGGCCGGTATTACACTGTATGGTGCTGTGCCACTTTTCATACAGTCATGGTCCTTACACATTGACAGACCGGTTTCATACTGTCGCACACAGCTCATGTCTCATCAATGTGTAGGCAAGGCCCAACAATGCACATGTTGTGCATCCCTCACACATTCGCAGGTGCACATTCAACACATGAATGGCTGAGGATTCACTTGCACAGTCTCAGACCAGCTTGTGCTGGTCATTGTACATCAGTGCCCTTGTGTGTGGACCTTGTGCTGCATCCCCCCAACTCCTGATATTCCCCATGGCCCTGTTGCCATTGTTGTCTGCTCCTTCTCTATTCTGTGCACATGTACCAGTGTGTACACAGTGCAACACCTCAGTAATGTTGCCCATTGTGCCCTTCCTCCCCACCGCTCACATTGGTGTGTTATCCTCTGCCATACCTGTACTACTCTGCAGCCAGAAGTTGTTCAGGTCTGTATCTCCCAGTATCAATCAATCAATCAAAATCTTTATTTTGCCAGGTGTAACATCATTGAGACAAGCTCATTTATAAGATGGACCTGGGGCAAAACAATTGCAAACAGGGTTAAGACATAACAGGTTGAGTGACCGTACATAACAATTACATAGTAATAATAACAACATGATAACATATAACCATCACATGTAACAAGATACTTCCACCAGAACATAGAAATAGGTTCAACAGGAGGTAATGCCATTTAAATGCAATTGCATAGATACAGATATATGGACATAAGGAAATGAGCTAAAGTTTATACAGTAAACATTGGAGGAGTCATAGTGAGCAGGAGTGGCAGTTCCTCTAACATCAAAGTGCGAAGAAGACTGAGATGTAAGAGTCCTTTGATAAGTACTGTAGGCATGGCCTGGCAAGTGGGGTGGGAAGGGGAGGAGGGTATAGGGAGTGAGTAGGGAAGGTCAGGTGAAATAGGAGAGGGTTGGACATGATGGCCTAGGAAGGAAGGACTGTTCTAAGGGAGAAACACAACAGATGCCACAGACAATAGTTGGGGGATAAGTCCAATATTTGAAGCAAAGTATGGTGTGGCTGCTGAGGTGTGCTACTATTCTCTCTCTTCCTGGCTAGTCAGTGGTCATTCCTAGCTGGCACCCCCTCCAGTGGCCATTGCACTCCTTTGGTTGTGTGCAAGTTTGTCTTTGCACCTATGCCCCAGGTCGTTGTATCATTTTTGCAGCTCCCTGATGGAGCATTTTACATGGGTTTCAGGATTTATTCTGGTGGCCACCTCCTCTCAGCTCTTTTTTGATGGTCCCATTGTTCTTTGTCTCCACCTCTTGATAATAATAGCTCCACCTGGGCTTCCACTTCATCGATCAGGATGTCTGTCTCCCCTTGTGTAATGTTTTTTTCTCCTCTGCCTTGCGAAGCAGTCCTGTGGCACTGATTGCCTATTCTGTGCATCTATCTCCTGTGCTAGACTCTGTTCCTGTGATGTGCGGTGTTTCTGCAGTTTGCATCACCTTTATATGATGCGCCTGTGACTTGTGCCTTTTCCAGCATTTTTTAGTGCAAGTCACAGTTTTTTCAGAATCGGGTGCATGGGGGCCAGCGCAATATTGTTCGGCACAATTTTCACCAGGGTGTAAACTGCTTCCTCTAGGGAACATTTGAGAATCGGGCACTGTATGTCTAAACAGTGTAGTAACCAGAACATAGGAAATAACATTTAATGACTGCTTCTAATAAAATAATGCAGCATAGAATTTTCAAACCTCACAGCCATGGCCAACTTTTGAGGGTCACTCTTAGCTGCAGTGTCCTGGATAAACCCTCAGCACTTCTAATTATCATGTAACTCCTTTACTTCAAACTCCCAATGTGCTGGCATGCAACAGAAAAAATAAAATTATAAATCCTTAAAAAGGATGCTGACTACAAAGGTACAGTCCCAAACTTCATCATGCCACCGTGGTTGGAGTGGGCATCATACAGCTATTTACTATGCACTACTCATAGAACAATAAATAATTCTGCCTTGATACTGGAGTGATTGATGTTTGACACCACTAACCTTATTTTTCGGTAAACCCAAATAATGCAGCTGGTGTATTAATTTGAGCTGGAACTAATGTAACTCTGTGCAATATTTTTTAACAGTAGGCCCTAGATGTAATAACTTTATAAACTGAGGGATATATATTTTCCAGGCCAGTATAAATACGGCAAACTAACAATTGGAGAATGTGCACTGTAACCTGGGAAATATAAATATAAGGTTATATAACTGGTTAATGTTTACAACATGTATGGCAACTACAATGTTGGGGGCATATCACATGCAATGCAATATACTGTAGAGTAACTTGAAGAGTAAAGTGCATTAGGGATTGTGCAATATAAGTATAAATTTGGAAGAAAGAGACAAGCATATTTGATACATATATCACAGTACAAATAGATGTCAAACTTGGATTACCTACAAGTTGACTCATGTTGCTTACCTTAGAAATTGAATAAAAGTAATTGGGCCTGATATTCAAAACTTTGCCCATGGCTAAATTAGCACTGCCCAGCTTGCTAAAATATCCCAGACCCAATAGCCCGCTATATTCAAAAGTGATAGCCCCGGTGCTAAACCTGCTAAATATGGCGTGCTAAGGAAGCCGGGCAAACTGGGCTGGCAGTGCAGTGCAAAAATAGCCTGAGAAATAAGACAGCTCTGAATCTAGCAATCAGAAAGTGCAAACCACAACAGCAACCCAGTGCACAGTGATGTGAAGAAAGGTAAAGGTGAACTATGTGGCCAATGTGTGTACTAACAAAGGAGTGGATTCATTAAGTCGCAAACACCAGCGCATGTTAAAGGGGAAGTCTCCCATAGTTCCACACCAATATTTTCCCAACTCCTTATGTGTAACTGTTGTGTGCCTCCTCCAGTTGCCAGTAGTCCTATTGCTGTCCAGATCTAGATTATAAATAAAAATATACAGCCCCCCCAAAGTTATCAAAGTGTTTGTCCTCCATTTTACCATCAATGTTGCTGGAGGATGATGTCATCAGAGCAACAGATAATGGTACTGCACTAAATGCAGTTCCACCAGTAGACCAAACCCATAATGTTTGGTTCCCCACTTGAGTAATGGTGGAACCCTTTAAGTGTTGTTCACATCCTGAAGTGCAGGTCTAATAGGGACTAGGACCATGTGAGTGTGATGCAGCACTGATTTGAGGTATATATAGTATTCATGTAAGGAAGTGCCTGTATGTGTTGTGTTACTGTTTCTGTTAGCAAAAACAGTTTACCCAATAAATGACTCTGGGTACAACACGAGTTTTAAGTGGTATTATGCAGCTGTTGTATTATGGTGTGTGTTAACATTCTCTGTTTGATTGACACCAGCAGTGAGAAACAATCTTGCAAATAGGCTCCTTTCCCTTTGTAACTAGGCAGTCAGTGATTGGATGGCTGCTATAAGGCAATAAAGAATTCAGCTATGGCAAGGAATAGGTTAACAGGAGAGCACAGACACAAGCACTGGGGTGGGGGACTCTGGTTCAAATCCTACTAGAGTGCCTTACCCTCTAACCCTTAAGACGTTCCCCTAACCTCCTTAGAAACTGTGATGGCCCCACAGGTCCATGGTTTAAAAGTGCCCCAATTCCCATTATAAATCATTAGCAGTAATGTGAGAGCTACAGCACTTCACTTTCAAGGTACTAAGGATAAGCTGTGGCAGCCCCCTCCCCCCTCACACACTTTGTAATGCCAGCATTTGAAGTAGGATGTCCCTCACAAATCAGATGCTACACCTCAGCTGTTGTAGGTAAAGACACTAATCAGTTTCTGTTTGTAGTGCTCTGTATTTGCTTAGCTCATTCCTCCCATGTCATATGCATTCTGTGTCTTGGTATTTCCAGTCAGAAACTCAGATTTAAGGAGCATTTGAAATGTAAAACAATACACTTTATAAAGTAAACGATCTAGCTCTCCACTTTCAGGCTGCTGAAAGGTGATGTGTATAAGTCAGTGATAAAAGTGAATAGGAATGCACAGGAACTCAGTCCCTGTACCTTTTTGCAGCAGAACAGAGTTCCTGTACTTATTCCCACTGACACTGGAACAGAAATTCTTAAACCAGCAACATAATGACAGTTTCTGGGCCTCTGACCTGAAATCAGGGTTTCCATAACAACAATTGACTTGTACAACAATGCTGTTTTCCTAGAAATAGTTCAGTATTTCTAACAGAACCCACTAGTGTCTAAACAGATAGATATGTCTTAGCACGGCTATCCTTCAGATTGAGGATCTTCATTCTGCATTTCATATTCGCCAGTGCCTGAGTTCCTGTACTTCTTGCCTACCACTTGCACCACTGGTATAAGTCAGTCTTGTGTGATCCTTTGGTAAACTGCCCAGGCTCATCTTGTAACAAATCTTCTTAAGGGTGCTCACCTGTTTCAATACAGAGTGACTGATTGACTGATTCAATCTACTGCTTTCCACAACATGTGACAACTGTCTCACAGAGAGAAATGAGCAGTGCAAAGAAACAGCTTTTGTTTCCTGTGAATAAAATACTATTAGATGTATTATTTGCTCTACACATACAGTATTAAGGCTACAGGTACTACTCCCTTTGTGAATTGCATGACAGTACTGCCTTAAGCCATTGCAAACTTAAACTAAAATCAGGCTAGACAGCATTGACACCCTTATGTTTTGTTCTGCACTGTTGCTGCAGTGACATCAAGGAATGGGAGGGGCTGTACTACAAGTACCTCATTTGCATGTAAATGGAGGCTTGCTTGACATTTTACTACTTTGTATCAGAGCCTCAAACTCTAGATATGTGTTGCAACAGAAGAAATGGCTGATCTCTTATTGACATATGTACATTACTTGATGTAATGTATAATAAATACATCAGATATATCCAAATCATACATATACAGGAGTCTTCTCCTTTAAATTCTGCAGAACTGTATCATTTTTCTGAAACGTTTGTGTGGCGCAGATACATTTGCGCAGGGTTTGCGCAGGTTTTGTGCGGAGCTAAGCCATTTTCTCGGCACTATCACATTTGCATGGGGCAAATATTTGCTATATTCAAAAGTGACATGCAAATGAGCCTACTTAGGCAGTCTGTGGGCAAACATTCAGATTAGCATCTCATTATGTCCTAATTTTCATACAGTTTGCCAGCGTTATTGCAGGGTCACACAGCTCCAACTGTAGGTCAGTCTGGAAGTGCATGGTGGTAGCTGCAGGCTACATTTACACAGAACCATATAGAATATTGTGCCCCAGGGGATTACACAGCACAGGCACAGGTTCTGGTGCAGCATGCAATTGTCAAACTGTAGTTCTTGCTACAGTGCACATCAGAGACTACAGTAACAAGGCTAGCAGTAGTGTGAGGGACACAGCAATGCCTATGGTATGTAGGGCATCAATGACTACTGCACTGTACACAGTGACAGGCCCATCTTGCAGGTGTGTACTGACAGTGGACAATACTGTTATGCTGTTGTGTGACCCACAGAAGCTGCACCTCTGACATGGGATACTCACAGTGACATATCCATGGCTGGCTGTGTGGGCACATACCATCGGACAGGCACACTGGTGTTGGGGTATTTGCAACACTGGACCATTTGCACTGCATGGCTTGTCGCAGCCTTGTGGCAGCATCCAGTATGTGGTGCAGACAGGCCACGTGTACGCCCTCCCCTCAACACCCTCCACGCCCGCAGTGCTGCATCTGTTTGCTGGATTCTGTTGGTGTCCAGCGAAGGATGGTCTGCAAGTGTGTGCTGTATGGACACACTGCCATGGTGTTCACTAGGTGCCCAGTCACCACTTACTGCCTGGCATGGCTGGGACTCGTGGCAGATGATGGCATCATAGGAGATGCCATCCATGTGTAGCATGTTACTCCTATGTCTGGTTTCTTTCTGTGTTTAATATTTACTGGTTAGGGTCGAACAAAGCTGCACAAAGCCACAAATCATGCAAAGCTGGTTTGCCCAGAGTTAAGACTACCTTTTCCTGGGCAGTAATTTGCACAGAGCAAAGTGTCGTGCTATGTTGTACAAAAACACTGTGCAGCACTAATGCACTGAATATAGCACTGCTTCTGTATTCATGTACATGCCCCCTCAGTTTGCTCCTTGTATACATTATACTTTTGCTTGATTCTGATGCAGTTTGCCTGTGCTATTTGACCTTTTGAATATAGCGGACCCACGCAAACCCAGTACTAACGCTGTGCAAATGGTTTGTGCCCAGCGCAAAGTTTTGAGTATCAGGACCATTCTGTGCTATTTTGTGATTTGTTGTGGTGTGATCTCCCACCTTGCTCTTTGAGATCCTCTCAATTGTCCTACCACTTGGGAGTGCGAAAAGTACCTTATATTTTAGGATTAACAATTCAGGTTTGATGTGTCTGCATCTTCTGTTCTCAGCATTTACAGATTGTGCGAGGAGTCATTTGACACCATGCAGTACTGCTTAAAGCAGAACTAGTCAAAATGTTCATGGAGATTTGCTTATGCATCCCATGATGCTTTAAATTATTGTGGCACACGTGATGTTTGTTTTTCTCTGAAAGTTGGGTTTATTGCTGATGCCCTTTTTTGTTTTTTATATAAATCAGATTTACAGCCTTTGAGTCAGAGATTCATTTACAAAGGCACATCGTCACAGGGAGGGTAGACAACATGTGACAGTGAAATACAACAATGGAAGATGATACAGGTGAGGTACAGCAAAGAGAAAATGCACAGCATTTCCAAATAATTCATAGAAGAAGAAAATCAGAGGCTTGTAATTTATTACAGATTCGACCAACATTCATAAAATAATAGGCCTGCTCTAGTGTGTCCATGGAACGAGTGCCTGGGGAGAGTGAGGACTGTGGTCTCCGGGGGGCATTTGGGGGTGGTTGGAAGAGGCAGTCCTAGAGGACATTATCAGATACAGAGAGCTGGATGAGTGTAAGCTCTGGGGCAGTCAGGGACACTTACAGATCCGCGTGACCATGAGGTGTTTCCAGAGGGCGGTTTTAAAAGGGCCGATTTTGTAGATGCTAGAGATATGAAGGGGGAGAGAGCTGAACCAGGTGGGTGTTCTGTAGTAGAAGGACCTTTGGGCTAGCAAGGTCCTAGCTCTCGGAACCTGGAAGGTGGCCTTAGCTGCACTTCAGGTGGCAGCCGACTGGAAGGCTGGTTTTAGGGATGAGGTAACCCCAGGAGGGGAGAGCCCAAGTGGTGATTTTTTGGCCAGTATGCAGGTGTGGTAGCGCAGGTGCTCATCAAAGGTGAGTAGATGAGAGGAGGAGTAGAGTTGGCATGTGTGTGTTCTGCTATGGGCACCTGTCGGGTGCCTGCAGGCTTTGTTTATTGAGATCTGGAATTTGGTGAGGGCGGTGGTGGTGTCAGCCGCAACATAGATAGGGAACCCATAGTCAACCAAAGACAGGATAGAGGAGGTAATAGCCAGCTGGAGGGCATTCTGAGGGAGACAATCTCTGTGGTGGTGTTGAGGAGACCAATCCAGGTGTTTACTGTGGTGGACAGGGTTTTGAGGTGAGCGTGGAAGGTGAGTGCTGTGTCGAAGGTGATGCCAAGGTATTTGTATGCTGTTGCCTGTTCAATGGGGTGCTTGGTGCTGGGAAGGATAAGGAGGGGGGCATTACTGGTGTTGCTCTGATGGTGGGCAAAGAGCATGGATTTAGTTTTTTGAGGTTCAAGACCAGACGGTGGTCAAGGAACCATTGTTCAGGTTGTCTGAAAATGAGCTGAAGTGAGTCCTGGAGGGTGGGGTCGGGGTGGGAGGTGACTAGGACCATGTTGTCAGCGTAAAGGAGCATTTTGCCTGAGCAGGAGTTAGGAAGGGTGTTGAGAAAGAGACTGTACAGAGTAGGGCCCAGGATGGACCCCTTGGGGACACCGGAGTGGATAGGTAGTGTGGTTGATAAGGCACAGTTTATCTTGACCCTTTGGGATCTGTCATAGAGCTAGCTAGAGAACTAGGCAAGGGGGCCAGATGAGAAACCCAGTTTGTGGAGGGAGTCGAGCAGGAGGGGGTGGCACACAGTGTCGAAGACCTTAGATAGGTCAATGAACACTGCCCTGGTAATGTCACCAGAGTCTAGTGTAGAGTGTATGTGCACTGAGAACTCCAGTAGGGCCGATGTAGCGCTGTGTCCAGGGAGGAAGCCATGCTGTTCTGGACACAGTATATTGTATTTGGTAAGGTATTCCATGAGTTGGGTAGAGACTATTTTTTCCAGGGCTTTAGAGAGAGGGGGGAGAATGAAGATTGGTCTGTAGTTATTTGGTACTGTGTGATCTCCATTCTTATGAATTTGGGTGATTTCAGCTGATTTCCAGGTGCTCGGGAACTGACCAAGACAAAGAGACCAATTTAGCAGGTCAGTGAGAGGGGTTAGCATGACATCTAGATATAGCTGGAGAATCCTGGAGTCGATTGGGTCACACTTGAGATTGTGACTGGAGAGGGCCTTTAGCAGGAGAGGTTTGGCTTCATGGGGGGATATGGTGCAGAGGAGAACTGGGGAGCGATCCAGGGTGGGTGGGGTTGTGGAAGGGACTGGGTCAAAGAAGTGGGCAGGAAGGAGTTAGCTGAGATCTGAGAAGGTCGAGTTGAGACATTCAGAAATATGTAGGGGGTCAGTGGTGATAATGCCATTGATCGCTATCTGGGATGAGGGAGCGGGTTTTTCCATTGAGCTCTTTAATATTGTTCCAGAAAGCATGTGCAGAGCCCCAGGAGGAGGCCAGGGTGGCTTGATAGTGTTTGGCTTTTGCTTGCCGTATGGCCCAGTTGCATTTGTTACGAACAGCGTTGTAGGCCTGTCTGTCCACAGGCCTGCCCAACTCCATTGTGATGTGCCATAGGTTGTCTCTCTGTCTCAGTTGTTGAATAAGAGTGGGGAGCTCCAAGGGGCATTTTTGTCATCTGGGGATGGTGCTGATAAAGGGGGCAAAGAGGTCACAGGTCTTGCAGAAAGCACTGGTGAGGTAGGCAAGTGTGGTGTCTATATCAGTCACGAGAGAGATTGGGGTCCAGTCTATTTGGGATAGGTGCTGCCTCAGTTTACTGAGGCCTCCTGGGTGAAAGCAGCGGCAGGAGGTGGGTTGGGGCATGGGTTTTTGTGTGGGTAAAGACCAGTGACAGAGGATGGGGGAGTGGTCACTGAGTGAGTAAGCTAAGATGTTAACATCCTTTATTTTGGGGGGGCAGTTGGAGAGAATAACATCAAGGAGGGAGCTGGTGCTACTTGACTGATTGAATCTGGTCAGAAGTGAGACTATTTGAGAGAAGTCAAGGGTGGTAAAGGTGTCCTTTATGTGTATGGTGGTGGAGCTAAGCTAGTTGACATTGAGGTCACCTAAGACGAGCTGCTCATCTTTGTGGGGTAGGATGGATAGATAGTCAGTAAGGGAGTGGACTGCTAGTCCCTGGTTCCATGGAGGTATGTATGCAGTAGTGAGCTAGAGAGGGCCCCTGCCCTGGTCAGGGGAGATTCTTATGGTGATAGCTTGGGCCCCATGATCGAGCTTGTGAGCAAAGAGAGCATGGCTAAGGAGAGAGTCATGGAGGTAGACAGCACATCCGCCCCCACACTTGCCAACTCTGTCTTCTCTGAAGATGGTGAAACCAGGGAGGGAGACAGCTGAGTCAGGGGTTGATGCGGAGAGCCAGGTCTCCACTATGGCAACGATATCGGGCCTGTGTTGTATGACCCAGCACTGGAGTGTGGCAGTTTTCTTTGGAAGACTGCAGATGTTCATTGAGGCAATGCATAGGCCACAGCCAGCAGGGGGAGGGGTAGATGACCCAGGCCAGGGTTGGGATGAATGTTCCCAGAGAGCAGAAGAAGTAGGATGATTAGTGTGAGCAGTGGGCTGTGATGGCTGGAGTGGCTACATTTGAGATGGTGTGAAGATCTGGTGGAGAGGGTACAGGGGACGGGTAGGGAGCTGAGGCAGGTATGGCTAGGATAGGGTGAGTCCAGTTTAACCAGTGATTGGGGGGTGGGAGTAGGGGTTGGTGGGGGTTGGTGGGGTGGTCTGGTGGTCCGGTGTGTGTGGGGAGTTGGGAAAGATGGGGAGGGGGAGGGGGGTACAGGATGGGAGTATGTATGGCTGAGTAGAGTGGAAAATGAAAGAGCAAGATGGTTGTGTGGAGATTGAGTGTGGGGGTCTGTATACCTATGGTTGAGAGATGTCTGGAGTATAAGTTGGGTGGAGGTACCTTGATGAGTGTGGCTGCTGCTGTGGTACAGGGGTAGCGACTCCACCTTTGGAGTCAGAGGTACAAGGTTCAAATCCCCAGTGGGGGGGATCGGGGCCTGGAAGAGTGGTGGATATGGGTGTGCGAAGGGCTTGAAAGAACAGGCAGATGGCACTTTAAGGGGGTTAAAAATAGTGACTCCTAGTGACTGCACTAGGTACTGCTGATGGCAGAGGGGGAATGGGAAGAGCTGGGGATGGATAGGGAAGCAAAAAGCTGGGAGATGAGGGGAGGTACAGGGAATGCAATGCAGAAAGTAAGGCAGTGGAGTAGTAGGAAAGGTGGGAGAGCCTAGGAGTAGAGGAGATTGAGGGAGTATAGGAGGGAAACTATGAGGAGCAAAGGGTGCTCCTTCTGGAGGTCGTAAGCTATAAGCTGCAAATGGGAAAGTGGGGTGATAGTACAAACAGGCACAGGAAGTCACATGACAGGACAAGGAGGTCATGTGACAGGACAAGGACTATAAGTTAAGGGTCGAGCTTGGGTGGGAGGTTGGCTGGGGTGTGCGGGGCAGTTGACGCATGCAGTGCATCGATCGGCTAACACCCCACATGAAAATCAGCCAGCGGGGAGAACAACCTTACCTATTAAGGCTCCCTGTATTGTCCCATGCTCCCGATGGAGCTCTGTGTATCTGGGCAGGTTACTGAGACAGAGGGGAGGATCCAGAGGCCTATATGGGAAGAAAACAAAGGGAATAATTAGTATGCAGCAAGAGTTGAATTACAGGGCCCAGACCCTTACTGCGCATGCACCAAGTGTTATCCTGTGTGTCGGGACAGAGTCCCTAGTGCGCATGCACAAGGACTGGCCAGCAAAGATGGTGATAGGACACCTCCATGACCCAGGTAAGCCCAGAAAATATCCAAACACATGCACTATCTGTAACTGTAGCTAAACAATTTGAAACCCTGCCAGGCTAGTACAGCTGACAATTAAGCATCAACGGGCTGTAGCGAGTGATGCAGAGTAACATTTGCCTTAGTGCTTCTGAGGGTCTTTGTCTTTTTAACTATCTTTGGTATGGTTGCTCTAAAAAAATCCATCTATGGCCAGCAGTAATAACACTGTGCATGATATTCAACCTTAAAAAAGCATGTAAATAGAACAGGAAAATACTTAGGTTGGATTTTTAGCCATGCATTTTGGACTGGTCATGCAGTCATTCTGTATCTCTGATGCCTGTGTTGATATGCTGGATTACTTAAAAGATTGTCTTTCATGCTTACATGCCATAACTTGTGATGACATCAGAGTCATGTAATGATGCATGTGTCAGTCTTTGATGTATAAGTAATTCTTCTGCCGAAAGGTGATGACAACTACTGTACTGTAAATACAGCTAAATATTCAAAGACAGCATTCAAACATTTTACCCAGCATACACCAAAACCAGGACTGCGCCTGTGGCAGGACTACTGAAAATCCAATCTCCTTAAATCTGTTTAATTGTACAAAATAATACAGACTCCCCAATAAGGAAAATCCAGCACAAAACAATGGTTGGAAATGAAGTAATCTGATTGGCTGATTGCATTCCAAAACAGTGATGTTGACAGTTGAAAACATTCATGAACAATAAAATATTTAGAATTTAACTTATAACATTTTCTTAAAAAAAAGAGATTCATTTAACGTATAGAATAATGCATAGGCAACTGTGTACTATGAAGTTTTATTATACAGCCAAAGTGTATGATGACCCATAAACCTCGAGAGAGAGAGAGAGAAGCTTAAGAGGTTTATGTGGTCATCTCAGACTGACAGTGTGTAAACAATCTTGAAAGGGATAGACTCGCTCATACTTCATTTTTTATAACTAGTGCAAGGACTTACAGAGTTGAGTATTTCTTACTTTTGTACTGTAAGTGAAAATGAAGTGAAAGTGATCCAAATGCCATAACAATTGGGTATGATGTCATGCTTGGTTATTACAGCATTTGTCACAATGATAATCAACATGATAAAAGGGGTCATCAGTTATTATAATAGCATTAAGGCTCTAAAGGGGTTAGGAACTGTACCTTTATTAGTTAACCATAAGGACATAAGGCACTCAACTTCATCTCATAACATATGCGCATATGGGAAGGGTGAGGAATACAGGCAGACAACAGTGTTAACATCTGCAATATCCCTCGGGCCAACAGTAACTGAACAAAGTCCTCTGCACTGAAATCATTGGGATTGATTTTATCCATTAATTCATCTGCTGGGATTGCAGTTGGGATGGTAGGTGGGTGAGGGAGAAAGTGACGGTATCAATCAGATTAAACAGATTTCAGGAACAAAGTAAGTGCTTTAAAAAAATGATGTGGATTTTCTGCTCAGGAATGCCTTGAACCAGTATTTTGATTTTGGAAGCACAATCATTCCCCTTTAAGTATTTCACTTTGAGTTCTAGGAATAGCACTATTATCTTCTAGCACTTTCACAGGCAAAGCCTGAAAAAGCAAGAAAAGGTTGGGATGCTAGAAGAGAGAGTGTACTGTTCACAATGAGGTTAATGGCATATAAGGAATGAAACTTAAGTAACAAGCAATAAAGTTTCTAGCTGCATAATCCGTAGTGCTGTTAAAAATGGTCATGCAATTTTATGTAACAATACAAAAAAGTAATGAGAGAGTCTGTTTGCAGAAAAATTGTTTCACTATTATATGCTTTCTATTTTTTGGTTGTTTCGCAACTGAAAAACATGTATTGATAATATACTCAAAAAGCGATTTCAAATAGTATTGATAGTGTACACATAGACTAGTATCATCACATACATACTGTATTGATAGGAATGATTTTTAATCACCTGACTCCAGGTTTTAATTAAAAAACATATTTCCACAGATAATTTGTTTAAAAATGGGATAACTTTGGAATCACTTGGGCTAAAACTGAAACATTTTTAAATAAAAGTTTTGAGGCACTTTAGTTGATATATTGATACATGATCTTGCTTTATGTTTTTTATATTGATATGAAAAAAACATGAATTGGTTCAAAACAGTTTTTCAGATTGGACTTTTAACAACATACTATGTCAACATGTATAGGCATGTCTCTACACATGAGAACATTTAGAATGATAGATATGTAAACTGTGCGTAACAAGGCTGTGTTTCCATCAAAGGGCCTTGATGAACCCTATGATGTTATCAAATCCCCGAGACTTAAACACAACCTTGCTTCAGTACAGTTACCTGTTTGTTATTTTGTGTTGTATATGTTTTTTGTAAATAAATTAGTGAAAGAAAATGCAGTGTGTGTGTGAGAGTGAGTCTGTGCGTGTGTGTGTGTGTGTGTGTGTAAACTATTCAGGGATGGATATGAATGGTCAGGCTGAGTGTGTAGTGACTAATCAGGAGTCTAGGGGAGCTTATTTCTGGTTTTGTGGCTACTAAATGTATTTACTTTGAGGATGTTGTGATCTCAGGAAAGGACACTGGCCATGAGGAGCAGATGCAGCACTGGGGTGAGGCTCGAGTTAAATATCTTTGTGTGTGCAGAGAAGCAGCTTGGGGGATGGGCTGTGAGGAGCTAAAAAATGAGCGTCTTAAAATGTGAGAGGTTGGTGCACAACTAAAAACTTGCACTCAAATGTAGAACAAAAATAATGTTGTAGTATAGTAGTGATGTACAGTACCTACTATGCTACGACAACTTTTTTGGCCTTTGCACTGTACTACAAAGAGATTTCTGAGTGCATGGAAAGCTATACTCAAACCCTCAACCATATACTTATGCATTATAATGTATGGTAGAACGTTGTTATCCACTGAAATTCATCTTTTTACAGCTTTGTTATCAATCAATCAATCAATTTTTATTTATTTGAGGTGCCTTTCTCAAACCAAGGCACCTTTACAAATGACATAAGACAATAAATATCTAAAACAGGATTTGAACAAGATTAAAGTTAAATAATTAACAATCATTAAAAGCTTTGTTAAAAAGATAGGTTTTCAGAGCTACTTTAAAGCTCTGGACAGTCGGGCAATTTCGTACCTGACGAGGTAGAGAATTCCACAGGGTCAGGGCCATAAAACTAAAAGATCTTGCCCCTGAAGTTTTTAAGCAGACCGTGGGAATCTCGAGCAATCCCTCGTCAGTGGATCGGAGTGGGCGGGAGGGACAGTAGGGACACAGGAGATCTTTCAGGTAAGCAGGTCCCTGATCATGTAGGGCCTTATAGGTCAGCAAGCTGACCTTGAAGGTGATTCACCAACAAACTGGCAGCCAGTGCAGTCCTCGAAGCACAGGCATTATATGACTGGACTTAGAAGAACCAGTCAAGAGCCTGGCTGCTGCATTCTGCACTAGCTGCAGGCAGCGAAGTTCAGCCCCTGTAAGCCCTAGGTATAGGGCATTGCAATAGTCCAGGCGGGAGGTAACGAAGGCATGGACCAAAGTTGGGAGATCCTCTGGAGAAACCAGGTGCTTCACCCTGGCGATGTTCCTCAGATGATAAAAAGAGGTTTTGATAACTGCTGACACCTGAGACTTAAAGGTCAGACAGTCATCAAATACAACGCCCAGGTTCCACACCCGGTCTGAGACAGTCAGCTGGACATCCCCAAGCCATAAGCCCTAGGATGATCCACCTAACAAGCCCACCTCACAGTGACCCTGGTCCACTACCAACACCTCAGTTTTTTCAGGGTTCAACCACAGCCAGCTCACATTCATCCAGTCTTGGATTTCGGCAAGGCAGCTGTTAAAGACCGAAAAGGCAGCATCCTGGCCGGGCACAAAGGACATATACAGCTGGGTATCATCTGCATAGCCATGAAAACCCAAGCCATACACCCTAATAATCACCCCTAACGGCAGCTTGTACACTGCAAACAACATGGGTGCCAAAATGGAACCCTGCGGTATCCCGCAGGATAGGGAGACTGATGCCGAGGAAAAAATTCCTGACACCACCCTCTGAGTCCTACCCTCAAGGTACAATTGAAACCACCCTAGGACTGTACCAGACAGTCCACAGATAGATCACAAATGCTCGAACAGCACACCATGGTCCACAGTGTCAAATGCTGCAGAGAGATCAAGAAGGACCAAGATGGAACAGGTCTTTCGATCTCTCGCTATCAGGAAGTCATTTAGTACCCGTACAAGTGTTGTCTCGGTACTATGCCTTTTCCTAAATTCAGACTGGAGAGAATTATAGACATTGTTGTTGGTCAGATGATCATCCAACTGTGAAGCGACCATCTTCTCACTAACTTTACCCACAAAGGGTAAGTTAGTGACAGGCCTGTAATTAGCCAGATAGCCCGGGTCCAAGGAGGACTTCTTAAGAAGGGGCTTAACCACAGCCTCCTTAAG
This sequence comes from Neoceratodus forsteri, assembly GCA_016271365.2. Taxonomy (NCBI): domain Eukaryota; kingdom Metazoa; phylum Chordata; order Ceratodontiformes; family Ceratodontidae; genus Neoceratodus; species Neoceratodus forsteri. Next base: position 513,386,219 of record CM028138.1, read on the forward strand.
AGGATCTGGAAAAGTCCCCCTCTCCAAGTACCTCCAGACTATCTCAGCAAGGGCCAGGCCAATTTTATCCACACAATCCACTAAGAGATGTGTGGGGCCCAGGTCCAAATCACAGTTGGTTGGATGCAGTGATTGGATAACCATCACAATGTCACTAATTGTGGGGAGGCTGAAGTCAGACCACACAAACTGGGTGTCCGACATCTCCTGTCGACCATTGCAACTCCCATTTGAGAGGGTCAAAGGGATCTTGGATCTGATTTTGGCAATCTTATCTGCAAAGAACAGAGCACACTCCTCACATCGTTCTTGAGAAAAAGCTCTTCCAGGCTGAAGACAGACTGGATTGCACTGTCCAGAAGAGCTGTGCTGGTCTATTCTGTGCGGTCCCAATCTCTCTGGACAGGAATTCTGTCTTCTTACGAGAGATTGCGGATTGATAAACCGAATAATGGTCCATCAAAATAAGTCTGTCACCATCCAGACCCGACCTCCGCCAACACCTCTCCAACCTTCGTCCAACTCTTCTCAGCTCCCTCAGGGTCTCATCAAATCAAGGAGACCTGGGTCGAAGAGTGAGAGGACGAACATGAACAGGAGCAATGTAATCCAGGGCCCCTGCCACCGCCTCATTATAGGCACGTACCAGTTCTCCTGGATCCATGTAATCTCTCGGAAAGCCCGATAGATCCAGCACTGTGACGTCACCATGTTGTTAACCCATCAATGGTACATCACATCAATGGTATGACAACTGAGATCGCTTTGTGCACAGTGCAACATGGACTGACTGCCTTCTGAAACAGCCACAGTGATGAGTGGCGGTGTTTGAAACATCAATAGTTAGGATCTGATGTGTCTTGTTTATCGTTATTGGGACCATACACTATAAAATATAATGTATGGTCACTATATCAGCAACCAGTTTGTCTAACAGTTTCAAGGTTGCCATGATGATGCAAACCTCTCGAGCTTCGCTCTCGAGGTTTACACAGTTGCCATGGCAGCCTCTCGATGGTTAACAAGCTGGTTATTGATAAATGACCATACATTATCCTCTATGTTATCGTTGCTTCATATTCCATATATTCACATTTCATTCCATATTCCATACTCCAAACTTTCATTAAAAAAAAATTTCTAAGCTTAACTGTTCAAAAGATATAGCTTTTGAAACATAATTTCAAGCATTATAAAATGTCTTAACTTATTCTTTTTGAAAATTCTTGGAAGATATTAGTGGCTATTCTGTTTCCAAATAAATAAAGACATAAATTATTTTCTAGTTAAACTGTTGGGTAATATCAAAGCTTGTTGCTCTCATATGGCACTAGAACAACCGTAAAAGCCTTTTGAGCAATGTTTGGTCCTAGTGAAGCCTTGTCACTTTGTTTTGTGCTTTGTCTGGGGCTTTATCAGTGTCAGTGGCTCAGAAAGTAGAGCAGTCCCCCTGGGACTTGGAGATGTGAAAGCTGTGGGTTCAAGTCCCACACAAGGTGCTTGTGGTAATACCCATAACTGATACTGTAGTGCACTGGGGATGTTACACTGTTGCTGTGCTATCCAATCGGTTGATATGTTAAACTGAGGTTCCTTCTACCCAACTCTGGTCACTATCAAGATTTTATTTATTTAATGAAATGTTTCACCAGGAAGACACACTCAACAAGTTGCTCATCACCCAGTGCGACCGGGAGGGAGGGAGGTACAGTAGGGTGTGACAATTAACATTTATCATAATTGTGGTAACACATACATTAGCATTAAATGGCACATTTTACATTTGTAGAGAGGATTACAGAATTAAAATTTAACATGACTGAGAATTATGCATACAGTAATATATTCTGCCAGTCAGGGCAGGAAGTGCAATTGTTCAAATATGAGTGAGCTAATACCCATTTAAGTGCTGAGAAGTAAGGAGTCAGGAGAGAAGGTGAAGTAAGGAATCAGGGGAGTAGGGAGGTAAAAAGGGAGTGGGCATGGGGATGGGGTGTTGGAGTTGGCCCCTCCAGGATGCAGAGAACCTGCCAAGAGCTGACATGTGGAGGCCAGGAAGTGGGGGGTAAAGTAGGAGGAGGGAGGAGGGAAGAAGGAAGAGGGAGATTTGTAGGGGTGATGAAGGGGTAAATAGATTTGGTGAGGGGAAGTGTAGAATGGGAGGAATAGGTTGAAGTATTAGAGGGGGAAGAAAAGAGAGCTTGCCTAATCTGGCCTTTCCAGGATATTGAGAACCCTGCCAGAGGGCAGATTAAAGGAGGACAAGAATTGGATATGGAGCAGAGCAGATGGAGGAGGGGGGAAGAGACAAGTAGCCCCTCCAGGATGCTAAGAACCCTGCCAGTGGGCAAGACAAGAAGGGTGACACTTGGCATGGGGGTGGGAGGACAGAGGTAGAAGCAAGAGGGAGGAGAAAGTAGAGAATGGGAGTGCTAGGTGGCAGGCTCTGGAGGAAGGGAGGGATTTAACAGGAGAATGTTTAGCGAGTAGCAGAGAAGGCATGAAGGGGAACTTCATTGGAGGGGTTTAAACAGAAACAGTTTACTGAGAGGTAATCGTGTAAGGCAGAGGCTAGTGAGTGAGAGGTGGAGGAATGTCATATTTGGGGGGAGGGAGTTCCAGATTTTGGGTAAACAATGGGTAAAGCCTGATTGACCAGTAAAGGTGGAACAGCGGGGGTGCAGCAGAGTGCATGTGTCAGTGGATCTAAGGGAGTGGGATGGAGGAGGGGAGAGGGAGCATGAGAGGTAAGGAGGAAGTTCTCCTAGCCAGAATTTGGAAATGAATTTTGCCCAGTGAGCAAGGCATCTGTTAGCGAGCAGGGGAAAGGACAATGCATGATACAGTTCACAATGATGAGTGCGGGGAGGAGCATCTAGAGCAAAGCGGCAGAAGGAGTTAAAGAGAGACTCCAATCTGGTTAAGGAGGATTTTGGTGCGGCACCATAGACTACATCACAGTAGTCAAAAATGGGGAGGATCATCTTCAGGACAAGTTTATGCCATGCTGGAGGAGGGTTGCAACTACGGTATCTAAATAAGGCACCAAGCTTGAGGTACAGTTTTTTCAGAATAGCATCACCCCTTTTTGTACCCATTTGTACCTGATGCACATACCATTATGTACCTGTTTGCAGGCACCATTTCCTATGTACCTATGTATTTAGTAATTTCAAGTATGTAACTCCAGGTCGCATCTGGAAATGAGTGGATTCCCACTCATTATGCTTATCTGGTAAATCTCTTTAATAAATAAATAAATGTGGCCAGAGAAGCTGAGATGTTGGTCCTGTCAGACCCCAAGGTATCTGAAGGAGGAGGTGTCCTCAAGGATTGCCTCATAAAGGGTATGGAAAGAGGGTAAGGGGTGAGGCCTACAGAGTCTCTGCCTAGTGTCAAAGGTCATGGAGACTATCTTTTAGGCATTTAGGAAACGTTGATGTAAGGCAAACCAAAGCTGAACCTGGAGGAGGTCATGCTGAAGGGTGATTGCTACATCAATGGGGCATTTGCCAGAGGTGAACAGGACAGTGTCATCTGCATACATATGGATAGAAGAGGAGGGGGAACAGACTGTAGGAAGGTCATTTAGGAAGCTGAGGAAGAGAATGGGATACAGCACAGAGCCCTGGGGGACTCCTGTAGAGATTGGATGGGAGGAGAGATTGCATCCTGAATCTTGACTGATAGCATTCTGCCTGTGAGGTAAGCTCTAAACCAGTTATGAGCAGGAGGTGACAGACCAGCAGTTATAAGGGGATCTAGAAGTAGGGCATGGGAGACTGTGTCGAAAGCCTTGGCGAGGTTGACAAAAATAGCAGAGGTGATGAGGCCAATGTCCATTCTGGTAAGGATGGAGTCAGTGAGCCTAAGGAAGGAGGTGGTAGTGGAATGGTTCTTCTGAAAGCTAGATTGGAACATAGTGAAGAACGAAGAGACAGCAAGAAAGGAGGTTAGTTGAGAGAGGACTAGGTGTTCTTGGAGCTTGGCAAGGGCAGGGAGGAGAGAGATTGGACAGTAGTTGGCAGGGGAGGAAGGGTCCCCACCCTTTGGGAGGGGGAGGACCACCGCATGTTTCCAGGGTGTATTGACAAAGGGGGACTTAAAAGAGAGAGATCTAGTATTAGGGGGAGAGAGGGTAGGCAATAGCAGAGGCTGAGAGGTATAGGAGTTTAGGGTCAAGGTCATCCAGTGAAGAACCTTTGGAAGATTCAGAGAGAGGGGGGCCATTAGTGTCTCCTCAAGAGAAACAGGAGCAAAGGAAAAAGAATGGTGTGGTCAGGAGGGTTGAGTGATAGAGGTGGGAGGGTGAAGGGAGGAGGTGATTGAGGGGAGGGACGTTAGAAGGGTTGAGGCACAAGAGGTATAGCAGGAGTTAAACTCATGAGCCACTAAGTATGGTTCAGACACTAATGTGTTGTTTATGTTGAGCACAGGGGGCGGGGGTGAGTAGGGGGGAGAATAGAGAATGGACCACTTTCCAGAATTTAGAAGGGGAGTTAACGTTATTTAGGAAAGACGCTTTAAAATATTCAGACTTGGCTAGCCTGGTTGCTTTTGTACAGGCATTTCTTAGTCTACTATGATTAGTATAGTCTGAAGGGAGCTGGGAGGCCTTCTGTTTCCTCAAAGCTTTATCGAGCTCCCTGAGACAGGTCATTATCTCAGGAGAGATCCAGGGGTGATCACTGATGATTACCTCAAATTCTAATGTGTTTGAATGGGGCATAGAAGTTCCAGGTATCTAGAAATTTGCCATTGAAATATTCGAGGGCTTTGTCAATGGATGGGGCAGAGGCAATTGGGGACCAGTCAGAGTTGATTAATTCATTGAAGAGGGGGTTAAGGTTTAGGGAGCTAAAGGATCAGAGCAGCAGGATTTTGTGTGGAAGTTTTGGTCTATGGACCTTTCTGACTGCAAAAATTGGATGATAATAACTGAGAGCATCTGGGAGGATGCCTGACCTATTGACTTGATGTAGGTGGGAGGTGAGAGCCCAGTCTAACAGGAAATGATTAAGGTTTTTTTTGGTTTAGTTGGGTGGGTTCTTGGATGTGTTGAGAGAGATTGAGGGCAGAGATGTCATTTCATGTCTTGGTGGCAGTTGGTGATAGCCAGTTTGGGTTTACATTTCCTAATATGTATAGCTCTCCTTCGTGAGAGAGGAATGTTATAGAGATAATGAGGTTCATTGTGACAGAGGGGGTTGATACCAGGTCAACAATATATACCAGCAATGAAGACGGGGGAGGAGAAAGGCAAGGTGATATTTACAACTAGGGCTTCATAAGTTGAGGGTAAGGAGGATGAGAGGATGGTAGTATACTGTAGTGAGGATAGGCTATAGAAAGCTACTCCGCTACCCCTGCTGACCCTGTCCTGCCTGATTATGGAGTAGTCTGGGATGTCAATGGAGGGATTTGGCATTTTAGTGATTAGCTATGTTTGGGTTAAAATTAGGATATCAGGCATGAGGGATAGTACCATTGGTTGCAAAAGTTCAATTTTAGAGATGAGGCTACAGATATTTAAATTAAGTATATTTAGTCCTTTTGGGAGAATGGAGGGGGTGCTGGAAGACTGTGCATTATTGGTAGGATGACTACTGGGGGAAGGGGGAGGTGGGTCCAGGGTTAGGATAAACATTGCCTGAGGCAAGTAAGAGGAGTGCGAGTATGAGGAAGTGAAGTTTGGGGCATTTGTGACAGGTCGAGTATTTGAGAAGGGTTTGGGGGGAGTGGTGGCTAGGAGAGTGGATAATCAGGAGATGAAGAAAAGCAAGGTAATTAGATACTGTGATTAAGGTGGCAAGGAGATAGTGGTGGCAGTGAGGCCAGAGTATTAGAGGAGGGATAGGAGCAACAGCAAGAATGGAGGTAGGGGCTAGTGGAGCGGGGGGAGGGATGGCAGGACTATTAGATTGAGGAGCTTTAGAAACAAAAGTAATGATGATGGAAAGAAGAATTAATAGGAGGGGAACCGGGGAAAGAAGGGAGGGCATGTTGTATCTAATCGAGGATGCGTGCAGGCTGGGTAGACAAGTTAGCAGGCAGGGATCAGAGTGAGTGAAGCTGGTAGGAGAAATGGCAACAATAGTGGCAGCTAGCCATAGGAGCCACCAGTAGCAACAGTCTTCGTGAGCCTGAAAGTATTTATAGATGGACCACTTAACAGCAGAATGGAAGGGACTCATGTGAAGCAAGAAGAGGTTAGTTTAATTGCTCCTTTAATCTAGAGCAGTATGTAGGTGAGCCAATGAGCAGTAGGGGAAAGAGATGGGGAGTGGCCTGGGTGCATTTACTAGAGGCTGGGGTCAGGGAGGGTGGACAGGAGAAAATATAGATTTAAAATGAGTGGCCAAATGTCTTTTGAAGCAGCGCTCAGGGTGAGCCAAGAATCAGCAGCACTCAGGGCAAGCTGACTGTTTCCAAGAAAGGTCCAATCAGAGGCAATGCTGTATAGTGCAGCAGCCAATAGCACCGGACCAAACTGGGAGACAGAGCCAATCGGCATCCAGCTCAGGACTCCTGGCAAGCTGGCAAAAAATACCTGGATTGTGGAGAGGGATCTGGGTCGTCCTTGAAAAAAGGACCATAGGTTCCATTGGGCACACCTGGTCACCAAAATTCAAGAAAGAAAGAAAGAGAGAAAGAAAGAAAGATAGATTCCATGGCACTTAACGAACAAGCATAGGATAGTTTTCCCAGTGTCATCACCAACATTCCCTGTCAATAAAACTGATCCAAATAATACACCCCCAGGATGCATCTAAAAACAAAATGTCACAGCTCAGTGTATCTTTCCTGGTCAAAAATTACAAATAAAAATTTACAGTGTGTGTATGTTGTCGGGTGAGTAACACAGAAGCCTGTCTGTCTGAACATTTGTTCTCCCCTAGAACCCTTTTCATGAGTCCTAGACACTGTTCATCTAGAAGACTGCCTCTCCTCTATGCTACTGAAAATCTGCTGGGTAATATTAAACTTTTTTCACTTTTCCCCTGCAGGGAATCTTTTTGTTATTAATTTAGCTGTGGCAGACCTGATGGTTGCAGTGTATCCCTTTCCTTTACTTGTTACTGCCATTTTACAAAACCAATGGACTTTGGGAGCAGCACAGTGCCAGGCTTCATCAATCATTAATACTCTCAGCTTCACCGGATCTATCTACAACATCATGTCAATAGCGATTAACCGGTACTGCTGTATCTGCCACAGCCTCAGATATGACAAGCTGTACAGCATGAGAAACACTTACTGTTATATATTTCTAACATGGACACTGACCTCTGTTGGATTGTTTGTAGTGATTTTCTTTGGTGCTTTGCAGTATGATCCAAGGATATATGTATGTACTTTTGTGTTTAGTGTGAACTTTTCCTTAACTATATCTTTAGCAGTCTTCAACTTTATAATACCAGTAACTGTTGTGATCTTCTGCTATGTGAAGATCTGGGTCCTGGTCATTCAGGTCAAGTATCGGATCAGGCAGGATAGCAAACAGAAGCTGAAACCTGCCGAAGTTAGAAACTTTCTGACCATGTTTGCAGTCTTTGTCGTTTTTGCCACCTGCTGGGGACCATTCTGTATTGCTGGTCTAGCTGTAGGTTTCAGCCCAGTAGAGAAGACACCCAGATTTCCTGATTGGTTTTTTGTTTTAAGCTTCTTCATGGCTTCCTTCAACAGCTGCCTAAATGGTATTGTTTATGGGATTTTTAATTCCAATTTCCGTCAGGAGTACAAAAGAATTCTTCAGTCACTGTTCACATTCATACTGGGTGGATGGCAAATCATGAGATAGAAGGGTGAAAATGTCAAATATCTATACTGAAACAGTTAGCCAATCCAGTTATTGTTAAATCTTTTATAGCCAATAAGGGGGTAAATACAAATCTTGTTTATTCAACTGTTTTAAGGCAAATAATCTGATATATATAGAGAAATATACATATTAGACAGGATGTGTACTTAATGTCATCAATAAGAATAACACACTGTAATAGAATCACATGATGCTCTAAAATTTACGTTACATTAAGATGGTTTTTGATATCTGAAGCTTTGTGGAAGAACAACAAAACACAAGTTGAAGTAGAGCTTAGACTTGAAACTTTAGACTCAGAGATGAGAACTGGTGATAAATCTAAACAACAGGAATATGACATGCTCAGAAAGGCTTTAGACACAACTGAAATACACCATATTAGAAATAAATGGTTAAAAAGCAAAAAAAAAAACACGTGGCAAATTCAAGGTCAGCAATCGAGGTGATTACTTACAAAAACAATAAAATAGGTTTGTCAAAAAGCTAAAATAACACCTATTTGTGATACAGATAGTACTTTATTGACAGAGCAAAACAAAATTGCTAACAGATTTGTAGAATCCTACACTAATCTGTAGAAATCAGAGCTTGACCACTCTGAGAATGAACTTTGTTACTACAGTACGAAAGATAGTCAGAAAACAAAACAAACAAAATTAGCAAACTGAAGCAGAAACTTACTACACCATTGCACATCAAGAAATTAAAGATCAAATCATGAGTATGGTGGAAAACAAATGCCTTGGAGGGTATGTGTTCACATTAATGTTCTATCTAGCATTAATGCAATATATGCTGTTTCTGCTGGAGAGGGTCCTAACCCCAAACACAGGAAAAACAGGTTACCAAAGTTTTTTTTTAAATCACATATATTTCTGTACTCCCCCAAAAGATAAACATTTAAAATATCTAGAAAACTATAGATGTAGCTATTCTGAATGTGGATATAAGATATACATAAAAGTGCTGAATAATAGAATTCTTCCTTTATTAAATAATAATAACTGGTGGTCAGCAATTTCTCACAATGTACTGACCAGGTTGATATTTTCCATACCAACCAGCTGGTTGTTATGACATTCATGAGCCATGCCAGTCAAACTATGCTGCTGCCTCATTGGCCAACATTCTGTATGTGGGCGAGGTCAAACAGTCTCACAAACTGCTGGAGAAAAATTGCTGGCCTGTTGTTATAAAAAATTAAAGATGGGGAGGGTGCTTCATATGAGAATTCAATGCACTCCCTCATTGTGGGATGCTTTGATAAACCCCTCGGGCTTCGCCCTTGGGGTTTATGTAACATCCCACAACTCGGGAGTGCATTAAATTCTCATATCAACCCCTTCCCCATTCATTATTCTCTATTTATACATCATGATCAGAGTGGGTATATGCCCAATAGAGCCATACACACAGGTCTGCATAAGATCAAATGTATTCTCAACATCTTCTTGCAGAAAAAAAGAGGCAGTATTGCTATCATGCTTGGAGATACAGTACATGTTTCCTGCATTAAGAGCTTTTGGTTTTCCAGACAAATTCACTAGCTATACTATAAGCATTCATGATTCACCAAAATCTAAGATTAAAATTAACAATAAAGTTTCAGATACATTTCAATTACACATGGGTGGATCTACAATGCCAGTTCGACAACACTTTTGTCAACCGGCATTGCAGCAACATGATTTATGTCGACCGTAAGTTGTGATTGACATAAATTCCAGTTGTCTCCTGGTCCATTTTTTCATTGGGAGGCTTCACCCCTTGAACCCCCCCCCCCCATGCACGGGGCACTGCTCCCCACCCCCCATACTGTAGATTATCAACTTTGAGTTGGAGTTCATTCGAGGAGGAGGTGCAGAAATGGGAGACAGTGTGCCCATGTGACAGGTGCACCAGCACAGTGACCTGTCGGTGAGCTGTCGATTTTGTTGACAGGGATGTAGGTCGCTGTGTTGGTGTCACTGATCATGGCACGTACCCACAGGGGTGTCAGGCAGGTTGCACTCTCTTGTTCTCCTTACTCATCACAGGCTTGGAAATCCTGTAAATAAAACTAAGAAATAATACATGTATAAGTGGAATCAAAATTGGCTCAGTAGACGCCAAAGTAAAATCTTATGCAGGTGATTTATGGTTCTATGTGATAATAGCAACCACACAAAGGTGATCGCTAGTATCCCGATCAGCAATATTGACGAAAACAATTTCAGCACTAAGCACAATAAGGCTACTGGGAATTGTGCACTCGGTCCTTCAGCCCCCTCACCCCTCTAAATAAAGATTATCAACTCCAGGTCGGGGAAGGGGGAAAATCCCAGCTGCAAAAAATGTCTAAGTCCTGCAACTATGGGAATCACAACATTTACATACCCGGCCCCAGTCCTGAAACCGGGACCTGCTCCATCGGAGCCATGCACCCTACGCACCACACGACATTGCTAGCTTGGTGGAAGCAGGTTCCCCACGGGTCACATTCCTGTCCCCCATTCCTCCACATCCTGTCACCCACCCTCCCTTCCCGTCGCCTATCATACAGTTGCCATACAGGCAGTCGCCATCCTCCTATGGTCACCCACTAGGAAAGTGGCGTTACATGGGTCACCATTATGATGGTCATCCATATTTGGTTGCCTTCCTTGTGTTACTGTGATTTATTATTATTATTATTGTTAGAAGACCCTATCAGTAGTTTAAAAGATCTTAAGGAAATAATGCATACATTTTCAAACATAGAAGGTTACAAAATAAATGAAACAAAGCCTGAAATGTTTATGGTTATAGGAATCAATCAGCAGATATACAACAGATTTTTAATGCTACCATACAGGAAGTAAGCATGTACTATCTGGCACAGGGTCAGTGTATCGTGGTAGCCTGTGATGTGGGTGATGGTATGTTGGCTACTGATTGTAAGGGCGACTGCACAACGGTGCCGACAATGTGAGCAACCAGGGATTTCCCTTTTTTACCCAAGTTGCACCCCCACAGAGTAGGGATTCTAAATAAGGGGGGGGGTGTGGGGGCAAAGCCCCCCACATTAAACAACAAACTGTTTTTCGGTCACCCTGGTGGTTTTGCGCCCTTCCATGGGTCACTGTCCTGCAGTCGCCCTTGTCACATAGCACCGTGTATCGCACAGAAAAACAGCGTGGCAACATACCACACTGTCAATAGAGTGACACCAACTACAGCACTTGGTAAAAACAACGAGCACCAATAATGTCAACAGCCGCATTAAAAATATTACTTTTTGTGAGGGGCTCCAACATCCCCCCCCCTCCGTTATGGGGTAATGCACCCCCTGAACCCCCCAATTAGGAGGTAACTGTGGGATGGGGAGAAACCCAGGTGGGGGTGAATTACAACACTTAACACTAAATAAAATGCAGCACACAGGTAATCAGGGACCGGGAATAGAACCCTGGTCCACAGATGCTCCACTGCACTCCACTCTCAGTGGCTCTACTCTCTGAGTAATGGCAGCTGCTCAGAGGACCACCACCCAGCAGAGGTGCTATCCTCTACAACACTACCTCCCAGCCAACAGCTACGAGGTAGCACTACTGCTCCTCACCATTTCTTACATGCGTGTTATGTCCCCTGTAGCTGTTTATGTCGTGCAGTTTTGCCTGTGGCATTATTCATTCTAACTATTGACCTGGTACTCAATATTTGGAAGTTAGGTAACAAACAGTGAGGAGGAGTGGCATCATTTAAATCATCACCCCCTGTTAATTAGTTTAAAAGATTAGCTTCTTTGCTGGTAAAAAATACTCCTATTGTTATGAGGGAAGATTCAGGTATTGAAAGTGTTAGCATCACCATGTCCTATAAATAAGAGGAAAGCTCCCGGCCTGGACAAATGGCAGCCAGCCAAGGAGGTACTAGAAGGGCTGTGCTGGTTGTTACATGCACCCACAGCACTGCGGATACTAATAAGGTGAGTGGGGTGTGGGTGCTCAGTGCTGCTGGGGGGTCTTCTGGATGCCAGGGTGGGTTTTTCCTTTTTTATTTCCAGGCCAGCAATTGTCAGGAGGGGGACCACTAGCACCATGGACTCTTTTCAGTGAGGGGCTGGTGATTGGAGGAGGGGGCACTATCACCAGGGATTGTACTTTTTTATATTAGGGACTAGCAACTGGGGGGACCACTACTACCAGGAATTACATTTTCTTTTTTATATTAGGGACTGGTGATTGGAGGTGGGGACCACTACCACCTGGGATTGTTTTTTTTTTCCTTTTATATTAGGGTCTGGTAATCAGAGGAGAACCACTATCACTAGTAATTCTGTTTTTTTTATATTAGAAGCTGTTACCTGGAGGGGCAGGGATCACTAGCACCAGGGATTCTTTTTTTTTTTTCATTTTAGGGGCTGGTGATTGGAGGGAGGGGGGACCACTAGAACAAGGGATTGTTTTTAATGTAGGGACTGGTGATCTGGAAGGTGCCATGAACCAAAGGGGCAGGTATGGTCCCCCAGTGGCCAACAAACTGGTTGGCTGCATTACCTCTGCCAGCCACTAGGGTTGCATGGAGTACAAGGTGGTTTTCTTTGGCAGCATTTGCATGGTGCAAAATGACTGTGCAAAACCCTTTACACCACGCAAATCCACTGAACATCGGCTTGTGCTGATATTCCTGTTCCCGCCTCACCATTCATTTGCAAATCCCCCATTTGGTTTGCATGGGCACTTCCCCTGTTTTCAGGTGCAACAGAGCCTTTTCAATATTGAGCCCCACCGCAAACCCTGGTTTGCATGGGAAAACTTCAGTTAGTGACCCCGCAAACTTTTGAATATTGGGCCACTAATATTTCATGGACATTTTTACATGTCTTTTCAAAAGATATACTGATGATATGTGTCAACTATGTAGTTATTAATGTATCGTAGTATAGAGCATATATTTTGTGCACTTTAAACCTAGCTTCACTATGTACAAGTTGCTAGATGACATATGCTATGTATTTATTAAAAAAATACTTTTTTCTTCCTTTTATCACGTGGTAATGAATTCTTCCGTCTGATTTTTATGACCTGATAAAAACTATTATTTGGAAAAAATATCTGTCCAAAAACAAGAACAGAATAACTGGATGAACTTAGTATAGAAAATTAAAGTTTGGGCTCAAAGAATAATTCATACAGGCCCGGATATTGAAAGGGCACCCCGGTGGGATATTGAGAAGGTTGCCTGGCACAGCGCAAATCCCGATGTGCCGGGGTGCAATGATAATGTATGCGGTGCAGATGCAGGAGGTGTGCCCATGCATATGTGGCACATCCCGATATTCAGCCTGGGATATGTGGCGTATATGCCGGCACACCCCTGCACTGCGCCACATGGGGGGCTCAAATTTGAGCCCATGCAGAGTAGAGAAAATCCTGTTATCTCACAGGTGGGCTGCTGTATTGTAGGGTGCAACACAGCAGCCCAGCTGTGGGTAGCCCCACCCACCCACCAGACACCATTCACAAGCACTCCACAGCCCTGGTGGTCTAGTGGAACCCCCACCATAGCTGCGATGCACAGTACATGTTTATAATGATGTCCCTAGTAGTCTAGTGGCCCCTCAAGTCCTGATACCCCAATATGTAAAACATGACCATCCTTGGTGGTTTAGTGGTCCCCCTCCCTCGAGTCCCCAATAAATGACAATAAGACAGCCCTGGTGGTCTAATGAACCCTCCCCACCCATTGCCACGATCACAGTAAAATCCCATTTGACCTGCCCTGGTGATCCAGTAGCACCCCACCCACCCACCCACAGTACCTTGCCCCCGCCCCCGTCATCCGGCGGGTGGCTGCATCCCCCGCACACCACCCACGATACAGGTACAGTATGGGCTTACAGGGCATACTGTACTAGACAGTCCCAAATATGTGAATGGAGTCATTGCATATTTGAGACCATCTATTTCTATGCCCTGTAAGCCCATTGAGTCACACTGAGGGACCAATGAGCTGACAACCCATACTGCACCTGTCATGCGGCAGGTGGGCGGGTGGTATCAGGTGGGATGCAGCTGTCCGCCGATGGCGGGGAGGGGCAGGGTGAGCAAGGGATTCTGTGTGGGTGGGTGGGTTAGGGGAGTGCCACTGGATCACCAGGGCAGTTCAATATGAGATTTTACCGTGATCGTGGCTACAGGTGGGGGGGGGGTTTCACTAGACCTCCAGGGCCATCTTATTGTTATTTATCGGGGAATCGGGGACCCAGGTGGGGAGGACCACTAGACCACCAGGGATGGTCTTGTTTCTTACACATTGGGGAATCAGGGACTGGGGGGGCACTAGACTACCAGGGATTACTTTATGAACATATACCGTGTGATCATGGCTATGGGGTGGGGGATGCCCCGGGATCCCCAGAGCACATGTCATGTTGTGCAGGGAGCCAGGCACACGTCACCGACCTGCCCTGCACAAGGCATGCAAACGTGGCCATAATGACGCAAAAATGGCCCCATTTGTGCCTTGCATATATTATGGCCTCATTTGCATGCCCCTGCTGAATATTGCGGGTGATGCGCCTAGCGCAACTGTACTTGCGCTGGCATCTGTGCTCCCTATCTGTGGCTTGTGCTGGTGCAGTGCCACTGTGCCATGCACAGTTTGTGCACTGCCCATGCCATATTCAATGGTGCTGTACAATTGCGCAGCACCATTGAATATCACCTGGACCTGGCACCAGCACATCACAGTTGTGCTGTGCCCAGGCTTGTGCCACTGCCTGGCATAGTCTGAATATTCCAGCCACAGTGTTTATTGAAGCACATGTGCATAATTCATACAGCGTTTATCGAAGAACATGTGACATTTGTTGCTTCATTTTGACATCCTTTGCACAAGATCTGATTAGTTGAAATAGAGGCTCCAGTCACCAGCAAAACAATTACAATTGGATCAGTCACAAAACTTTCCAAAACTGATTTGTGTTTTGGAGCCATTCTGTTCTATCTTAAAGCAGCAGTATTTGTTAGTTGACAAAAACATTTGATTATGAAGTTATGAAGCAATATGTTCCTGAAAGATTCACCAACAATACACTTTTAGTTCTCGCAGATATTTATAAAATGTTTTTTATCACCAATTTTATAATTAATGACTCAAATCATTCATGATGGATGTAACTAACAATGTTTAAATATCCTTTTCCTCAAGGTTCCTTTTTGATTTACATGCTGGATTCATGCTGTCTGTGTAACGTGGGTGCTAGCACACATTTTTTTTTTTTTTATCATTCTGTTTATCAGCCTTACTAACTCCATCCTCCAATAAATCAGATCCCCTCATGCCTTGCTGTATCCCCCCCTGATGCCCCAAGAGTCTGCCCCTAGCATGCCACCAGTCACTCGCGAGACCCTTAATACCCCCTGGATAACCCCCGGATAGGGTGAGGGAAGGTTTCCCCCTTACCTTCCTCAAACCATGGTGGAGCAGGTGGTGCACATTGGAGTCTGCCCCTGAAGACAACTGGAGGATGCGCTTGTCAGCTTCTGGAGCGGTCATCACCTAGGAATGGCAGAGTCATGTTTCCATGTTCTGGTGCCCCACAGTCACTGGCGCTTAAGGAGAACCAATTGGGGTGTGCGTTGAGACGCAACTCCTCCCAGGGCTCTCGGTTGACATCTGCCCATCTCGTTGCCTGTCCCCGACTACACTGCCAAGCCCAGGTTCACCCGGGAGATGGCAGTATAGCAGCGGGACCATCACAGAACCCTCCCCAGATAGGGAGATCCGCCTCAGGGTGCTCAATCCTTTTCTCCCCCTGCCGACCCCCGGCAGCCCAAGTCCGGTCCTGAACCTGGGTCGCTGGTGTGATGCAAGGTGTAGCATCCAGTGCCTCGATCCTCAGCACCACTGGGAGCACACAGTTCTGATGATGAACAGCAAGCACCACAGCAGGATGTTTAACTAATTTGTAATGGGTGTGGCCTGAGAGCAGTTATATAAAAAAAAAACATGTCTAAGTTCATAGAAACATAGAAACATAGAAGTTGACTGCAGATAAGGACCGAAAGGCCCATCCAGTCTGCCCATTTCTTTTCCTACCTTATGAATGTGCCATTGTCCTTTGCTCTATCAATGGCCTATCTATTCATACTCATCTGTATTGCTCCCTTATGCCTATCCAATGCCTGTCTGAATCCCTGCACTGTATTCATATCCACCACTTCCTGAGGTAGGCCATTCCATGCATCTACCACCCTTTCTGTGGAAAAGAACTTCCTCACATTACTCCTTAATTGGCCTCCCTCTAATCTCATGCTGTGTCCTCTTGTCCTGCTTTTTCTCTTATATTGAAACATGTTAGACTCTTTCACCTTTTTAATGCCTTTAAGGTGTTTGAATGTTTTGATCATATCACCTCTCTTCCTCCTTTGCTCTAGGGTGTACATATTGAGCTCCATTAATCTATCCTCATATGTTTTCTGATGCAGTCCCTGCACCATTTTGGTTGCCCTTCTGTGGACTGCCTCAGTTGGTTAATGTCCTTGTGAAGGTGTGGTCTCTAATACTGCATGCAGTACTCCAGATGGGGCCTAACCAGTGTCTTGTAAAGAGGGATTATTACCTCCCTCTTACGACTTGTGATGCCCCTACTTATACACATCAACATCCCCCTAACCTTACCTACTGCTTTAGTGGTCTGCTTGGATGATTTCAGGTCATCTGTGATGATGATGCCCAAGTCTCTTTTTTTCCCTTGTGACTACCAGCAACTCTCCTCCCAGCCTATAGGTGGCTTCGGAGTTTCTCTTCCTTATGTGCATGATCTTGTACTTTGCGTTAAACTCCAGTTGCCACTCTTCCAACCATTTTGCCAGTACAGGCATGAAGTACAATACATTGAAATAAAAATGATTATATTGATGGCTTTGCCAGAACTACATTATTACTAAAAACTATGAGCCCTATGCACCATGCCAATGCTCTGCTTAAACTAGGCGAGTAGGCATACATACGCAGGAATGCCGTGCAACAGGGGTCCTGTGGATTCCTGGCGGTATTCACCAAATGTGTGCTGGCCAGGTGCACACTAAATTCCCCAATCGCTGTGACAGCTATGCACCAAGGTGGTCCGAGGGCCGAAATTGAGGTGTGCACACTGTATGTGCCATTCACAAAGGCATGTAGTGCTGCACACAGGGGGACATGGCAGGGTGCTGGATACAGCAGGGGGGACCCTGACACAACTGCTGGATGCACATAGTCCCCTACGTTCACAACCCCCACGAGTCCCAGCATCAGTTTGTAAACCCCCCCATAACAGAATCCCCACCCCAGTCCTGTATGCCAGTCCAACTCCCCCAACAGACAACTGATACCTGGCCCCAGTCTGGAAGATAGCAAGCACCCCCTACACACATCTGCTACACATTCCTGGTCCAATAAGGGAGAACACCCTCCACGCACACATATGTGCCCCGTCCCCAATCCAGTTAAGGAGAACACCCCCCCACATGCATATCTGAACCCTGTACCTGGTCTGCATGTCAGTGTCTCCCCCCTCACCACAGTCCTATCCAGGCAGACCCTGCCCAGTTATGCACATCCCAACCACTTCCACAGACCCCAATACTGTCTCCCCTGTCCTCTCATTCAAGGTCAGTGGCCTCTCCGTGGCACCAACAACACCACCCCCTATCCCCATACCTTTTGTTGGTGCCATGCCTATGGATGGCAAACAGTACATCCCTCCACACACCACCTTGGCTGCCCTTCATTCAACTGATGCTGTGAGGATGCTACCTACATATAGGGCTGTTTCCTGTAAATAGGCAGCGCTTTCAGCATAAGTTGGATGGCAGGTGGCCGAGGTGGTGTGCAGAGGGATATGCTGCTCACCATGCATAGCTGTGGCACTGACTTTGCAGGTACAGGGATGGGGTGGTGTTGTCAGTGCCGTGGGGGGTGGCCACTGACCACCAATGAGGGGGCATTGGAGCCAGGATCGAGGGTCGGGGCAGTTGTGACTTGCAGAACTAGACAGGGTCCACCTGGATGGTGCTCTGGTTGAGGGAAACACTGACATGCAGACCAAGGAAGGGGCCAAAATATGTGTGGGGGGATGTTCTTCTTTACTGAACTGGGGACGGGACTCAGATATGTGTGTGTTTGTGGGGGTGGGTTCTCCCTTACCAATTCGGGGATGAGTAGCAGATGTGTGTGTGTGTGTGTGTATGTGTGGTGCTATCTTCCAGACTAGGGCAAGGTATCAGTTTTGTTTAGAGGGGGCTGGGTTGGCATATGGGTCCAGGGCAGGGGTTCTGTTGTGGGAGGGGGGTTTACAAACTGATGCCAGGACTGGGCAGAGGTTCTGTTGTTGGGGTAGTTTACAAACTGATGCCAGGACTGGGGGTGCTATGATGTGAGGGGGGTACATCTGTGCATGGGGTGAGGCATTCTGCCACATGGGTGGGTATTGAGTGGGGGAAAAACCAGGCAAGGAGTCCGGCTGCACTTTTCCCGGGTGCCTACATGTGCTATGTATGAACTTGGACCTGCACCTTCCCATACTCTCATGCTCCCGTGGAGCAGGGAATCCACTCTGGGACCCAGGGCAGGTATCTGATTGGGTGTCCGCCTGGGTCTGCTACTCCGCCTCATCTGCCCTCTGCAGTTCTGCATGCTGAGGGGCATGGCTGTGGACAGATAGTCACTGATAGTGCATACCAGCTTGTGAGCACCTGTCTATAGAAATAGAGCTATGCAGGTGGGTTATGTGCCTCTGGCGCGTACTTTCTGCCCGTTCATGCAGAGGCACCAATGTGATTAAATACTGCTAACAAATACTGCTGCTTGGAGACACTTGCAAGACTTCTGAAACCCAATAGACAGTCCCAAGTGGTGGTGGTTGTGGTGCAATTGTAGATTGCAAACATGACAGCCATTGTGTCACTAACAAAATCTGACATACACAAGTTCACCTTGATCTCCAGGGGAGGAGTCAGCTAGATGATCAAGGTTCAGTGAAAATGTGTCTACCAGATGTTTTTTTTTTATGTAATTTTTATTTTGGTTAACTTATGAGGCACAATGCAGATTACATTAGCATTTAAATTGTTTGAGGTGCACTTACAACGACATGTAATGTTTTAGGTTATTAAGAAAAAAAAACATTTATATTGCATCATCTGTTATTCATTTGACATACTCCTATGTAAGTTAAAGACATCTTCACAGTTAAAAATCACAAAGTAGTCATATCCTTCCTAAATACTTTCTGGACTCTCTCAAGGCCCCCTCCTCAGTGAGAGCAGCACCACCCCATGAACCGCAGGAAGCATTTTAGGGAATGAAATCTGGATCAAGCTGGGCCATGTACCACACCCACGTTTCCCACTTAATATGAAAGGTCTCCTGCTTTTAATGGAGGCCTGCCATTAATTTTTCCATCTGATAAATACTCATTTCTATTGCCCTCCAGTCAGCCACTGAGGGAACAACTGCTGTCATCCACCTCCAAGTGATAGCCTTCATAGCTTCCTCCAGGTATATGGGCAACAGGGTTTGACCCCATGAGGGCCTATGGTGAGGCATTATAGATAGTAATACCATCTCAGCTGTCAATATTATGGTTTCTCTTAGGCATTTCTGTAATTCAACCTGTAGAATAAGTCAATAAGGTGTTAAGAGTCGGCATGGCCAAAAAATATGCCCTAGGTCTGCTACTTGGCATTTGTATCCCCTCCAGCACACTCCAAAGGATGGAGGCATATATTTAATAAGGACAGCAGGTGATCTAAAATATCTGTAATGGCATTTCCAGGCATACTTCCTCCAAACAGAAGAGAGAGTAACTTTTGCTGCTGATAAATCAAATTTCAGCCATTTTTCATAAGTGACAGATAAGTCAAGGGCAGCATTCCATTTGGTTAGAACTGATTGGATAGAATCCCCCAGTGTTTCCCTGAGAATATGACATAATTGCCCTATGAGATGTCCTCCAAGGTTACCATGCAAACTGTCAGTCAACAGAGCTAATAAGGTTGGTGTAGGGTTAGGCATCCTTGTCCGATCTGGACATTGATGCATTATATATGCCCATAGTTGATGGAATCTGTAACAATCTCTTTGAGGCAGCCCATAATCTTCCCATGAAGAGTCAAAAGAGATGATTCTATTATTTGTTAGAACATGAAAGCGATATTGCAGACCCAGTTGATGCCACCCTTTGAAGGAGGGGTCCGTCAGGGATGGTCCAAAATTTTCATCAGCAGATAACAGCCTCATATAATGAAAGACTTCTGAAGACTACACGACACTTCATCTAATTCCATACTTTCAGGATACCCCAGGTGAATTTAGTAAAATTTAGCAAGGAGGTGGGCCTCCCTCTTGTTGCAAACAGAATAGGTACAAAGTCATAGAGATCGTTTATGATAAATTCTATGTCCTTCCATGGAGCTAAGTATGTGGGTGTTAACTGTTGGAATATTACCTTCAAAAAAGTGGCCCTATCATGCCCTTCAAGATTAGGTAAGTTTACCCCCCAAGCAGCTAATGATAAATAAAGAATGCAGCGATGGACTCTGGAGTGTTGCCCTACCCATATGACATTTGAAATCATTTTATTCCAGGAGGTGAAGTAGGAGTGGAATAGCCAAATATGGATATTCTGAAACATACTGTCTAATAAGCAGGGCAAAATATCAATTCTTATGATTTCCACTTTTTGAAAAAAGGGTAGAGTTAATCTGCCCTATTTAGAGAGATCATTTTGTATCACAAGAGTTAAAGGTTGCCAGCCCGGTGGTGCTGAGGGTTGATTTGCTGGATGCCACACCTCATGCCATGCTGGCAACCCAGATTCGGACGTGAGCCCGGGGTGTCAGGGGTCGGCAGAGGAGGGATAGAATGGAGCGTCTGGAGGACTGCTCTCCTATCTCAGAGAGGGATCCAGGGTCCCACCACTCTGTAGTGGCCCCTGGTGATAACCAGGGGCACTGCTAGAGTGGTGTAGCAAGGGGGGGTGGGAGGAAAACTGAAAATGGGGCTCCAGTCAGGCAGCATGAGCTTTTGACCCCCGCTGCCCGATCTGAATGGCATCTCCTCATCCAGATCCTGCTTTGGTGGGTTGAGCTGGGTAGCTCCTCACCACCCTGCCACGGAGTGGGGGGTAATCTGAGGAGGTAATGAAGAAGTCAGCCTCATGTCGGGTGTCAGGGCTAGGGGTCAGTCAGGATGTCCACGCCAACCGGAGCCCCAGAGGGAGATAATAGCCAGCAAAAAAAAAATAAGAGTTAAAGGTTCATGGTTCAGAAGATCTATGTTATATACAGTACATCCTTTGTAATGTGGATACCTAGATATTTTATTGTTGTCCATAACCAAAGTAAAGGAAGCCTATGCTTTAGATCAGCAGATGGAGTAAAACTGGAAGTCAAAACCTCAGTTTTAGATAAGTTTAACTTAAAGTCCACAACGTTTTCAAAGTGGCCCAGTATTTCCCATACCTTGGGAACCAACACCTCAGGCGATAAGACAGAAAGGTATGTCATCAGCAAACAATGATACTTTGTACTGTGTTGTTCCCAGTGGCACTCCCTCTGTGCTCTCTTCCTTTCAAAAGGCAGAGGCCAAAGGCTCCATATGTAAAGCGAATAGGAGGGGAGAGAGAGGTCACCCCTGTCTCATGCCCCTCTGCAAAGAAATTGGGGGGGAGGGGTTTGCGTTCCTTTAACACAAAGGTAGGCCTGTGGACTAATGTAGATGTTTTTCAATCAGGCCTGGAAGGAATCCGGGAATCAGAAGGTGGCCAGGGTGGGCCAGAGAAAGTCCCAGGACACCCTGTCAGACACTTTTTTGGCATCCAAATTTAACAAAGCTGCAGGGATCTTTCTCGTCCAGATATATTCCAACAAAAACAAAATCTGACTAATATTGTCTGTTGTATTTCTAGCCTTTATGAAGCCTGCTTGGTCCAAATGGTGTCTGCCAGATGTTTAAAGGCTCCTGTGGATGGGGGGCAATGGCTGTAGCTTTGGCTGAGAAGGCAACCAATGACCTGCCATCTTACTCTAAGATGCATCTGTGGCAGCCTTGACCACTGGGACCACAAAATTGCTAAAACAATATGCGGAAAAAATACAAATAAAATAAAAATTAGTACACAACTCTAGACCCCTGTCTTTCTTGAAACAATTAACTGACTTTATTTTATTTATTTTGTTCATCGGGTAGGGTGAGGTAAAAAGATTGTCTTATTTTCAGTCACGGGCCAAGGTGGAAGCAATAAATGGATAGCAGCTGTAACAAAAAGTACATATCAAAAATATTTCACATGATGCAATGTAAGAGGACACGCCAATCAAAAGCCATGTGTGAAAAGTAACAGTCTGCATCTTAAGAAATAATACACGACAGGGTGTCATATGTCATGGGATATCATCACGCCTTGGGTACATTGTGAAACATGAGACTAAAGGCTGAGTGTCTCGTGCTCCCAGAAGAAATGATATCTCATGACATACCATCCCTTGTCTTGTGTTATTGCTATTATATGATTGAATTATTTGAACCATTGCACAGCTGCCAATATAGGTTATGCAATGTACAACATAGTGCACCTATTACAACAACGTGTCCACTACACCATGTACGGGGATGCTGGCTTGCTGGTGTTTACTGGCTTTTACCAGTAACATGGATGTAATTCAGTGGGGAAAAAGAGGAAATGTTCAGTGCATATTCATGTAAAATACCTCTAATGTTAATGCCTACAAATTTGCATCTTGATTTTACACAACAATCTGCCTTTCATTTCTGTTTAATATCAGTGATTCTGAATGCTATTTTACCAATAGTCAAAATAAAAATTCCATGTTGCTGCTCTATTAAATAGGATATTTTTTAACTGTAACTGTGTTGGATTTAAGCATGGTAATTACTAGATAATTTGAGGTCAGTCTTGAAGGGAAACGGTCATGTACAGTAGCTAACATAGTTTGACAGCATATCAAAAGCTCTTTTAAATGAAGTATTGGGCTCACCTGTAGACTGACTCACTCCAGAGATATATATGACTGAGTCTGTTAAATATTAAGGCTACATTTCAGTCAGTTTTAGAACACTGTGATGTCACTGAGGAACAAACTGTGCTTGACTCAAGGTAGTTAGGCACAGCTTGTTGCTTGATGACATCTCAGCACTCTAAAAATGACTGCAGTGTAGCCTTCATCTTGAACAGACCTAGGGCCCAATATTCAAAAGTGGCTGAGTGCACCATGCAGGTGATTGTGCTGTGCATTTAAATACACCAGCACAAATCAATGGGACATTTAGGAAGTGTGCCAGCAAATGCAATTGAGCAAACATGTCTGAATATCACGAGTATGTGCAATCGCCCTTTGGGAGATGGGTGGTGCAGTAGACCATGGGTGTCTGTGACTGTGCACCATGGCATTGTGCAGAGCAGATGGAAATGCACAATGGGAAGCCAACTGCATGATGAGCAACTTCACCATATTCAGTCAGGACATGCAAATAGCATCATTGCACAGTCAGTGCCCAAACAGTATATTTGCATCTCATTACTGGAATATATTCATCTTATTTGCATGCATATTACCAGAAGAGCAGTGCAGCACCTCCACTCCTCAGAGCTGACCATGAGGTACTGCAGCCTTCAAGGCAGCTGTTGTTTCATGTTTATATGTGTGGAATTCATTGTTCTTTGAAAAGTGCATAATTCCATTTCCATGTCTTTGTGACCGGCCCTATCTATTTGTTCCACAAAGCAATCACACCATCCTATGTGGGGCATGTGGCAGTAACCTTCCAACAATGCTTCAGCCTCCTGCTGCCTTGCACCACCCTTGGATTTTGTGCCTACTGCTCTCCGTCACATGACATCCCTCGTATTCCTGTTGTAGACATCTGTTCAGTGACAGTCCTTTTCAGGATCCATCACTCCCTCCCTCACTCCCATGTGTCCCATGGATGTCTGGCATTCCAACACCCCTTCCTTCTGTGGTGACTCCTTTGCATCTGCTATCACTGCATCATGTTACCATGTGTACACCTTGTTTGTGGCTGTGGTTGCACTCACCCACAAGATGTCCACT
This sequence comes from Neoceratodus forsteri, assembly GCA_016271365.2. Lineage (NCBI taxonomy): Eukaryota > Metazoa > Chordata > Ceratodontiformes > Ceratodontidae > Neoceratodus > Neoceratodus forsteri. Next base: position 513,410,126 of record CM028138.1, read on the forward strand.
GGGTACAACATGTCCCTGGACTAAAAGCAACAGCACCGGGATGACTGATGCCAGATGAATGAATCATGTGTACTCCCAGGGTTATGGGCCAGGACATTTGTGATGCACCCTGTGGCATCACACAACACCTGGCAGTTGACAGAGTGGTATCCCTTCTGGTTGACATATATATCCTTGTCACCACCAGGTAGTGCTCAGACAGCCATGTGAGTGAGGTCAATGGCACCTAGCACTGCTGGTAAGTCTGCAACCTGTAAAAGTGCTGCATTGTGGCTGTCTGCTCCGCTGGTGTGCTAGGGAATTGGGTGAACTCACTAGCATGAGGCAGCAGAGTGTCTGAGAACTGGGTGAAGGGATGAGAAGTGGCTGACTGGGCGATGCCAGTGGTGCCACCCACCGGTATCTGGAAAATGTCCATGGTCAGTGGGCACAGTGCAGCTATGACTCAGGTCTCTGCCATCATGGCATGACATCTGTGTGTGGGTGTCTGGGGCTTATCATGGAGCAGCTCACAGAGCTGTCTCAGGACAGCCCTGTTGAGATGGTACCTGTCCACGATTTGTGTGTCACTTAGCTGTTCAAATGTGACATGAGGCCAGTACCGTCTCTGTGGGGCATACTGCCTACAGGCCCTTCATCATCCACCTTGCTCTTCCCTCAGTCTCCTCAATTCAGCCTATGATGCAGTCATGTAGAATGGTATCCCAACCATCCTACCTGCAGTTTAGCAGCTTGCCTCAGGGTGTCTGGCTGATTGAGGGCTGTCCCTGTTCTGTCTAAGTTTGCGTGGCACAAATGTGCATTGTGTGACACATACACCACATATTTCCATAGAATATACACATGCCTTGCATATGTAGGGGTCCATTCCTTTTTACTGCATGCCATATATTATTTGTGCACCATCACGCAACCAGAAATGCACAACGCAGTTCACAATTTTAAATATCGCACCATCTCACAATTTCTAGGATGCACTGTGCATTTCCATTTTGTGCCACAAAAGTCTTTTGAATATGGGAGTCTCAGTCATCTATGCCTCTGGACTGTTTCCAGCCATGGATGAGCCCAATAATTTGAAAGAGTGTTTAATGGGCTTTCAAACTGTGATAGCCACTGGGTATGAAGGAGTCCCTTTAATGCATACATTGAGATGTGGGTTGCTAGAGTGCTAAAAACAGTCTAGCCATCCTATTTTTCTGAAGTTTGAAGATTTTAAGACATTAAATTCTCGTCTGCTTTTGGTGACAGTATTGCCTTTGGTTCAGACAGATAACAATAGTGGGTTGTTCTGGGTATGACTTGAACAAATCTGCAAATATTATTAAAAGTAAATTCCAAAAATTTTTGGCTGTAGAGAGGTGCATTATGAAATAATACATATTTTTATACTCAAGTTTTCAAAAGAGTTTGTAGGTAGCAATGACCATTTTAGCTTTAAGAGTCAGGCTATTTTTTTTCCCATAATCTATTTATCTCCCCTGCACCCAACCGGCCACTCCTTCAGGCCTCTGCCAAAGAACTTCCCATCCTCCCCTCTGAACCAACCCCGTCACTAGCTTTCCTGATCTCACATTGTAGCTGTCCCAGGGTAACTCGACATATCCCTTGATCAGGCAGGTTCCCTTCATCTGAGGGGAAAGTGTCTTCCGGCTCACCTTTCTTGGCCCTGGGTGCTGCTGAGGTTGGTTTTGGCTGCTGGGGGCTTCATGAAGGTGGGGAAGGGGTCCAGTTGGCTGTAATCCAGTAGATCTGGATGCCATTTACATGTTTTTCCTGGCTCCCCATGCATCGCGCCACATCTGTAGTGCCCTGGTCTACACCAGGGGCCACTACAGAGCAAGGCATCGCCCTAGCTCACCCCCAGAGAGGAGAGCAGTCCTCTGTATACTCAGTCCTCTTCTTCCCCCTGCTGACCCCCAGTGCCCGAGTCCATTCCCAAACTCTGGTTGCCAGCATGGCTCAAAGTAAGGCGCCAGCACCTCAGCCCTTTGCGCCACCGGGCTGACTAAGAGTTAGGCTATTTTTAATTCTGTACAGTCGCTGACAGGTTTTTATTTTTCAAATTTATTACTATATGAATGTAATTTTCATGAGACAGTTGAGCATCCAGATCTATAGCTAAATATATAGGTGTGGACATATGAACATACAAAATGCCAGCAGAAACAGGCCTCACAGTCTATCAAGTCTGCTCGATTGTGTAGCTAGCCCCTCAACTTGCAGCTGCCCCACCCTCCCCTTCCCTCCTCATAACCACCCCTCCTCACACTGTCCCACCCTCTCTTATGGCGCCATTTGAATGTCCCCTTTTGAATATCGCAGGTGCTGTGCATGGCGCAATGGCACTGCGCCAGTGCAAATGGCCAGAGTGGAGCATGGAGATGCGCTAGCACAAGAGCCATTGTGCCATGCACAGCACCTGCGATAATTAAAAGGGGACATGCAAATGGGGCCATAATCTATGCAAGGTGCACATGGGGCCATTTGCATGTCATTATGGAACATTTGCATCCCATTAGCATGCATGTGCTCCAATTCACATATCTGGACTGAGTAGTACGGTATGGACTGCATGCCCATTGGCTCATGCTGTGAACCAATGAGCATGCAGCCCTACTGAGCTGTCAGTCGGCGGGCGGTGGGGTGGCAGGTGGGTGCGTTGCTGCCGCCCACCAGCTGACGAGGGGAGCAGGGCGGTGGGGCTCAGTGGGCGGGTGGAGTGGGGGTACACTAGATCACCAGGGATTTTTGACTTGGAGGGGTTCCTATTAATGATGCCCGTGAACGGACTCAGTGCGGTCCACTGGAACACCAGAAATATTGGACTTGGGGAGGAGGGCTATAGTGGTGCCCGCGATGGGGCATGGGGGGCACTGCCAGGTGTGGCAGGAACTCGAGTGGCCACCCACTGGTTGCAGCTGCTGTGTTGTGCCCTGCAATGCAGCAGCTCACCTGTGGTGGCCATCACTGTTCCTTTTTGGGAGTAACTTTGTGCAGGCACAGGTGGGGTTGCGCATGCATGACTCTGCACATCCTGGGCTGAATATGGGGCTGTGCAGGTTGTGCATGGGCATCCCCATGCCTGCATACATTACTGATGCACTCGTGCATCGAGGTTTATCTGACACACTTTTTCCTTTTTGAATATCACACGGGGCTCATCAGTGGTTTGTGCATGGCGCAACACTGTTGCACCATGTGCAACCCTTTTGAATATCTGGGCCCCTCAGTCTAGGATACTTTGATAAGCCACTTGAGCATCACTGTCATGTTTATTATGTGTCCCCCACCTCTAGTGTGTAAAAATAATCCTCTTACACACACACACACACACACACACACACACACACACACACACACACACACACACACACACACCCTCTGTGAATTATTCTATGTTTTGTACCTGTACTCCCTAAGCATTTATTCATTGTCCACACTGGGAAAACAGATTAGTCTGGGCAACCAGTGATTGATGAAACTGTGGTCACTGCTGAAAGAGGAGAGGTTATATTCTGTATTTACATTCATTTTTAACTGTGCTTTATTCAGAGAAGAATGCAATATAAACAAGTGACATAAGCATGTACAGCAAAATGTACAGTAAATTTCAATTGTATACTGTATGAAGTTACATTGCAAATAATATATTACTGTACCAGGATGACTAGTCATCTGCTGATCATTTTCTCATTTGTTTCAATGTGTATACCAACATACATACTGTACATACATTCAGATATGAACACTGAAACATCAGACATATAATAAACTGACTATAACACCAAAAACTAAACCAGAACTTTGTGGTGGTCTTATTGTTGTATGTCTGTCTCTGTAACCTCAGTGCATGTGTATCTGGTTTCTATCCGTGAGTTTGACAACTTGGTGAATTGTGATCCAGGGGCAGGAGGCTGCAGGGCTGCTAACTCCACTAGCCCCTTTTCTAACAAGTAGCATCAGTTCCACTATCAAATTCCTCAACAGCATTTGCTGGCAGTGTGATCCTAGTCACCTGTTGGAGATCCCAGCTGGCCCATAAGGAGGTGCATTTCTCTTCAGTTAGGTATAGTTCAGCTGTTATGCATTTCATATTCTGCACCTCATGCACTCTTGATCTCAACTTCCCTACCTCTGGAGGGGTCACAGCTAGTCAGTGCAAATTAATATAATTACAAGCTGCCATATCTCTGTTTATGTGGACCTGCTTCCTTCAAAATGAGCCCCAAAATCATAGACTTGAAACTATGTGGCAACTGTTTATACCAGATCTGGTCCGACTCTGCTTAAATGTCCCTCCAGAAATCTGTTAACCCTGGGCAGAGCCAAAAAATGTGTAGGTGGGTCCCTACCTGGCCACAGTTTCTCCAGCAAGGGGGGAGTTCTGCCCATTAAAGCAATGAGTTATGATAAGAACATTGAAGAATCTAGCACAAACTTTCCATAGAAATTTCCTCCAGTTGAGGGAAACTGACAACTTCCAGCCTTTCAACCAAAAGTTCTCCTACAGTTCTGTAGAGAAAGGTTCCCTATACTTGATTTCCCAATTTGCCCTAATTTTATCAGAGGGATTCTCCCTCACTTTCAGGAAGAGTTGATACAGTTGGGAAATTAATTGGTAAATTAATTTATCTCCCTCCTTCAGTTTGGCTGCCTAATAGAAGAAAGCTTCAGGTTTAGTGAGTTCTCTTATCAAGTTAGGCAGGACCACCACTGTCAGTAAATAATGCCTCAGCTGGAAGAATTTATAAAAATTGGTTTGGGCTAGTCCAAAGGTCTGTTTGATATGCTGAAAAGATGTACAGTGGTCACCCTGCAACAATTGTTTGAAGTGGGTCAGAGTCTTATGATTCCTCCTTTTAAAATCAATGTCAAGTCTGGGTAGTGGGAATTCTGAATCATCTATAATAAAACTGCAGAATTTGGTGTGCTTGTGATCAGTGTGGGTTTCTGTATAGCCCTAAGTGTCTGTCTAGTCCAGGGGTTTTTAAGCTGTTTCCAAGTTTCTGGGGTAAATTTAATAAAAGGAATTGTATAAAGCAGAACAGGCAGGGTGGATATATTCTGCAGCTCATACCATCCTGTGATCTTTTTTCACTTGAGCAAGGAACCCACTGGAAGCATCAAGACTTGCCTATTAGGCAAGTACTGCTCCATGCAGATGCTGCAGAGTAGGCTGACCCCGGTGGGCAGCAGACCGTAGCACTGTGTGTTACTGGAGCAAAACCGATGGAGACTGAGAAGACAGGAAATAAGTAGTCTCCCAAATTTCCCCTCAGCTGGAACCCACAATGCCTTGTGGGTATGGTGGCTTTCCTGCCCAGCACCATAAAAGTATCCTCTCAATCAGCACATTCATCCGCCCCTACCTATTGGCAGTGCTGATGATCTCAAAATATAGAGACGTAAATTGAAATGATGAAAAAAATCTGCACCCGGACGCATTTTAGAAAACACAGTTAAGATCTTTCTACCAGTCCCTCCCCCCCCCATGAGTCTATAGGAAAATGTCCTAGGTACTGTCATTTTCAGGTTCACACTACTCAACAGCCTGTAGCTATGCTACTCCATGTCTGCAGTGCACGTAGTGATTCACAGACCCTTCTCTCCCTGAACTAAGCAGCAAAAATTGGTGCCCATGTAAAATAACTGATGTGCAGTGGGACTCCCCTTTCTAAGGCCAAGGGAATCTGGGGTACAGGAAAACCAGCAGTTTGTCTGTACCTGGCCCAAAGACTAAGTTCTCTGCTAAAAGGTAAGTTCTTAGTGGAAGCAAATCACAGTGTGAGGGCCACATACTGTTTTTTTAATTTTTAGCAAGTTCAAAAAGAGAGTTACTGATGGTTTCTGAAGTAGGAGGAAGGCAGTTAGTCAAGTGGCCATCACTGGGGGAAGGCTGGCAGACAACCAGTTGTTCCACCAGGAGTGTTAGTCCAAACTAACTGCCAGTGAAGAAAAGAGAAAAAAAAGATCTGGGGTAGTGGTGCAATGAGTGTCACTGAAGAAACAAGTCACTCCCATTGCTGACATCCATCTTCATTAGCTAGGGGTAACATGCCTTGAGGTGACTGGAGCAGGCTCATCTGTGGTTTGGCAGCTCACCAATCAGCTGCAGGATGTCATCAGAGAGTTTTTTTTTTTTATTGTTCCACTGTCACTCACCCACTATCTGCCATGCATTATCTTCAAGGAGTCTCTCCATTGAGACCAGTGAGGGTTTGAATATGTCTTCAAGGGCTCCCAGGTCCAGCAGAATAGAACATGGCTCTGTGAGAGTCCAAAACATTCTATTTCTTTTTTCTTTTTGGGGTGCAGTGGTTATACCATTACATCTTATTACATTATCAAGTGTCCTACATCCATCACTCCATAGGATATAAGACTACCAAGAGAACCCCTCATTTTGTGTTATGATATGAAAACATCATAATCCTCCACCCCCAATCTATTCCATCCTATATTTAGCGTCTGACTATCAAAACCTGTTTGTAGGTGTTTTTAAGATGCTATACTATTTTAAATCCTATTTAAATCAATTAGCTTTTGTAACAGATCCCATATTTTGTTATACAGGCCCGGATATTCAAAAGGGTTGCGCCATGCGCAATAGGGTTGCGCATGCTCAAGTCCTACATTGTGCCATTCTGCAATATTCAGTAGGAGGTAGTTGCGCCACTGAAAACAGGCTGAGCAACAGCACAATGCAAATGAATGCATGCTCAACAGGAGGGGGAGGAACCATGCATAAACTGCACAGCCCGATATTCAGTTGGGCTGTGCAGAGTTGTGCAGGCGCAACCCCCAACTTGCTCCTGCACAACTTTGAGCCCAAAAAAAAAGGCTTAAGTTGAGGGCCACCCACAGGTGAGCTGCTGTATTGCAGGGTGCAACACAGCAGCTGCCACCCGTGGCTGGCCCCCAACTCAGTCCCTGTGCCCCCCCACCAGCCCGATTGCGGGCATCAATGTGGCCCCCCCTCCCGTTCACATCCCTGGTGGTCCAGTGGACCGTAATGCCCGATCGCGGGCAGAATGTAATAAGAACTGCCCCCCAGTGCCCGATCATGGGCAGAATGGCCAGAGAACCCCTCAGTGCCCGATAGGGCAGAATGTAATAAGAACCCCCCAACCCGATTATTCCCTGGTGTGGTCCAGTGGGACCATAATGCCCGATCAAGGGCAGAATGTATATTGACAACCCCCACCCAAACATCTCCTTGGTGTCTAGTGTGGCCCCCACCCACCCACCCACAAAGCCCCACCACCCGCTCCCCGGCGGCGGCGGGTGGCAGCATCCACCCGCCTGCCGCCCGCCTGACCGAGGATCTGGTCGGTAGGGCTGCATCATTGGTGCAGAGTTAGAGCCAATGGGCGTGCAGCCCATACCGTACATGACAGTCCAGAAAAAGGGTGTTTTCTTTGCTGTTTAGACTGGGGAATCTATAGCCTACTCCTATGGTGAGTTTTTTTTCATACTTTTTTGGATCCATATTTGTTCTACTTCACCTTTACCTATGTCTTGATTTTCAATTTCTTTGGCTTTTATGTTGTCTCTGATATAGAGAGCCATGCCTCCCCCTTTTATCAATGCATTATTTAAGGAAAAGCTGAAACCCTTCTATTCATTTCCCCAATTGTCCCACTTCCACAATATTTTGGTGAAATGTTTCAATAAAATCTATTCTTATAAAAATGCAACAATCTCAGATTTATATTAAATATAAAATAATATTTACATTAACTGTAAAATATATACTTCAAATTAAAGGACATACAACACAACTGTGGAATTTAACAAAGAAATCAGTCTAAAAAGAAAACGTTACAAACAGAGGAACCTCTCTGACTCTTACATATCTGTTTCCATACTCCATGGTACCTTTTCAGAAATGAAAGACTTTATTTTTGCCTTCAGGCTTTGAGATCCAAGAGTCCCAGCAGTCCCCTTTCATATAGTGGTCATTCAGCCTTATCACCGGCTTCTCAAAATGGATTTGAGTTATAGCAACAAACTTCCTGAGACATACCTTGCAGGGCTGCCCTACCTCATCACATCACTGAGAGGATTCAGCCTACTTCTTCTACAGGGTTCCTAAGTTTTATTCCTTACAAATCTTAAAACCAGATGATACCATATTAACTTGTGCCAGCAGCCCTGATGATTAAGGATTCACACTGGACAAACACGTTAATTATTTTAATTGCTCACCATTGGGTGTCTGGGAGAAAACAAAGTAGGGGATCTCCATTGTGAGCTGGATAGCAGTGAGCCAGCTGGATTTACGCTACTGCTATCAACATTCAAAATGAGTAATTTAGAGTCGTGAACCACCCTGATATTAACTGCTGGCCTCAAGTTGACATTTGAACGATACTTACATTTTTAGCCACATACACAGGGAAAATACAGGGAAAAGCTTAGCCATTTTCTTTTTACATCTTGTTACAATTACACAGATTGCATGTTACAGCACACTATATTAATAATATGATCTTTGAGGATCACTCAATACACCACTGGAAAACAAAAAGGCCCACAGACTGACAAGGACCGGGCAATGATTCACAAAACACATAAAATGCTCATTTAGGTATGACTTCTTTTTCTAACAGGCATAAAAGAAGAAGAAACATGGCATACAGCCACTACAAAAACAAATTAATCAAAACCACTTTATGACACTCCTTTATCCACTAATCATAGCAGCTTCCAGATTTGGGCAGATGAATTGCTGTGTTGGTCACCTCATCTCCACTGAAGCTCATTCACAGCATCCTTGCTGCATGGATTGTATAGTTGGTGTATTTGTTAGATGAAATAGGTCTGGTGATGGCTAGGTGGTAAACTCTTGTTTGCTGCCAAAAAATTATATATTCTTAATAGTAACATTTTGTTTCTGTCTTCCAGGTAATATGTTTGTTATCAGTCTGTCTGCGGCAGACCTCATTGTTGCTGTTTATCCATATCCTTTGCTTATCAGTTCCATTTTTCAAAACCAATGGACTTTCGGAGAAGTGCAGTGCCAGATCTCAGTGATGATTCATGGTTTGAGTTTCACTGGCTCCGTCTATAACATCATGGCAATAGCGATCAACCGGTGCTGCTGCATTTGCCATGGCAATAAGTACGACAAGCTGTACAGCATGAGGAACACCTATTGCTACATTTTCCTGATGTGGGCACTGAGCTTTATCTTGGTTTTACCAATGACCTTAGTTGGGGCTTTACAGTATCACCTATGGGTATATTCATGTACATTTATATTTATGGCAAACGTATCATTAACTATTGGTGTTGCAGTCTTCCACTTCATTATACCAGTAACTATTGTTATCTACTGCTATGTGAGGATTTGGGTCCTGGTCATACAGACTAAGTATGGGGTCACAGAGGACAGCAAACAGAAGTTGAAACCAGCAGAAGTGCAAAACTTTTTGACAATGGTTGCAGTTTTTGTGCTTTTTGCAGTTTGTTGGGGCCTGTTTAGCATTCCTGCTTTGATTGTAGGTTTCAGCCCACCAGGAAATGCACCAGCGTTTCCTGATCGGCTATTTGTTTTAGGTTACTTTACTGCCTGCTTCAACAGCTGCCTCAATGGTATGTTTTATGGGGTTTTTAATAAGAATTTCTGGCAGGAGTACATAAGAATACTTTGGTCACTGTATACATTTATACTAGGAGGGATACAAAAGGTGGGGTAGATAGAAAGACTGAAATATGCACCTTGTAAATGATAGGCTCTCTTTTTGTAACATACTTTCTTAACTTGCATAGAAGCAGCATGGTTTAAAGAGGACTGGAAATAAGCAATGGCAAATTCACTAACAAATATGTCTTGTTATTATCTGAGTTATTAAGTGTTTGATTCCCTGAATAAAATGGTCTAGTCCCTTACAGAAATATAGGTGTGCTGTGTATATGCAGAATGCATGCCACATGCTTAATTGTGTAATGTTTGCAAGCAGCTCACATACACAAAGTGATCCTAATCAAACCAGGTCTAGAAAGCAAATCAGGTTTGCATGCTGCAAGCATGACATGTGCACAGCAAGTAAGCTGGTGTAAACATCTTCTAAAGATTACATCAGGGTCACATCTTGCACGCTTGACATAAATGCAGTAGTTAAGCTGGTGTGAACATCATTTAAACATCACATCAAGTTCATATGCTGCACGCTTGCCATATGTGCAGCTGCTAAGCTGATACAAATCTCATCTAAAAAAACACGTTTCTGCTTCTTATACTACTGCTAGCATATGGAGTCATTAAAATACATTAATTCTGATGCTTTTACAAGTTGTTTAATGGCTTTCGATTTTTGTCATTAAATCGTCATTAATTTGTAAAGCATTATTTGCTTACTGCATTACATGCCTAGGATATAGCCAGTCAACACCACCCCCATTCCAGATGTATGAAGAGGGGCATCTATGTTGTGAAGCCTATCATTTTTGCTTTGGACCATGCAAATCCCATATGCATATCTAGTGCTACAAATGTGTTTCTCCATGGCTGTTTCATCTCACTGACTTTCCCTTTGTAATTGTGTATTGAGCATATACACTATGGCCATGCTCAGCACGCTTTGTGCTGAGCAGAGTCTTGGAAGTATACACCATACCTCACATTTTGTCACTGAAATGAGGGTTACATGGATACTCAAAATGAAGGACAATGAGGGGCACTAACCCACACGATGATGAGTACACATCATGAAACATGGAGACACAGTATCTCAGAACACAATGGAAACCATTGCATTTTCACCTGAGAATAAATTAAGCAGTAGTACCAATTAGTTGGGGCAGAGGTAGTTGCCCCAATATTTGTACCTTGGTTGTTCTGATGGTGTGGCAATAATGGCATTACATTTGGATTTAATCTTTTGCACAATAAGTGCCCACCTGGACTGTGTGTGCTCACGCTGCAGGTACTGTCCAGACTCGACTGTGTCTGTATTGTGTTGTCCACTCTCTCCACCTATTAGTGGTGGCACAATCACATGTGATGTGGGTTAGCTCCAGCCAAGAAAGAGAGCATGAGTCTTGCATGTGCAATACTGTCTTCCCTCCACGGAGTAGGCAGACTGCACACTACAGCTTGGAGTAGTCGGTGAGTACTGAACTCTCAATAGCACTGTTGTGTCAGCCTATTTTTCTTTTCTACTCTTAGTGAGTCTCCATCTCTCCTGGTGGCTGAAGGGGCAGAGGGTGAGCTAGAAGTTAACTCAAGACTAGGCTATCTACTTACTTCACTAGGCTCACCATGCGAAAAAGGAAAAAACAGCACAGGCCCCCTTGGCTGTAAGCTAGGCTTAGCAGCAGTGGTGACAGTGATGTGGGTGGCCATCATAGGCCTTGATCAGTGCAGTGCAGCAATAGCCACAGCAGCAACCAAGCAAGAAGCAAGCAACCCAGGTAGGGTGGGTTCGGTTGGTGAGGTGACTTGGTCGCAGACCATGTTGGGGACCTGTGATGGTCGAGTCTAACATCCAGCTTCTGGCGGAAGGAGAGAGGGGGAGCAGACTGAAAACTTGGCTGTTGGCACACTGTGCCAGGCTGCACATTCTGACCACATGACTGGGTAAGTAAAAGTGAATCATTTTTTTACAGGGGGATTGGGGAAGGGGGAAGGACTGAAATATTGATGTGCTTTTCAGGTTTCTTCATCTTTTGGTGGCTTAATGACCCATAGGGGATGGGTATTGAATGGAATGGAGTTGGGGAGAAAAATCAGGACAAAGTTCTTTTTTTTTGGGGGGGGGGCAGGAAAAAAATTGGTTAGTAACTGGGTGGGTTTAAGACCAAATCTGATGCGCTGCTCTGGGGTATATACAGATGAATCTTACACATTTGAATTTTTCCTGATTTGCATATCACTTTTCAGTCAAAACTAATTAGTTGTACATTTTAGAGATGTTACAGACATTCTAGAGCTGTCCCTTGCATTCACAGACAGTTGAGCAGTATGATATGCAGAGACTATTGGAGCCCCACTATAGTCATGCTTAAGCCTCCCCATCCCCCACTGAAGCTGACCTCCACATCCCCACACTCAGGCTCATTATGACAAAGGCCAAAGGAGACTGCAGGGGTGTACACCATTGAAATGAATGTCTTTTTTTAATTGCTATTTTATACATTATTTTTTGTACACTTTATTTAAACAACTTTCAGCAGTACATAGGAATACATACATAAACTATTATTAAAAAGGAAAATAAAAATAAGTCATTTGAGTTTACAGGCTTTCATGACACATACAGCCCCCCCTCCATCCAGTCTTTTAATTACAAGGGTTTTTCCCCCAGCTAAGTGTTTTTTATGGCATATTGTAGAGCTACTACGGATATTATAAATAAGACTTTATAAACAAATTAATCTCAGCAGATCCAAAGCCAATCAATATTTATTGTATGCTCTCCCTCTAGCTTCATCTCCACTCCTTAAATGGCAGGAAACCAGGTTTGTGACATTGCCTTCTCCACTGAGGACCATATCTCATTAAAAGTATTTGTAACCCCCAGGGGGTGCTATCCTAAGGGCTACTACCCCTGTCTGCCCTAACTGTAACAGGGTGAGGGACCCAGATCCGTTGGCGGATGCCTCCACCCAGAGGTCGGGGTTAGAACAGTCGAAGTTGACTCAGTCACAGCCGTCTGGGTTGGTGCAAGCCCCCTTTCTTCCCACTAGTGGCCCACACAGTTCAATTTCAGTGTCCTTACCATATACACTTACCCTCCCGGCTCGAACCAATCAGCTCACTCCGGGGGCCCTCTGAAAAGTAAGGTACAGTTACACAATATTCACTGTGCAGTATTTCATCATTAATACACAAACTAGCCAGTGTACTTTTGCAAAACAAGCAATCTGATTTATTTAAGGGGAGATAACAAGGACCGGGGGGAATCAGGCTGATTGGCTTACCACTACAATATATGAGTATCTACCTAGGGCTCTGTGCACAGGCCTAACCTATAAGTTACTGTCTATGGGTACCCAAGGCCTAAAGGCTAGTTCCTCGATGCAGCTGGTTGGGGCCCTGACACAAATGAGCATTTAATTCCTACGAAGATTAGATGGAGCCAGCAGGCCCAGACAGTGTCATCAGTACAGAACCAAAACCGTTCTGCCCTCACTAGGACCCTTGGCCAGGGAGCTACCCTGATTTAGTATTCACGACTCCAGCAGACAGAGCGCTCTTTCGCCTCCCTCAGGACTGAGCCTGTACTCCAAGCACTTCTCCACACATTTATATGCAAGGCAGAGGGGCACCATACCAGGCAACTGCTGTCCTTCTCGATCACCTGCCCGCCATACACTGGGCTCAACTGATGCAGCTTCACTGTTCCTGACAGACCGAGCACGATTCAAGCAGATTCTCCAGTCCTCTACAGGGTGAGCCTGGTAGGTAGCCGTGCTCCTGCATGGCCTCCTCTGACCGCTTCCCAGCAGATTTAGTCCGGACTTGCTGGCGTTTACAAATGCCTGATGCTGGCCTTACTTGAGCTTCCCGCGTGAACGCTCAACTGGCGCTGAAGCCCCGAACTCCTTGCTCACTCACAGGCACAACGTCTCTGCCCCTTGGCAGTTCAGGCGGGGAATCCACATTCAGGCACCACCTGATCCCATTGGAGGGCTGCAGATGCCAGTCACTTAATTTTGCCTTCATTGGTGCAAAAAGGCACCATGGTCCAGACTTCGCTTCCCAGAATTACTAGCTGTGTCTTCATTGGTCAGTCGGCTCCCTAGAGAGTCCTAATTCTGGTTGGTCAAACAGATCTCCATTTTAGAGTTCCCCCATTTCCCATTGGCCCATTTCAATAGTCCAGGTCCCAAATGGAGGGGCCAAGCACACACAGTACCAGCTGCAAAAAAAGCAGGTTAGACAAACTGTAATTCCACTAATACTCTAACTAATTATAGCCAAACAGTTACATCTTTCAAAGGTGCTCCCATTGCGCTTTTCAGCGACTACATAAAGGGGGAGATTTCCCCTCAGCTTAGGCGGGATTCGAACAGAGAAACCCCAGTCCCCCCATTCAAACCACTAAAGTCTGCAAGCAGGCAGCTCTTAAAGAGACAGTACTGGAGGCTTTAAAAGCACTCACTACCCCCACATCTAGCAGCCTTACGCCGAACACCAATTAGGCATGGAGCATTTAGACAAGCTCGAGAAGGCTTTTAGGAACCCCCATTTATAGGGGGTTACACACTTCCTGGCATGGAAAGAACTTGGCATCCGCGTCAAGTAGTTACCCTTAAATCACTTTAAGGCAAAACTGTTTGAATTAACAGCACATTAAACTTCTGATTGCACACATCACATAGTTCACTTTTTACCTATACAACAGTACACATATTACAACCCCTTTCTTTTATACATCAGGTCATTACTTCCTGGCTATGACACTTGGATAAAGGGGGCCCTTCTCTATCCCCTACCTGAGGGCTAACTGGGGCAGTAGCACTATACTCACAGGGTAATACTAACAGTTGTGCAACCTCCCCCAAAACTAACTTAGGCAATGAACTTGGAGATACATAGACCCCCTTATGGACTACATTTAATGGCTGGTACACAGACTGACCCAGAGACTCATAACTTAACCTTATTACAGGCCGTACATCTCAGCCAGTGCGTCCAGGGGTCTCAGTAAAATCGGCCATGGGCCCTGTCTCCATTTCCGCCTCATTTAGATTAGTAGAGGGAACCTCTACAGGAGAAGGGGACCCCGTGCCCATAGTACTTTCGGGGACATGACCCTCTATATCAGGACCCACACTACTGAGTTCAGTCAAGGGCACTTCTGGCACTACTGGGATGCTATCAGGGCACTCAAAGCATTCTTCTTGCTCAGGCGGATCCCGAACAGATTCCCCCACATCACTTTCCCCTTCTGAAAAGTTAGACAGTTCAGCCAGCCCAGATAATTCAGCCAGACTCATAGACCCTACTTCTTCGGCTTTGAGGCCACTCACTTCATTCTGGGGGGGCATGGGCTCCAAAGACAAAGCTGGGGGCTCAGACAGTCCATAAAACCCAACTTCATCCCCAGAGTAAGCTAGGGGATTGCCTTTAAAAAGTTGACTCAGTTCATAAGAGGGGTAATACTCCACATCACATTCACTGTCTTCAGCCACAGACGGGGGATCAATTTCAGCAGGGGGAAAAGGGGAAGACTCCCAGGCTTTAAGTTCTGAGGAGTCAACCCCTCTGACTCTCTTTTTGGCAGCAGCTCTAGTTATAGGCCCAGAGGGAGGGGCATTAGGAGGCGCAGTCTCTATCAAAATCTGTCCAATTGGCAGCAGGTGATTTCAGTGTAAAGTTTGTACATCTTTTGAGTTGTTTTCAGGCCTTACTTTGTACACAGGCAGATCATCTAGTTTGTCCACTACAGTGTGAGGGAGATGGTGCCATCGATCAGCAATCTTGTGTTTGCCATGCAGTCTCAGATTTCTTAGCAATACCTGATCCCCCTCCTGGAGTTCCTGTGCCTTCACCTTTTTATCATACCTCTCTTTGTTGGCCAAGTTCCTTTTGGCAGCCATGGTTTGAGCCAGTTGGTACGCATGATTTAGTTGGGCCTTTAACTTTTGCACATATTGCAAATAATCATCAGCTTGAACCCCATCAGGAGAGACCCCAAAACACACATCTACTGGCAATCGAGCTTCTCTTCCAAACATCAGCCGGTAGGGGGAGAACCCAGTGGCATCACTTTTGGTGTAGTTGTAGGCCTGTACCAGGGTGCTAATTTGTTGGCTCCATCTAGGCTTGTCTTTTGGGTGGAGCGTGCCTAGCATATCTAGCAAGGTGCGGTTGAAACATTCAGGCTGGGGGTCCCCCTGGGGGTGGTAAGGGGTAGTTCTGGACTTCCGCACCCCCCAAAAAGATAGCATCTCTCTAATCAGATGGCTCTCAAAATCTCTCCCTTGATAGGAATGGATTCGCTGGGGGGCCCCATAACGAACAAAGAAATTCTCAACGAGAACTTTAGCCACCGTGGTTGCCTTCTGATTCTTGGTGGGGAAAGCCTGGGCATATCAAGTGAAATGATCAGCGACCACCAATGTGTTGCTGATGTTTTTCAGATCAAGTTCTAAGCTCAGGAAATCAATGCAGACCAACTCCAGAGGGGTGCTGGTAGTGATGTTAACCATGGGGGCAGCTCTCTGAGGTAGGGCTTTTCTTTGCAAACAGCAGCCACAGGTCTTAACATACTGCTCTACGTCTGCACGCATTTTGGGCCAGTAGAATTGGGTCCACACCAGGTCAAGAGTTCGGTCAATGCCAAGATGCCCCAAGTGGTCATACAGGGACCTCAACACCAGTTCTCTAAAAGCAGTGGGCAGCACCAGCTGTTGTTTGTCTATTCACCCCTCTTTGTTTACAGTCTCCCGATATAACAGTTTATTGTTCAGCTTCAACTTTGGGCCTTCTTTTTTTTACAACAGGACAGTTCTCAAGTCAGCAGACCACAGTTGGGACACATCTCTCCCTGCTTGCAGCGCCTCTACAACAGGGTGTATCATGGGATCTCGAGACTGAGCCAGCTGGAGGCTATCATTATTGAACTGAGGCAGCATACTAGTGTCTAATGCAGAAAAGTGGCAGTAAGCAGCAGGCACACAGTTCTCAGATAGACCCAAGCAATCCACCATGCAGTCCACAGTATCAGGAGTCACCTGTTCCTCCTTGTCGAAATTTTGGCAAAGGGCTCTAATGTCAGGCTCAGACAATCTGATCCAATCGGCTTGGGACACAGGCCTCCGAGAGAGAGCATCAGCATCTATATGGTTGAGGCCTGCTCTGTACTCAATAGCATAGTTGTATGTGGATAACACAGAGAGCCACCTATGACCAGTGGCATCTAGTTTAGCTGATGTCTGCACGTATGTCAAACGATTATTATCAGTTTTCACCAGTATCTTAGCTCCATACAAATAGTCATGGAATTGATCAACAATAGCCCTCTTTAGAGCCAGGAACTCTAGTTTGTGCACTGGATAATTCTTTTCAGAAGGAGTCAAACTGTGGCTGGCAAAAGCTACCGGTCTCAGAACGTTTGAGTGCTCTTGGTACAATACGGCCCCCAATCCTTGCAGACAGGCATCAGTATGAAGAACATAGGGTTCGGCTGGGTCAGTATAGGCCAAAACTGAGGCATGAGTAAGTTGATATATAATGTCATAGAAAGCTTCCTCACAGTCAACAGTCCAGTGAGTACCAAACACATAATTTGGGTGGAAATAAGTCTTTTCAGTCCCAGATTGTGCAGTCTTCTTATATTTCTTATGGGTCGGGGGGTACCCTTGAGTGAGATTAAGCAGGGGCCGGATCACCTGAGAGTAGTCTCTAATAAATCATTGGTAGTACCCACAGAACCCCAGGAACTGCTGTAGCTCGTTCAAATTTCTGGGTTGGGGCCAAGTGGTTAAAGCCTCTACTTTGCTGGGGTCAGTCTCTATGCCTTCAGTGGATACTATGTGGCCCACACACTTCACAGAAGTTTGAAAGAATTGGCGTTTGTCTATAGATAACTTAAGACCGAAATCCTTCAGCTGGTCCAGGACCTTGAACAACCCACTTTTCATGTTCTTCCAATGAGCTGCCAAACACTATGACATCATCTAAATAAACCAAACACTCGAGCAAGTTCATGTCCCCAACAGCACGTTCCATCAGGCGCTGAAAGGCAGCTGGGGCACCTGAAATCCCTTGAGGCATCCGGATAAACTCATAGAAACCTAGGGGGCAAATAAACGCAGTCTTCTCTCGATTCTCTGAGGCCATTGGGATCTGATAGTACCCACTGCGGAGATCTAACACCGAGAACCACTTACTGCCGTTTCGACAGTCCAGGGCATCCTGTATGCCTGGCATGGTATACTGGCCAGGGATGGTCTGCCGGTTCAGGGTACAGTAGTCCACACACATTCGAACGGCCCCATTCTTTTTCCTAACTACCACAATGGGGGAAGCATAAGGGCTCCTGGATTCCTGTATCACACCAGCAGCAAGCATCTCTTGCAGATGCCATCTCACATTGTCTATGTCAGCAGGGGCCAGCCGCCGAGACTTCTCTCGAAAAGGCCTTTCATCATGCAGGCGAATGTGGTGTTCGGACCCCTGCACACCCCCCACATCCCATTCTTTTAGGGAAAATACCTGGTCTCTTTGTGCAAGCTTCTCACTGACCCTTACTTTCCATTCAGCAGGCAACAGGGAGTCACCGAAATCAAAAAAGTTGGGCGTGACTCTGTCATCCTTCCCCAAACCCTTGCTATTGGGGAGCACTGCAGCGTCCGCACAATGCACACTAGCCAGGGTGCAGCCCCTATTTACTCAAATCTCTTTGTCAGACACATTATGAATTTGAACCATCACTCTCCTGGCATAAGCATGGACTCTGGCAGGCAAGATACTGGGTTTGACCAGCAGTCCCCCAGGTAACTTTCCTTCCCCAAGGGCATCCAGCATCAATAGTTTATTCTTGACATCCTTTTTAAGCTGGTCCTCTCCTTGCAAAATATACTGGGCATTTGGGGCTAATAGCAATGGCTCTGGATCCTTCCTCCAGACAACACCCACTGGGCCTTCAGTCTTCTCCTGACTAGCCTTCCTCTGAGTCTCATAGGCCTTCTGGATCAAAGCGGGTATCCTAAGAGCTTGCCCAGTCCTGGACACCTGCTTTTCAGAACACAATTGAGCTAGTCGACCAAACATGTGAGCATTGTCCCAATCAACAAAGGTACCTCATCATACAGTCCAGTGGGGGGGGGGGCAGATTAAAGCCAAGGTTTCCACCTGTTCATCCACCCCAGCCACAGAAGTAGGAAATGACAACCAGATCCAGATATACCCCAAATACAGATAAGCCTTGTCACTCAGCCCCCATACATGTAAACCATCCAAGGGTTGTAGTGGCACCTCAGGTAGATGAGTCTGATACCAGTCCTGGAACATAATGGTCACCTGAGAGCCACTATCCAATACAGCTCCAGTGGGAATCCCATTTACTCGCATTGGGGCCTCAATTGAGGGCCCTACCACATCAGACCATTTGGGGGGAACGGCGTTGACAGTTGCTTGGGCATTGGCCCGGGTCACAAAGCCCTTCCTAGGGGGTCGGATGTAGGCCCTGCGATGCCAGGTAATCAGTCTACTGTTGACCTTCCTTAAATTCTCCAGCAACCGGCACTCAGTCTGAAAGTGTCCATCCTCCCCACAATGGTAACAGAACTTGGGGTCCCGGGGGTCTCTATTGGGAGGGGAATACTTCACCTGTGGGGGGCCATCTGGAGGGTGAGGGAACTCCCCTGGACTAGGGTGTTTGTTTCTAGGTAACTCTGGTTCCCCAAACCTAACAGGGTGGGTAGTGGTTTGCTTCAGGTCCCTCACTAGTTCTTATAAATTTCTGATCTCAGCCCTCAACTCAATTTCTACTTAGGGATCAGAGGAAATGGCATGCACCCCCAACCCTCCTTGTAATTCTGGGGACACATCAGGCCCCCCTGAAGGGTGGGTCTCATCGGGTTCACTAGACTCAGGGGTTTGGCACAGATTCACAGCCCCCACATAGGGTTCCCAACCCCTCCTCATCAGTCTCTACTTCTCTAATCTCTCTCATCAATTGACAGTATTCAGGCGGGGCAGCTCGCCAATCATGTAACTTAAGTTTTAACAGTATCACACTGGAAAATCTAATAGAATTTAAGACATGTTCCAACCTGACCTGGTTTAATGCTGGGACGGTGATCCCCCCCCCCATTCGATAGATCTTCTGTAAAGCCCTTTCCACCCTAGTAACAAAGGTGGAAAGCTTTTCATTCCTCCACTGCTTAGCAGACTTGAATTTCCATAATAAGCCTTCCCCAGTTTCTGTGCTTCCAAACACCCCCTCTAAAGCAGAAAGATACTCTGCTGCGGTAGCGTCTGGGTTAGTAGCCCCTAAAAACCAAATGGCTTCTAAAGCCGTACCCTGCAGGCTCTCCATCAGTCTCTTTCGTTTCTCCCCCTCAGAGCACTGCCACTCCTGGCTGCCACTCCTGGACTAAGGGGGTGGCATAGTCCATCCATGCCTACAAATCATCCTTCCCTGACGGCATGAGCACTGTGCCAGGAAAAAGTTTTAGCCTACGGTACGAATCTAGCTGTATAGGGGGATCCACTAGGGGTGGTGGGGACAAAATAGAACTTTTGGGGGGGACCAGAGAGGTACCTGGGGGGTGGGATCACTGGAAAGATCCAAAGCCTGCAGTAACTCCTGGGTGGTCCTCCCCTCCATGGCCAACAATTTAAGCAGTTTATCTTTGAAACTATTAGTCTGGGGAGACCCCCCCCCAAGGGTAACTGACCCACTCCAGATGTGAATAACCCTCCACCCCTGTTGGGCACCTTCCGGGTAAATCACTGGGGGTACCCTCTCAGGGTCAATGGCTACATTACATAACAGTAGCACCAGCAAAGTCTGATCGAGTAGGTCAGCCATACACCCTCTCACCTCTACCTTACCCAAACACTTAACCCGCTCCACCACGGAAATAAGGTCAGCGTGCATTGTCCCTAGAGGTACATCTAGCAGTAACACAATTCTCTGAGAGTCCAACTCTTCAGCTTCACCCCAACCCATCAGTTTATGTACCATTGTCTTAATGGGGTCCAACTTAATTTTAGCCATGATATCCCCTTCCAGCTTTTCCTTCAGTTTATCCATAGTTAGGTATTTCGTCCACTCGGCCACTAGGGGACACTGATCCCAGCAGTGCCTCCACTATGTAACCCCCAGGGGGCGCTATCCTAAGGGCTACTACCCCTGCCTGCCCTAACTGCAACAGGGTGAGGGGCCCAGATCCATTGGCGGGTGCCTTCACCCAGAGGTCGGGGTTAGAACAGTGGTGGTTGACTCGGTCACAGCCCTCTGGGTTGCTGCAACCCCCCTTTCTTCCCACTAGTGGCCCACACAGTTCAATTTCAGTGTTCTTACCATATACACTTACCACCCCCGGCTCGAACCAATCAGCTCACTCCAGGGACCCCCTGAAAAGTAAGGTACAGTTACACAATAATCACTGTGCAGTATTTCATCATTAATACACAAACTAGCCAGTGTACTTTTGCAAAACAAGCAGTCTGATTTATTTAAGGGGAGATAACAAGGACCGGGGGGAATCAGGTTGATTGGCTTACCACTACAATACTGTATATGAGTATCTACCTAGGGCTCTGTGCACAGGCCTAACCTATAAGTTACTGTCTATGGGTACCCAAGGCCTAAAGGCTAGTTCCTCGATGCAGCTGGTTGGGGCCCTGACACAAATGAGCATTTAATTCCTACGAAGATTAGATGGAGCCAGCAGGCCCAGATAGTATCACCAGTACAGAACCAAAACCGTTCTGCCCTCACTAGGACCCTTGGCCAGGGAGCTACCCTGATTTAGTACTCATGACTCCAGCAGACAGAGCGCTCTTTCGCCTCCCTCAGGACCGAGCCTGTACTCCAAGCACTTCTCCACACATTTATATGCAAGGCAGAGGGGTACCATACCAGGCAGCTGCTGTCCTTCTCTATCACCTGCCCACCATACACTGGGCCCAAACGATGCAGCTTCACTGTTCCTGACAGACTGAGCACGATTCAAGCAGATTCTCCAGTCCTCTACAGGGTGAGCCTGGTAGGTAGCCATGCTCCTGCACGGCCTCCTCTGACCGCTTCCCAGCAGATTTAGTCTGGACTTGCTGGCTTTTACAAATGCCTGACGCTGGTCTTACATGTGCTTCCCGCGTGAACGCTCAACCGGCGCAGAAGTCCCGAGCTCCTTGCTCACTAACAGCCACAACATCTCTGCCCCTTGGCAGTTCAGGCAGGGAATCTGCATTCAGGTGCCACCTGAGCCCATTGGAGGGCTGCAGATGCCAGTCACTTAATTTTGCCCTCATTGGTGCGAAAAGGCGCCATGGTCCAGACTTCACTTCCCAGAATTACTAGCTGTGCCTTCATTGGTCAACCGGCTCCCTAGAGAGTCCTAATTCTGGTTGGTCAAACAGATCTCCATTTTAGGGTTCCCCCATTTCCCATTGGCCCATTTCAATAGTCCAGGTCCCAAATGGAGGGGCCAAGTGCACACAGTACCAGCTGCAAAAGAAGCAGGTTAGACAAACTGTAATTCCACTAATACTCTAATTATAGCCAAACAGTTACATCTTTCAAAGGGGCTCCCATTGCGCTTTTCAGCGACTACATAAAGGGGGTGATTTCCCCGCAGCTTAGGCAGGATTCAAACAGAGAAACCCCAGTCCCCCCATTCAAACCACTAAAGTCTGCAAACAGGCAACTCTTAAAAAGACAGTACTGGAGGCTTTAAAAGCACTCACTACGCACTCATCTAGCGGCCTTAACGCTGAACACCAATTAGGCACGGAGCATTTAGACAAGCTCCGGGAAGGCTTTTAGGAACCCCCATTTATAGGGGGGTTACATATTCAATTGTCCTCTAACGGAGTATTGAATTATTTCATACTTCATGCAGTCTAAAAGTGCATTAGTCCATTCGGCTATAGTTGGAGTGGACTGAAGCCTTCAGTGCATAGCAAATACCACCTTCAACCCCATCACATTTCCTAACCTCTATAGAGTAAAACCAGGTTTTGTGTAGGTTTTCC
Organism: Neoceratodus forsteri; assembly: GCA_016271365.2. Classification (NCBI taxonomy): domain Eukaryota; kingdom Metazoa; phylum Chordata; order Ceratodontiformes; family Ceratodontidae; genus Neoceratodus; species Neoceratodus forsteri. The sequence goes on from CM028138.1 coordinate 513,432,795, forward strand.
TCCCATCTGGCTCAACTGGGGGCAGGCCAAGGAGAATCTCCACTGGGTCCAACCTGAGAGGGACATCAACTAGTTTAGAGAGTATTTCCTGTACTCCCATCCAGAAATGTTGGACCTGATTACATTGCCAAATCATATGAAAAAATACTCCATTATGAATCTGGCCTTTAGGGCAGGGGGAAAGTCCTGTTGATTAATTATGTGCGCCAGCCATGGAGTATGATATGTTCTGTGTAAAACATTGAATTGAATGGCTTTAGCTCTGTTATTTACTGAACATTTGAGACAATTGTTTAAAATAGAAATCCATTCCCCTCCAGTCAAGCCATCAAGTAAAAAGGTAGATTCCCATTTGGCTTTGGTAGCCTCCATGTAATCCGGTAGAGCCCCTATTAATATTTTATATGTTTGTCTTAGGGATTTGAGCAAAGGTTGGTCTGATTGCCCCCAGAACAATTCCTCCAGCGGGGACAGTGCTCCCCCATGCAGATCCACTCTGCCACTCAACACCTCATATCCCTCTTTAATTTTAACATATTGAGGGAGGTGAGATTTATTGATAGAATAGTTTTTTAGCAGATAATCAAAAGAGCATACTATACCGCCCTGTAGAATATGTTGAATCTGAGAAACCCCCCCAATAGCCCGCCTTCTCAGAACTGGATAATCCCAAATGGACTATCCCCCTCCCTGTTGTAAAAGCCGGGTAAGAGAAGCTTCAGGAGACAAGTCAACCTCCACTCCTATCATATCATGAGCAAGCTTCCATGCTCGCACCATATTCCTTGTGAGAGGACTGGCAGGGTTGGGCAGGGACTCCACCTCACCACAAAGTGCGAAGAAGCAGTGGTACAGTGAGGAATCCCCTGAATTCTTCATCTTCACCCAAGCCAGCTGGACCTCCGGACTCTTCAACATGTCCTGAACATGGGCAACCTGAGCTGCCACCCAATAGTGTCTCACACTGGGGAGGCCCAAACCACCTGTACTTTGGAGCTTCCACAAAAGAGATTTCTAAATCCTGGGTCTCTTGTTATTCCAGAGGAGTTGTGTAATAGAACCTTCAATACTATTAATATATTTTTGGGGAACCTTCAAGGGGATCACCTGGAAAAAATATAAAAATTGGAGCAAAACTGACATTTTTATCAAGCTTACCCTCCCTAGCAAGGTCAAAGGCAAGGCCCTCCATGAGAGCCAATTATCTTTTATTTTAGAGATCAACCCTTTCATGTTAGTTGCAATCATTGAGGAAAGTTTAGAAGGGATTTGAATATCTAAATATTTTACTGATTTAACTGACTGAATTATGTGTTGAGCTATCCGAATTGGACCCCTATCCTTCCCCACAGGCATCCATTCACTCATGCCCCAATTAATCTTACGTCCAGAGAGAGAACCATATTTATCAAAAAGTTGGGATAGTGCCAACATCGTCTCTCCCAGAGAATCCAAAAAGAGAAGGACTTCATCAGCGAAGAGTGAAATCACATGTTCCTGTCCCTTCCATGTAAGACCCTGAATTCTAGGGTGGGATCTAATGCTTTGTGCAAGAGCTTCAATGGAGAGGACATATATTAAAGGGGATGGGGGCACCCCTGCCTGGTCCCTCTTGTCAATGTGAAGGGGGATGAAATAATATTATTAGTAAGAATTTGGGCTTTTGGGGATCTATACAGTACTTCCAACCATTTCATCATTCTAAGGCCCAGACCGAACTTCTGCAAGACTGCCATTATGAAGGGCCATTCAACATGGTCGAAGCCTTCTCTGCGTCAAGTGATAGTAGGCCCCCCCTTCCTTCCTTGGCCATAAGTGAACTATATTGAGGACCCACCTAATATTATGTTTAACCTGCCTTCCATGAACAAAACCCCCTTGATCTAGGTGGACCAGCTTGGGAAGAATATCTTCCAGCCTATTGGCCAACAATTTCGCTAGGATCTTATAATCAGCTTTGAGTAAAGATATTGGGCAGTACAAGGAGCCCCAGAGGGTTTTTTTTTTCCTTCTTTAGGTAAAATAGTAATTGTGGCTAATTCCTGTAAGGGACGGAGGAAGAGCTCCTTCCTCTAGGGCCTCCTGTATCATTTCCTTCATTAAAGGTCCCAACCCCTCCCATAGCAACTTATAAATCTCAGCCTGAATGTCATCAGGTCCCAGTGCTTTTCCCCTCTTAACTTACCATACAACCTCCTTCAGTTCCTCTAAAGTTATAGGGCTGTCTAATTTATTAAGTCTAGATTGCCCACTACGGGTAGAGTGATGTCATTCAGAAACTCCCCCGGTCAGCTCCCTGAGGATGCTCAGAGGAATATAATTGGGAGTAATAGGCTTTAAAGGCATTGTTTATTTTCTGTTGGTCGTAGGTAATCCCCTCTCCTTTCATTTCCACCCCCTGAACAGTCCTCCCCGCTCTTTACTGTTTAACTAAACTTGACAACCACTTCCCAGCCGTGTCCCCTTCAAAATAAGAGTATGACTTGGTCAAATTTAGGGCTCTTTCAATATGCTGAATAGAGATTTGATTTAACTCACATTTTAAGGCTTTTAGTTCTGAACATTTAGATTGATTTGGTATCACCATCAAGTCTTTTGTCTAGTTTCAAAATTTGGACCTCTAATTCCTGTTCCCTCCCAAGATTCTTTTTCCTTTTATAAGAAGCAAATGAAATGGTCTCTCCCTGAATACTAGCCTTGAGAGTCTCCCAGATTGTCCTAATATCTGTGTCTCCCCTTTGATTTACCTGAAGAAAAGCAGAGATGAGCTGTTTTAGCTGATGGAGAAAGTCTGAATCCCCCAAGAGATTACAGTCCATGCGCCACATGGGGACCCTCTCGGGTTTCCTCTCCTCCTCCAAAATCACTCTTAAAGGGGAGTGATCTGAGATCAATAATGGACCATACTCAACTTCTATGACACTTCCCAGCCTAGCTTTTGTTAGAAAGACATAATCTAGTCTCATGTAGAGCCTATGAACATGAGAATAAAAGGAGTATTCTCTAGAGGAGGGGTGGCAGAATCTCCATGCCTCCTGCAGTGATCTCCCATCCATCATTTGGTGTAAGGTTTTGACACTTTTAGGACATGGACCTTTTCTCACCCCGGAATAATCTAAAAGTGGATCCCAATATGTATTCATGTCACCCCCTATAATTATATCATCTGGGAAAGGAGCCAGGGTTGTCTCTAGGTGGGTAAAAAAATACAGGGAGTCTATATTTGGGCCATAAATTGAAACCAGTGTAGTAGGAGTGCATCCAAAGTCTACCACCACTACCACAAATCTCCCCTGAAGATCAGTCACTGAGGATAGAATCTTATGGGGGAAACCAGGTCTAATCCAAACTGTGACTCCACGGGCTTTAGATGTGAACGTGGAAGCAATCAGCGTACCTCCCCATGAACTATGTAAACCATCTAATTCATTGCTATTAGAGTGCAGCTCTTGTAGGAATACTACATCTCCTTTCATTTTATGTTTGATTTGGGTGTAAACCCTTTTCCTTTTTGTCACTGTATGCAGCCCATTAACATTCCAAGATATTAACACAATTTTAGCCATTTGGAGTTCGAGGATGAATTGTTCGACATAGCCAGCCTTTCACATATAACATATTATATCCTTCTTTCCACTGCTGATGAACATTTTTAACTTTTCCACAAAACCATTGAACTGAACTACTTATTCCCAAACCCCCCCAGTAACATCCCCATTCATGAACAATAACAAAATACTCCATTCCCCCCCCTCCCAACCACTAAACTGACTAACTAGGTATGATACCCCAAATCTCCTCCCAAATCCCATAATAGAACCCCAGCTAAGTACAACCCTCTACTTCTCGTGGATTGAGCATCAATCCCTTGCAAACCTTGAGCATTTAAATACTAATTAGATACCAAAGCCTGGTAAACCTTCTTTTATATCAAAATGAAAAGGCACTACTCCACTGATGAGAGCATTAAACTAAGATGTACTTTAGTAAATCAAGTCTGGGCTGCACAGAGAAAATAATTAAATTGCCTTATTGTTTGAGGAGGATCCCTGAGACCCTTCACCCCCTACTGAAAATGGAATAGAGGCAAGAGGGCTCAAAATTATGGATATTTCAGCATTATCCCAAGTGCTCATACTTAAGAAAATAATTAAAGATCGATCCTCCCTTCCAAGCCCTTACCATCAGGGCTAAAAAAAAAAAAAGAAAACACAGTATCTCCAGCCCTGGAACCCCCCTCGCCAGCTTCAGTTAATACTAATTTCCCCATAAGCATATAGTAAAAATCTACTGACAAATTGAACTTCACTCCTTATCAGTTGTGATATGACAAACACATTAGTTGAAAAAAGCAAAAATAAACAAAGAAAAAAGAGCCATCTACAGCTAGAAGCTGAGTTACTTTCCATACTGACAGTAAGTCTTTAACTGTCCCAACGACTCCACCTTTCAAATCGAGGGTCTCCCTTAACAAACCAAGAAGGAGAGGAAGGTGGAACCCCCAAATCCAGCTCTTATAGGCCCCAGAAGGAGTTATGGATCAGAGAATCGCTCCCCCCCCCAGCAGTCAAGGAAAGACAGTACCTTAGGCTAGGATTAGACACAGAAATAAAATCACGTGGGCTTCTGTTTTTCCAGTTCCCTAATGAATTACATAGCTGCCATCAGATCATTGAAGGCCTTCAAGTTACCTCCCACAGGGTGCACAATCAGCCGAGCTGGGTAGATCAATGAAAAGGGACAGTTAATGGAGTGGAGCACTCGGCGGACCTCCGCAAATGCTTGACGCTGCTGTTGAAGGAACCTGGAGTAGTCTGGATAGAGACTGATGCATCTTTGCTTCATGAGGATAACGCCAATTTTCCATGCTGCTTCTAGGACTAACAACCTATCCTGGTAACATAGAAATTTGACAATAATATGTTTAGGCTTCTGGTCTGGGGATGGTTTCGGCCCCGGAGCTCTATGGGCCCTTTGTACCTCCAGAGAAGTATCCTGTAGGAGCTTTAAAGTATTCTTAAACCAGTCTTGTAAGAAAGTAATACAGTTTTTCCCCTTAGCACCCTCCGGGAGGCCGATCATATGAATGTTCCATCAGCACTCTGTGTTTTCATGGTCATCTAATGAATGCTTTAAGTATTCTGTCTCCTTCAATGCCTTAGCCAGTTCAATCGCTTGAGAGGTGGATTTGTCTTCTTGTTCACTAAGGTGCTATTCTTAGCTTATGAAGTGCCGTTCATGTGTCTCGACTTGTTCTGAGGTGGCATTAATGGCCTGCTGCAAATGCTGAATTTGAGCCGTTATGTTCTCTAAGCCTGCTTCCATTCTAGAACCCTAATCATATTTTAAATCTTTGATGAGCTTCTCTAATTGCTGGTAACCCTCAGCCATAGCTTGGAAAGATTTTAATTTCGGATTCTCTGTCCCCGAGGGTTTCTTCAGCTGATTGAAACAACTGCAAGTTTCCCGGAGAGTTATCCAACTGCATAGGGCTTTTGGCTAGGGGATTCTGAAGAGCCGATTTGAAGGCTATCTTAGGTTGCTTTTTCCCCAGTTTTTGTGAGGATGACATCAGCACTACGTTGTTGTTCTGTTCAAGTATCAAGATTAGGGAAATGAGTTAGAGTTAAAGGAAATTGCAAGGGATGGTTGAAGAGCTCTAACTTTATGCTGCCATCTCATTCAGCTGCTAGGCCACACCCCTATTTTATACATTATTGATGGAGAGTTGGAGATTAATGAAGGCCACTGCTTTGACTAACAAGGGCCTTGTTAGTAGAACAGTAGTCTTCATTATTCTCCAACTTACCATCATAAGGTATAAAATAGTAACAACAAATGACTTCATTCATTTCAAGGGGATATGCCTCAGCACTCTGACCTATGGACATCATCTCTTAAAGATTCTTGCATCTAGCTAATTAGTACTCAAGTAAGAGACTTTTTACTTATATCTATACTTGGTGGGTTGTCTGTACCAGCATGGCCATACCCGCCACATTGTATGTGCATGGCGGGGGGGGGGGGCTGGCCAAATAGGTGTGTGTAAGTTATTGCTACTTTTCTGTTTGCACCATAAATCTTGTTTGCATTGAAGTCTTTTCCCAGCAGTCCCACCCCCACCAGTTCAGTGAAGGAATTGTGTAGTGGTACTGGTTGAGGAATGTGCCTCTGTCCTACCATCCCCACTCTTCCAGAGCCCACTATAGTCCCACCACTCCTCCTGCCTGGCATTCTCTGAGGTAAGAATGGCAGACTTTGTGGCCCCTGGGTGAGGGAAGAAGTCCCCCAAATGCTAGCCAGCTCAACCTAGACTCTGGCAACCTACTCTCTCAACCCAGAAATGTATGTGCAGATGGAGCAGCACTGCAGTTTCCAGAAGGTCTCCAAAAACTGCCACCCTACAGCCACTGCACTGCACTGCACTGCTCCCAGCATTCTCAAATTCTGTTCCCCCTGTGTTACCTGGAAAACCTTTTGTACCCTTACTCCTGATAGGGTGTTTCAAGTTTTACCCATTTTAGTTTGTTTCTATTTGTGTTTCCACTAGTTTTGTTTAAATCTCTTCATACTCCTACCCTTGAGAGGGTGTTACAGCTATTCACAGTTTTGGCATACCCTTGACCTTATGCCCTTCACAGCAGTGACTGTTACGCAGTAGTGAAAAGGTGCCTTGCCTCAATCGACCAGCAGAGCCTCCCACTTCTGCGCTTCTTTCTGCTGATGCCTACCAATGCCTATTGTGCCAGTTAACTGTTCCTCTCATTTGTCTGGACATAAGTGTGATGGACATGTTAGAGTGGAATTGCTTTCATAGTACTCTTGCAAGAAGGTGCCAAGCCTCTGTCAGCTCCACCCTCCAATTACACACCTGATTCATGTGTGTTTGTATCTGTTTCGGTTAGAATTATTATCCATATGGAAATATTTCAAATTGTCTGCTCCAGAGTGTTATAACCCAGTGAGGAGACCTAGCCTATGATTGGCAATAATCTCCCACCATACACACACACACAGACACACGCACACGCACACACCATCATGTACTAGGTTGCAACACCAGGCTATATGCAGCATTATCACAAAAATTAAGAAAGAAATAACAGATTGACAGTAAAGTATCATAACCCCACATCCACATATAAGTGATCATAGATTTGAATTGGAGGGTGGGTACGTGATGACTGAAATCCTCTTTTATTATTTACCAGATATCAATCCCTCTGAATACACTTGTTCACATCAAAGTCTCTACAGTTTTTTATAATGCTGACAAAAATAAATGTAATGCAGTTAACCAGCTACGGAGTTACAGAGTTAGCCTGTGGAAATAACGCAGCGAGCAGCACAACAAATGTGAAATGTGCAACAAGCATAAAAAACATACATCCCAAAACATGTAAATAAATGTTACCTTAACATCCAGGAATAAACAGACATACCTGCCAACACAAATCAGCACTATCTCTCCTAGGACAAAATGTGACCCCCCCCCCCCAAGAATCCAATCAAGAACCAGAACACACCACATCCTATCAAGACACACACACACACACACATCAACCAGTAGCAGCCCACTTTATCAACTCATTCATACAAACTCACACACACACTACCACAACACAGCACCAGCATGAATACAACTCGAATGAACATCACATCACCAAACATCTGTCTCCCTCTCTCTCTCTTTCTCACTGGAATTGATCTCAACTCTGTGGTATAAGTAGCACACATGATGTGCAGATCATGGAATATGTAAAATATTCTCACTCCTGCATCATTAGCACTGGATATTTCACTTGTATCTTTGGCACTCGTGAAATATCCAGAGCTCACTCTGCAGGAGTGAGAATATTTTTCATATTCCACTCCTGCCCATCATGTGTCCCCTATATATATAGTATGTGTGTGTATATATATTCATGGCAAAAAAACTCTGTTTAATGCATCAGTTAGGGTTGTTCCACAGTGACAAAAGTGAGGAAATGCAGTGTCTAATGGGTTCACCACAATATATCCCAGGCACACTGCCTTAGGGGTAGCTGGTCCATTCCACGGGGGTGTCAAACAGACGAGACATACTGATGAGTCCTGGTAGGACGAAACACGTGTCTATGTCTTCTGTTAGCACCCTTTGCAAACTGTGTGAGAGGCCTTTCGGCACCATGCAATTCTGCTTAAAGTTGGACCAGCATAACATTCTGTGGTGATTTGCATATGCAGCCCATGATGCTTTGCATTGTGGGGGCATGTGTGATTTTATATATATATATATACACACACTCACATACTTTGGGAAGAGGCAGGGGATCTGGAGGGGAGGGGGAGGAGAAAGAAGCGGTACCCGGGGTGGGCACCCTGGTCTGCTCAATAAATAAGAAAGTACATAGGTAGGAAGATAGATAGACAGACAGATAAAGAAAGAGAGAGAGAGAGCAGGGGATTGGCGGCTCAGTGCTCTAACTGCAGCTTGCAGCATGACTTCCAGCTGCATCTGCAGAACTCAAGAAAGTCCTGCTATTCTCATACAGTGAACATAGATCAATGACTCCAATCGCTAAGTTGGGCACCTTGGATTTTTGGGTGCCTTATGGTATTCCCCCAGGAATAATTTCATCTCTGAAATTATTATACCCCTCTGTGATAGTTTGTCCAGCCATACGGGGACAAATCACTAAGGGGTTTCAGACTGTTACGGGGGTCAGACAGGGTTGCCCCCTAAGCCCACTTTTGTATATCTTTTCACTAGATCCTCTTCTTAGAAGATTATCAGAACACCCCTATCTGGAGGGGTATATCAGGATCAGGCACAATGGATAAGCTTTATCCACAGGCTTATGCAGATGATATCGCCTTTTTTAATCAGATTATACACAACTTCTGCTGTGTTTTTTTCAGAAATACAATCGTATTCCACCAGTATCCAACTGAAAACGGAATTTACATAAATGCAAAGGCCTATTTGTGGGCACTGGCCTTCCTGATATGGTAGTTTTGGTGGTGGGGGGGGGCATATGGATTTCCACATAACCCATAAAGATAGTAGGTGTTTTTTTTGGACCTGAAAATTTACCCCAAATTAAATAGGAAATAATATTGCAAACAGTAGAACTGAAAGTAAATAGATGGAGACATTGGAAAATGTCAAAACTAAAGCATATTCACATCACTAAAAAATCCATTATTCCTTTCATTACATATGTTGCTATGATATATCCAGTACCAACCTGACTAGAAACTAAACTTTATAGCCTGTTCTTCCAGATATTATGGGGTAATAGGCTGAATCCTGTGAATAGGTGCTATACGTGTCTATCAGTAGAGAAAGGGGGCTTGGGGATGGTGGATCCAGGTTTTTTTTTTCACACTCTGTTCATGACTCAGACAGTGAGATGTGGCCTAGTGTATACAAATACACCCTATTATAAATGGAATACATTCGTTTTAGATAGATATTTTCAAGCATAGAGGGTGGTTCCACCACAACTATCTAAATTATTACACGTCCTAGAGTATTTTAAACCAGTAGCATCCAAGATTCGCACATGGGGGTTAACCAAACAACTAATAATTCAAAATTCTGGTAAGAAATTATATCAGTATGTAATTGATTCAGTTTTTCCAGCAGCACCTTGTTTTAAAAATTGTTCACAAACTGATAATCAGTTGGTTTTATCCCAGCTAACCAATAAGAGAATCCCTCTATATCTGTGGAGACATTTATGGCTTTCTGTTTATGGAAGATTAAATATAAGAGGGAATGCCAAATACAAAGCTAAGGAGAATGGAATTGCCCTTATTTGGAATGTACAAATCTGGAAGAAACTACAGAACAGTATCTTTTATTTTGTTCCTGTGCTAAATCTCTATGGAATTTTTTAGCCAATAAATGGGGGATGTCATGGTTAAAAGGTTTGACTTATAAAGTACTGGTGCTGGGGAAATCACCTCTGGGTGGTCAAAGTATTACCAGGATATGCTGATTATTTTTTTATGCTGTTTGAAATATTTCTATGGCAAGCCAAATGCCAATGGATTTTATCACAAAGGAAAATGTGATACGAAAATGTAATGGTTTTAATTCAACAAGCAATGTTGAAAGTCCATTTAAAAGATTTCTCTCTCCATACATCTCGGAAAGTCTCCATATGGTGGAAAGGGTTTGGCAGATTTATCAAATATAAGTAAGGCTGGTACAAGTATGGATTTTGCTTGGGATTTAGCAGATTGGGAAAATACTGAATTAGGTATTGCATCCTAGAGGACAATAAGATTGGAAATATTACATTGTTTCATGTTTTTGTTTTTTTTCTCTTCTTTAAAAATGGTTTATTATAAGTGTGCCTTAACACTGTACAAACAATTACTTTATTGTGAGACTTTAAGTTGTTTAAAATGCCCCTGCTTATATGGGGTTCTAGCATAGACATGTAAGGGAATGCTTACAAATTTCTATTTTGGTTTTCTGATATGCATATTATTTGGTGTGATTTAACACTGTTTGTATCTTATTTATTTTTGATGTTTTCAAATAAAACTTCCCCTATTCTTTTCAAGAAGTGCCATACAGTCTTTAACGCCCACCTGAACAACCATCAGACCATGCCGAAGGGACCTCTTTTTAACATGTCATCTGAAAGACAGCACCTCAGGAGTGCAGCAAACCCCTCATGACACTACAGTGCAAATATTGGGATTTAACCTGAGTGCCTGGTGTGGGGATAAAACCAACAGCCTTCTGATCTTCTAGCCTCAGAGGCGAGTGTGCAACCTGCTGAGCCACTGACACTGAAAATAGCATTATGCTACATTGTTGGCTCTGACCAGAGTTTGTTGGTATTGAGGTGTGTTTTTGAATGGGAGTGAGTCTGGTAATGTTATTGGTAGGCTGTATGAATGGGAGTTGTTTTCTGTTGTGTGATTGGTGTTTTGCCTTCGTTGTACTGCGTGATTGATTGTGTTGTCCTTAGTTCTGTGATGTGATTGGGTGTTTCATTTCAGTGGGAGGAGTTCGTTGGGCATCTTCATGACTGGGGGGTTTTATGGTAGTTCTGTTTTTTTTATTGTGCAGTATTTGTTTTATGTGCTCTTTTTATGGTGTTATTTTTATTTTGCGTCATCTGTACTTTTTAATCTGTTGGGTGTGTGTTTCATTTGGTATTCCGCTGCAGTCCTGATTACCGGTGATTACCTGACTTTCAATTCCGCATGTGGAGGCATGCTGAAAACTGAGGTAGAAGTCTTGCATAAAATGCTGGTAAGGAAATGTTTTAGATTGTGAAACATTCTGTGGCAGTGTTTTCTGGTGTGGGGATCAGCTACATTGGCCATTCATGTTAGTTGTGGCAGAGATCTGACTCGGACTGTGAGTTTGTAATGTTGTTGAGGTTTCAATATTTCAAGCATGATTTCGCTGTGGAGAACTTGTGAGTTGCTGAGTTATGGTTGTTACTAGTGAAATGAAATTTCCTTCTTATATCTTTTTTAGACGATGGGTGTATTTATAGATTTGTGGTACAGAAAAGTAGTCTGGTGAGGGAGGTACATGTGGAGATGTCACCACAGTGAAAATATCACCTGATGACATAGGCAGAGTATATATAAATGACAGATATTTCACTCTGCCTACATCAGCAGGATTTATCTCACTGGGGTGAAAATAACAGGATTTATTCTACTCATTTATCACTCACCCCTATTGTATTAATGAATGTATACAATAAATATACAGGAAATAAATACTTGTAAACATATGAATCTGCCAACAAAAACAGGCCTCATGGTCTATCAAGTCTGTTCAAGTGTGCATCTAGCACCCCTATATTACAGCTGCCCCCCCTTACCTCTAGGAAGTTATCAGCACTACTTACACAGACTGTCCCCCATGCCCTATCCCATGCCATTTTAAAACTACCCACTATCTTACATGAAATCACCCCATCTGGTAGGGCATTCCATTTCAACATCACCCTTTCCGTGAAGTAATGTCTCCTCATCTCTCTCCTAAATCTATCCCCCTCCAATTTTAGCCCATGCCCTCTTGTGTCCCTTTCCTTCCTCAGCTTAAATAATCCATCAGCACTAGATTTGTTGATCCTCTACAAGTATCTGAATGTTTCAATCACATCCCCCACATCCCTCCTTTCTTCCAGGATGCACAAACTCAGATTCCTCAGCCTGTCCTCATAGGTTTTACCTTCCATTCCCTGTATCATTTTTGTCACCCTTTGCTGCACCCCTCAAGCAGTCTAATCTTCTTCAGATACACACGACAGTACTGAACGCAGTACTCCAAATGCAGCTTCACAAAGAACCTGTAGAGGGGCAGGATCACTTCCCTATGCTTGGCGAGAATCCCTTTACAATACACCCCAGCATCCTATTAGCCTTAGCTGCAACTTTCCTACATTGGGCAGAATTGTCCAAGCTCTCCGTTACAATCACCACTAAGTCCTTCTCTTCCTCGGTGACCCCCAGCCTCACACTTACCCACCAATATTTCCTCCTTGGGTGGGTGGCCCTGAAGAGCATAATCTTGCACTTCTTTGCATTGAAGCCCAGCTGCTACTTCGCCGACCACTCCTCCAGTTTGGTTAGGTCCCCCTGTAGTTTTTTCCACCCGTCAAGTTTATCCACTACCACCCCCATTCTAGTATCATCTGCAAACAAACTGATCCTGCTGTTAACTCCATGTGAGATATCCAGTATGAAAATCCCAAACAACACCGGACCCAGCACAGAGCCCTGTGGCACTCAATTCACCATTGGCCTAGGTGCTGAGAGTTTCCCCACCACCACCATCCATTGCTGCCTATCCTTCAGCCAGTTCATGATCCAGTTAACCATCTTTGCCCCCACCCCCATGGATTTCAGTCCCCCACAGCCTCCCGTGAGGCTCTGAATTGAAGTTCTTGCTGAAGTCCAAATATAGGACATCCACTGTGTTGCCCTTATCCAGCTCACTTGTTACCCAATCATAATACTCTATTAGATTGGTCTGACAAGATTTCCCCAAGATGAACCCATGCTGCTTCCCATTATGGAGGCCATTTACCTCGAAAGATGACACCAGTCTTTCCTTCAGTATCACTTCCATGTGTTTATCCACTATAGAAGTGAGACTGACAGGTCTGTAGTTGCCTGGCTTGTCCCGTGGGCTGCACTTGTTTTTTTTTATTTATTATTTTTCTGGCAGGTCCCTCCATCAGGCTCTGCCCTGGCATGGGCCCTGGGCTCCCACCAACCATCAATTGTCTGCAACCCCCGGTCCCCTGGCTTACCCCCCAGAAGGCAGGGCCACAGCACTGGTTTCCCTAATTACAGCACCGCAGAACCAGTAACTAGTTGGGAGAGCTGGCAACAGTGGCTAATTGAAGCCTAGGGAGGGCTTCATGTAGACAGAGGACTCACCCCTCCATTTTCCATTTTTTCCTCTGGGAGGCGGGGACGTGCAATGACGTCCAGCGTCTGTCCCGCCTCCATTATGTGCAAGCGCTGGTAGCTGCATGACTCCCAGCCTCCACCAGGAGTCCGTCTCATGCCGCACACTTAACCACCCTCCCCAGAGAAGGAAAGCAGTCCATAGGATGCTCTTTCCTTCTCCCCCCGGCTGGCCCTCCAGCGACCTGGGTCCATTCCGAAACCCGGGTTGCTGGTGTTGGAAGTGGAAATCCAACCACTGCACCGATGGGCCAGCCCCTGGGCTGCACTTGTGTATAGGCACCGCATGGGCCATCTTCCAGTCCTGCAGCATGCATCTCATGTCCGGGGAGGTGCTGAACAGGTCCACCAGTGGCCTGACCAACATCTCTGTAATCTCCCTCATCATTCTGGGGTGAATACCATCAGGACCTGGTGCCTTGTCCACCCTTAGTGTCTTCACACCCTCTAGTTCTCTACTCTCCTCAGTCATTCCATCAGTCATCCCTTCCCCCTGACCCCACCTTCCCAGTCCACAGAGGTAGTGGACCACTCTTCTCCTGTGTGAACACAAATCAAAAGTATTCATTCAGTACTTCTGCGTGTTCCTCTACCTTTTCCACCCACCCCGCCCCTCTTGATCTGCACTATTTGGTCCCAGCACTTCCTTTTTTTTTCCCCATCACATATCTAAAAAAGTCCTTCTTCCCTCCCTTAATGCCCTGAGCCAGCTTTAGCTCCCTAGCAGCTTTGGCTTCCCTAACCAGCTTGGTTACCTTCTTGTACCAACTCTTACACACCTCCCTACCATTCCCTCTCCCTGTCCTCTTGAATCTCCTATAGGCAGCTGTCTTTGCCCTCACTCCCTCCCGCACTTTACTGTTTAGCTAACATGGCTTCTTGGCTCTGCTCTTGTTACTCAGAGTCCTGGTGCAATACTCCGTAGCCTCTGTTAGACCAAGTTTTTGATATCCCACTTTTGTTGAGCATCCATCTCTGGCCTAATCCCTTCTAGTCATGCTTGCAGTAGTTCCTGCATCCCCCAAAGTCTGCCTATTTGAAGTTCACCACCCTTGTTTCTGAGCCTTCAGACTCCCTACTCAACCTGAGCATGAACCACACCGATTGATGGTCACCCCAGCTAGTGGGCCTTCTACCCTTAGTTCCCTCATGTCCTCCCTGTTTGATAGTACCAGGTCCAGTGTATACAGTGACTAGCATATACATACCAGTATTATATGATAGTGATTATGTCTCAGTTGACAAAATGGCAAACATGATGATATATTGTCTTGTAAGGTACAACCCCTTCCTTCGTATGAACAAACAAGACAGACAGCGTGCTTGAAGGAAGTAGCCACAGTCATGTATTTATTAAGCAGCCAATTAGAATCTGAACTAGTAAACTGATGAGGTATAGATATTTATATATCAATTAATCTGGTGTGACATGCCTAGCAAGGTAGTTACAGCTGATCATTTTTTTAATAACAATTAATAATTATAAGTGCCCTACTCCCCTTTGGAGGGGCAGACATACTAGGTACAACCTTGCGAGGGACTCTGGCCTGCAAGCCGTCACGAATGGCTATTAGTGGGTCAGTTTCGAATGAGCCCTCCACTGTCAGAGGGCACCACTGACTGTGGGCTGAAGCCTAAGAGTTATCCTTCACCAGTGGCTGGCACCCCTTGGGTACCAGTTGCCAATGCCTCACCTCTCCTCAACTTCAGGGCAAACTGCATAAAAAGAAGCGAGAAACCCTGTTAACCCCTCTGTACAATCCTGTGAGACTGCCATGCCACTGTAATTCCTTTTTGACTGTGACAATGTCCCTGTCTAGTCCCCCTCTACTAACACCCCACCAGAGAAGGCATGAAACCTGCAAACTCAGTGGGGAAAAACTGCTGAAATTCCTTCTGACCCAGACGATGAGTGCCCATAGTGAGACAGTGAGTTTCCTACAACAGGTTTCCACCCCGCTGCTTTTTTGAGGGGAGAGATTGGGAGGGTATCTGCTGGAGAGGCTGAAGCTGAAAGAAGGCATTGCCTTTGTTACATGAACTTAAATTAACAATGCTCCTCCTCTCCAGCAGGTAGTAGCTCCCACCTCCTGGGAACTCTACCTAGTTACCTGACCTGTCCCTAGTGGGTATAATCTACCCCCCTCTGCTCAGGTGTCATCTGAGGACATGTCTGCAGACCAGCCTCACCTGCTGCTATTCATTGCAGGCTCTTGCATTGTCATATAAGGCACAATCCCCTTCTTTCACCTGAACAAATGAGACAGACAATGTGAGAGGAGGAAATGGCCACAGGCATGTATTTATTAAATGGTCAATTAGAATCTGAATTGGTAAACTCAATCAATCAGTTAGTCTTTATTTTACCAGGCGAAACACCATTGAGAGAACTCATTTACAAGGTGGACCTGGGTAGATCAAGGATACAACACAGTTTCATAATGACAAAGTTACATCAAGAGAGAACAAAAAACAAAACCAACAGCAACAACGAAACTGATGATAGATAGATAGATAGACAGACAGACAGACAGACAGATAAACAGAACTATAGACAGACAGATAGATAGATATCAATTAATCTGGCATGATGTGCAGCAAGGTAGTTGCAGCTGATCATTTTGTTAATCATATATAAATTGCTAATTATACACTCTCCACTCCCCTTTGGAGGGGGCTGACATACCAGTTAAAACCTCACAAGAGACTCTGGCCTCAGCATGAGGGAGGGGTCTTAGTAGTTCAGTCTTGAATGTGACCTCCCCCATCAGAGGGTGCCACCAACTGTGAGCCAAAGACTGAGAGTTATCCTTCACCTATGGCTTGCACCCCTCACTAAAGATCCATGAAGAGATTTTCACCCCTCAGAACCACTGTGCTCTCACCACTACCCAGCGGAGAAAAGAATGGCTACAGATCCACACTTGTTTCCCCTGGGAGTCAAGACCTACAAAAAAAATAGAAACACAGAGGTTACAGTAATTGCAGTTGCACATAACTTAAAAGCTTGGGACTTTCGCTGTGTCAAGGACTGAATCTAGGCATCTGTCCAACCCTCTGCCCTAGCATGTGAGGCAGCACCTATGCAGAAGAAGTGAATATTGTGCTCCTGGAAGCTGACCCCCAGAGCCCACAAGGCCTTACTGAGTAGGTGACAAAACTGGAACACTGTGAGGGGAGACCAGTCCTCATGACAGAAAAAGGCCTGCCTCTACCATTGAAGTCCTGAAGATAAGCCAAAACCCACCCAGGGATGTCCCACTGTACATGGGAGGGGATTGGAATCTGCACCAGCAGCCCCTAGCACCCCACGTCCATCTTGCTGTGCCACAAGAAAACACAAACCCCTTCTGGGGTCACTGCCACATCATCCTCAGCCAGTGTCTCTGGCAATGAGGATGATTTGCTCATCTGGGCTATCTCGAACACCCTGGAGGCCCTGCAGAAGACTACCAAGAAGACTGTCTGAAACAGACACACCTCCAAAGCAGATAAGCAAACCCTGGGAGGTATGTTCATCATATTCATCAACAACTCCAGGTTAATAGTGTGATGTGCGTTCAACAGTTGTTGATCCTCATAGGCCCACCCTTCCAGCTTTTTACACATACAAAAGGCCCATATGATACCCTTCACCGCTATGGCCTTAACAAACAATGCTATGACTTCCAAGTACTGCCCCACAGCTGCTGATGTAGATTCTTGCACCTCATATGCAAGAGGTATGAAAACAGTCTTCCAGAATCAGCCAAGCACTGGCCCAGCCCAGCTGATGCCACACCCCCAAGATGTTCTCCACATCCTTCTGATAGATCACCATCATACTAGGCACTAAAGAATACCTGAGTAGTTCCCAGGCTTCTGGATCACCAATTCACAGAGGTAGGCTGGGGCTTCCCTGGGGCATATCTTCCTTTCTGGTGTCAGCTCTCGAAATCTCTCCCACTGCAAATGGGAAAGAACGTCAGCAACACTGTTCAATACTAGTCACATGCACTGCTCTGAACTGTATATTTAGGACCAAACACCTTAGTACAAATACCCTCATCAGATTTCCCATAGGGCCTGTGCCCCCTAACTGCCTATTTATGCTGCATACTACCACAGTGTTGTCTATTCTGAAAGTCACCTGCTTGTCCTAAAAGGTTTTATGTGATAAGGGTGAAATTATAAGAGTGAACTCAGAATCATGAATCCAGTTTGGCAAAACCCAAAATGGTGACTATTTCTTTCATGCAGGGGAGTTTCGCCTCACCCAAACCCCCCTTACTAATATAACAAGCTCAGAGGTCATAGCATATTGGAGAATGGGTGAAACCTTTGTCAGAATTTCAGTTTCGCCCTTTTCCCATTGTGATTACGGGTGTCGCCCTTTCGGGTTTCGCCCACTTCACTGCACATTATTCTAAAACTGATCCCCCCAAAATCACCAATGCCACCATGATGGGGAAAAATACCAGGAGGGTGACTTAATGGATCAAACCCATATCCACCCAGGACTGAGGCTAGCTCCCTGCACACTAGGCCCCCTTGTGATAAGATCGAAAGCCAAAGCCCCTGGAAGCATCTATGTTGAGCTTTCGCTCTTGACTCGTGACCTGTCAACCAAATGGTCACCCCCTCATAACATGACAAGAATGCCATCCATAACTCAAGGTCATCCCGCATGGACTTGGTAACCCCAAGCCTGTGGTAGGGCTTGCTGTAGCCCAACCTGCACTTGGCTAACTGACAAAGAAAGGTTCACCTCATTGGGATAACTTTGTAATTGACATTCAGGTGCCCCTGAATCTGCTCAGGCTTCCACAGGGTGATTTTCATTGCCTCTACCACTTTGTGCAGAAAAGCCCATAGGGCTCTGACCTTTTCTTTTGGCATCTGGATTGCAGTGGTGACTGTATCAATTTCAATACCCAAGAAGGACAGGAGGATGCATTTCCCTTCCATCTTGTCATGGGTCAAGGGCACCCAAAGTGCTCACAAACTTTGTGGAAAGATCCCATTAATTTCATGCAGTGATCAGACGCAGCTTTACCCATAAACAGGAAGTCATGGATGACTTTGGGCCTGCCTACCAGTTTTCTTGGTGGCCCAGTGCAAGATGGTGCTGAACTGCTCAATGACTGCACACACCATGGCACATTCCATGGCCATGCAGTTGTCAACATAATGCCAGCCCTCAAACTTCATCCCCTGCAGCTCCCTGTCCAGTGGGTGCACTAGTAACAGGCAGAAGCAAATTTGATGTTTACCTTGCCCAGTAAGGTGCCTTTCCCTCCACTTTAATGGCAGCACCAAAGAGTGCAAAAGGTACAGCCATGTCTGAAAGATCGATGTGGGGGCTGACCGATTCACCCTCCGGATATGACAGGTGATCAATCATCCTGAATTCACCTGGCACCATCTTTGGCCCCAGATCTGTTGGTGACACCCAGAGGTTGGGGCACAAAAGGCACATGAACAGGCCACTAGCTGTACCTGCTGCTACTTCCTTTTTCAACTTAGCCCTAACCATGTCTGGGCAGTCCCTGGCAGATTTTAGTTTCTCTGCCTCACAACCTTTGTGTGGACCCTTGTATGGGATCCTGAAGCCCTGCACAAAGCCCTCTGCCAGCGATCAAGTGGGTTGTCTGTTTGGATAACCTATCATCCAATGCTCAATGCACTCAACCCTTATGGTGGTTGGGAAGCTTGACCTGCTACTTCTGAATGGACCACAGGCTGGTCCCTTTTGTGCACTGGACACATTATTGGTTCTGACAACAGACATTGCACTCATGTTTGTATTTACACCCCTCTGACTTGCAAGTGCCATGGTTATAATGATAGCACTGACTCCCCCCATTCCCACCACCCACTGTTCACTGCTGAAAACCCTTTTTTGGGGGACTGGATCTGGTGCACCAGGAAGCCACCCTCTAAATGGTAGACCTCCCCACTGGCTGCAACAGACCACATGAGAGGGAGGGTCCAGCAAGCACCAAGCCCTACTGGGATTGTTTTGCTTCCTCCTGCAGAATTCCTCGCCATATTCCAGTCACCCCCACCCCCCTTTGTTGCCATGCATTACCATTAGGTAACTACAATTGCTCCACAAACCCTAAGTTGTTTGTGGGGCATAACTCTGTTAATAAACATGAATAAATGGCAAGGCCTGCTGCCCATGTGTGTTATGTAACCACCTTCCAGAGGCGCTCTACCCCATCATCCTTCTACGTATCCTTTTCCCTATCCACCTGGGGCTCCTTGGACCTGTTAAGCAATGTGAAAACATCCACTCACCACTAGCAATTTATTGATACACCTTCTCAGAAAGATGTGACCCAATGGGCTTCCCAATGATCACATATAACTGTACCGGGTCAATATGTCGTACGTTATTAAGCGTACGACAGAAGTGCTAAACAGGAACAGCGCGGTACATGATAGTGAGAGGGTGCAATACCGCGAATGGTTCTGTACACGGTACTGCACCCTCTCACTGTCCCAGGCAGAGGACAAGACCTCTGTTGGGATGGGATTCTGCCAAGCAGCTACCGTGGCTCAACAAGATGAGCCACTAGCATTGCGGGACTGAAGCAGAGCATTAGGGACGGGGCTTGATTCCCAGTCTCAGACGCATGGACATTTCATTTTTTTTTTGCACTTTGTGCAATATTTACTTTAAACTCCCCCCGCAGAGTTATTAATCCTATTTGGGGGTGTTTGGGGGGCAGAGTCCCCCACAGAAAACAAAACTTATACTGCGTGCATGAAATCGTGCTGTATTGGCAGTGCGCTTTATGCACACGGCATGATGTCTTGCAACATTATGACCCCCGTGTCACATATAACCCATGCACTGGCTGCACTGCTGGCTGCTTTGCTGGTCCCCCCACTCACTGACTGCCTACTGACTGCCCTGTATTGCCCCTGGGTGCCTCAGACTACTTCTTTTTCTGCTTCTCCAACAAAGGCATCACCCTTTCTAGCTTCTTCTCCATGCCCAACGGTGGAACTGAAGGAGCCACTGGCTGTGAAAGTGGACCCAGTCTCACCAGCTGCAGAGGGTTGCCAGGCTGTGGTGCAGTGAACTGGCTGTAGAAGAGTGGGATCCTTTGGCTGTGGTCTTATCAGTGGCACCAGCTGGACTTGGATTGGTATGGGAGGAGCCCAGCCCCAGCAGCAGGCATAGCAGCAGAAGGTAAGGGGCCAGCAGTGAACCGAGCAGACATAGCAGCAGAAAATGGTGGACTGCTAGTGGACACAACAGGTAGGGAACTGGGACTGGTGTGGGAAATGACCCCAGCTGCAGATCTGGCAGCAGTTAAAAGGAGGCTGGGAATGCCAAATGTGGCCCTAGTGACAGGGTCAGTGGATTTGAGCCAGACCCAGTGTGCAAGGGAGTCAGAGTTGCCTGTGGCAATGTCTGTGGCTCCCCCTAGGGTCTTGTGGATGAGGCGTCCTCGTATGAGGCTTCCTTGGCTTCTTGACCAGCAGAACCCAAGGCACAGGCATGGGAATCTGAAATGTTTTTCTAAAGAACTTACATAACTCATCAGCAGACATATTCCCCAAATCAGACCTACCAGGCTGAGGCAGTGAAGGAGCCAGAGGATCATCTCTGCTCTTTCGTGACCTCCCCTGTTTGCCCTTCTGCTTTGGCACTGACACTAATTCCTATGGATCTGCTGGCTTGGAATCTATGATGCCACAGTGACAAAATCATCTCAACCCAATGTTACATCGACAGCACTATCTTAACTGCAGTTGCAATCGGCATTGTGCCATTGGAACATAAATGTGTTTTTTTGAGGGGGTGCACACCCCGCATCCCCCATGAGGAGGTTTCTTTTTCTCGCACCTCCCCATAATTTATAAAAATTAACTCTGAGTTGGAGCTGATTCAGGAAGGGGGTGCAAGACCAGGGGAACCCAGTGCCAGGGTCCCAAGCAATCTTTACAGCAATCTGTCGATTTTGTTGGTATCAGTGAGATCACTGTAAAGTTGTCGCTGTGGCAATGGTATACCACTGGCTTGGGGATCGCTGGCTCAGACCATGGCACACCTGTTGGTCCTGGCTGATCAGGTCACCCTGGGTTGTTAAATACTGCTTCCCACCAGGTGCATCCTTTCGACTGTACCAAGATCACCAACTGCTGCTCAAACTCTACAATTGTGTCAAGCCATTGATCTGCCATCATGAGTTCTCAAAGCTGAAAAATAGGAAAAAACACCCTCACACATGACAGTCTAGTCTGCTGTTTTAGCCTCCACCTCAGCTGCTCAGTGAGGTGAGCTGTAAAAAGTCACAGGTTAGTACAGGTGCTCTTGCCTAATCTCTGCTTCATGTTCTGCTCCATGCTCCCCCGGCCTCTTTTTTTTTGGGGGGGGGGGAAGGCTCTTCCCACTGTCTATTCCTTCAGCTCACTTTAAATTGATAACACTGCATGACTATGAACGTCTGTGTGATCAGACCCTCTTTTTCTTTAATCAAGGAAAATCTTTACAGTATCCCAGCACAGTTTTTAAACTGCATCCTTCACACTTTATAAGGCTTGACACTAACTAAACTATTCCATATCTGCATTACTTATCAGTCTCTGTATTTCTTTCCCTTCTGGGGAAGTCATGAAAGACGAGAATCACTCTGAAAACTCTGATCTGCATATTGATATTGTACTCAAAAATGGTATTCTTTGGTTTGTTGAGGACACATATCACATTCCATCCCTTTCAGGTCTTCTGAGGCAAATACCTAACATATTGCTTTAACCTGATGAAACTGTAATTGCATGTCTATAGTAAAGAAACTATACAGCAAAGAACATACTACTAATTTATGTGACATTTTTTCAAAGCACTGCTATAGGCCACCTCAAATCATAGAAGCATGCTTTCTCAATTTTTTTGGGCCAATTAAATGTGATAGCTAGCATAAATATGAAAAATTATGCCCCACTAAAGGAAGCTACAGTCAGTATGCTGAACTGTGCCATACTTCTAAGAGGTAATGCTGAACTTTGCCATGGTGATCAGCATCTAAGCCATGTTCCCATGAGGGGGGAGGAGGTGCCGCTCTGTGCCTTTGTCCACAGACTGCATGGGAACCCAAAGCCAGACAAAGGCTTATTAATTTACCTAATCCCATTTAAAAAAAAGTGATCCAGACCTAGAAGTGAAGCAGTGCCAGTGGCTCAGCAGGTAGCATGCTCACCTTTGAGGCCAGAAGACTAGAGGGTGGTTGGTTCTAGCCCTACACTGGAAACATAAGATAAATTACAATACTGACAGTGTAGTGCATCAAGAGGGGGCATGCTGCATTCCTAAGATGCCATCTTTTGAATGAGACATTAAGCTGAGGTCTTGTCTGCCTGTTCTGGTTGTAGTTCAGGTGGACATTAAAGATCCCATGACACTTCTCGATAAGAGCAGAGGAATTTCCCAGGTGTCCTGGCCAGATTCCCCCCCCCCCCAATTCAGTAAACATACCACCAACAGCTTAATCTGGTTCTGTAAGTCAGTTTACATCTATACAAATATTCCCCTTCCCTTGCCCCTGGGTCACTCCTGGAAACGAGCTGCAGCTCATTGTGCTTCTCCCGGTCACAAACTTCTAAACAAAAAATAAAACAACCAGGAAACTGATATAGTATTCCATGAATAGTGCAGTAGTAGTAAAATGTTTTTATTCATAATGTATATGAACAAAGGATATACTTGATTGAGCCGAGGCTCATTTACAATGAGGGTCCATGGTGAAAGCAGCAATTTTACAATTCATAAAATAGATTCTATTACAAAAGCATACAATTAATACATTAAACAATCAGTATGTACAACATCAATATTCAATTTAAAAATAACTTACAAAGACTGAACAATTACTTGCAAGAATCACTAAGTGCGCCCACAAAGTAATATTTAAGATGCCGTCTCGTCTGACAGCAATCATGAGATTCACCAGTCTTGCTATCTAGCCATGATTTTATCTCCTTCCACCTAGTTTTCCCTGTTAAATTTCTCAAAGTAATAGGGACATTATTCCATGCCATTGTCCATATATAAGAGACTGATGTCCCTCCTATTTCCAGATTACATTTAGGGACCACCAAATCAACACCTATAGCTGATGTCAAAAAGGATTTTTTTGTCTAATAATAATTTTTGAAGTTATGTAGTCCAGGAGCTATCTTCTAATGGCTTTGTTCATAAATGCAAGAATATAACTTTGTCTCCTATCTCTCAGCCTTTGCCAGCCTAGCTCCTTAAACAACTGACAACTGTGAGTCATTCAGGTGGCACGGGTTATAGAGTGAGCAAGTCTGTTGTAATATATGTATATAAAGTCTAGCAATTCTTTCTTAGTAGCAGCAGCATACAAAATGTCCCCATAATCAAATATTGGTAGAATCATTGTGATCACCACCCTCCTCCTAGTCTCAGGGAATAAACACATTTAAACCCTATAAAAGGCACCTAATTGCTTACCAACATTCTTTAACATGTGATCAATATGTGCATCCCACTTTAAATTGCTGTCTAACCAAATTCCTAACTATCTATAAGACTGAACTTGCTGAATCATGAGTCCGTTGTCTGTTTGTAAGGTCAATGTCAGTCCTATTGGGCTTTTATTACTTCTGTTGAATAACACTGATTAAGTTTTTTTAGGATTTAAAACTAATTTATGATTTTTAAAAATTATCTGTAGTTCATCAAAAGCAAGTTGCAACCTTTTTTGTATATTTTCAATCAATGTATCTGATGTATATACAATTGTATCATCTGTGTACAGTTGAAATGATATTGAAGGATCTGTAATTTTAAATTGGTCACATACATGTTGAACAACAAAGGGCCCAAAGTTGAGCCCTGCAGGACTCCTGAAATAATGGGTGTAAGTTCAGATAGGTAATAACCTGCTGCTACCAGCTGTTGCCTACCCTTAAGATAAGATGTAAACCATCTGATATTGTCTCCCATAATGCCCATCAAGGTCATCCTGGACAGGAAGAGATCATGGTCCAAGGTATCGAACGCCTTGGATAAATCCACAAAAATTGCTCCCACTGATGTCCTCGTGTCCAGGGTGAGCTGGATATCACTGACTACCTTTAGAAAAGTGGAGGCAGTGCCATGCTTTTGTCTGAAGCCTGACTGAAAAGGATTAATTCTATTTTGTGTTTCCAGAAATTCCTTTAGTTGAACTGAGACTAGCTTTTCAAAGATCTTCGAAACTTGAGAAAAAAGAGAAATGGGTCTGTAAGTGTCAGTGGCTCAGCAGGTAGCACACTCGCCTCCGAGGCTGGGAGATCATAGAGGTGCTGGATCAGAAATCTGTGGGTTCTATCCCCACACCAGACACTTGGGTTAAATCCCAATACTGACACTGTAGTGCAGCATGAGGGGGGTGATGCACTCCTGAGGTGCTGTCTTTTGGATGAGACGTTAAACCAAGATCCTGTCTGCCAGTTCTGGTGGTAGTTCAGGTGGTTGTTAAAAGATCCCATGGCACTTCTTGAAAAGAGTAGGGGAATTTTAATTAAATCATAAAATAAAATCACAGCTGTTACAAATAATATTGCCATATTCTGAATCCATTTTCTTTTCTCAAAATTCCAAAAGAATATTTTCTAAACAAGGAAACCAAACTAAAATATTAACTTGTTACCTCCATCTAGTTACCCAGCTTCTATACAAATTTACATTTTTAGTATAGCTTCAGACACTCCTCTCCACCATTTTTAACTGTTTCTGTATGTAAAGATTATATTTCATTTTTCGATATTGAACTTTTTTCTTTCTCTCTTATCAATACTATCATTCCTGGAGTAATATTTAATTGTCGAATCACAAATGTACATCTTACTTGCCACATTGTACATTTGATACATGTAAAAAGTATTCACAATGTCCCTTCTTCTATACCATCCAGTTCTCTAGAATAACCTATGATTATGTTTTCATATGTCACCTTATTCCAACAGTCATTATTCCACCTATTACTGAGTTCATTCCATATTTATTTAGCATAAGGACATTGTACAAAAACATGTTCTAGAGTTTCTTCTTTATAATGACATGTTGATCTGGGCACCATCTTTCCTCTATCTTTCTTTGGCTGGCAGTGTAGCCTGGAGGTTAGAGTAATGAGATGTGGATGAGCTTGGTATATCCAGCAGACTTGGGTTTGATTCCCACAACCTCCACTTGCATACTGTGTGACTCTAAACAAGTCACTTAACCACCCAGTTCTCCTGGGTTGCCCCTGAAAACAGGCATTTGTGCCTAGTGAGCCTTACCAGGGTACAAAAGAATAAACAAATACATAAAAAATAATCTTGTGTTTTGCATTTCCTTTATCCCCCAGCCTCCTATGACTGTATAGCCAGACAGTATCCCACATTTTTGGAGGTGTATTCTTTTATCAATTAAATAGCTACCCATCCTAATATTATTCCCTGGATTAACTCCATTATATTCAGTTTGCATATTATATCCTTGTTCTTGTATTGCAGCATATACTTTTTTTCTGTCTGGATATGATGCCTGTGTAACTGTCACTTTCCACTTTCATATTTTTTCTATGACAGGTAAATAATATATTTGCATCTGAGTATTTTTCTTAACCTTCTGAGGTGACTGCAACCATAAGTTTAAGACTGGCAATAACAATTTGCTGCCATTTTTTTCCATTCTGTATTAGAGGGGATTGGAACTTCATAATATTTGTATGACAAAATAAGCTATAAAAGAAACTAATTGGATTTAGTAAATGTATCTCTCCTTCTTTGTAAGGTTTACACAATATTTCTCTTTTAATTGGGTTTAGTCTATTCCCCCAAATTAGTTGAAATACCAAATTTAATATTGTCATGTCTAATTCAGCTAAAGGGAGAAACACAACATTTAAGTAAGTACATAAGGGGAGCAAAAACATTTTAACTAATGTCACTTTTTTCCTTTTAGTCTGCTGCCATGTTTTCCAAATCATAACTTTATTTGCTCCAATCTCTAATTTTTCTTTCCAATTTTCATATGCCATATCTCCTTTACCAAAGATATGCCTAAATGTTTTATTGATGAGTCAGAAATTGTTATTTTCTGTATTTCTACTTTCTCTTCTGTATTATCACTTAATCTATAGACTGTACTTTTTATATGATTTATGCTGGCTCTGTTTAATACTGAAAACTGGTCCACCATTTTTAGAGCATTTTCTACTGAAGGGATATTTGGTAAAATAAGGCATAAATTATCTGCATATGACATTGATTTAGTAAGGCTATCTCCATTTGCTATTTTTAGCTTTCCAATTTCCTCTTTTTGTTGTATTAATTTTATTAGGGGATTTATGCAAAATACATATAGCATAGGGCTCATCGGGAAACCCTGTTTAACACTTCTGTTTATTTTAACCATGGCCCCTAGATGACCATTCACTGTTGGGATTGCTGCTGCCACCCTATAAATACATCTAACCCAATTTAGAAACTTATTAGGTATACCATATCTCTGTAACACTACCTTTAAATATACGTGAGAGACCTTATCAAAGGCTTGTTCCTGCTCTAAGCTTATCACATATCCATCTACTTTATTTTGCACTCCCATTTCTACAACCTCTCTTATAAGTAGAAGATTGTCTTGGATAGTTCTACCCTGTACTGTTCATGACTGATTTTGTTCTATAGCATAAGGCATGGCTGTAGCCAATCTGTTGTTTAAAATGTTCATTAACATTTTTAGATCCATATTAATAATATTTACCTGTGATGGCCTCTGGTTTTTCAGAAATTCCCTTTCATTTTTTTAATGCAGTAAAGATTTGTGCTGATTGACCTAATTGGATTGCAATGTTTTTAGTATCTAATATGGTATTAAAAACTACTACTAAAATCTCCGCTATTTCCTCTTTTAAGGTTTTATAAAATTCTGATGTCAATCCATCTAATCCTGGGGTAGTATTATTGTTTAAAGTTGTGATAGCTTTTTCCACTTAATCTAAAGTTACAGGTAAGATTAAATCTTGTATTATTTCTTCAGGTATCTCAGGTATTTCTAGTTCTTTGACAGCTTTCCAGATTTGTTCTCCTGTGATGTTTGGATCAGAAAATATGGTTTTCATATGTTGTTCTACTACATTCTTTATGCCTCTCTGTGTGTCTACTACTACTCTTTCCTGGTTTACCAGTTTGTTCATAGTTTTTTGTTGTTCTGTTTTTTTACAGCTCCCAAATATATATCTCCTGTTGTTGTTTTACCTGGTGTGCCTATTCTATGTTCATATAGTAATGACGAAGCTCTTGAATATTGTAAACTTTCAGTTTTGTTTTTAAGTGTTTTCACTTGTTCCAAAAGGCACCATACCCTTCATTTACTAATGACAATATTTTAAAAAACTGAGCCCTCAGGGTTAAATATGTTTTATATTGCTCAGTATGTTTTTCCCAAACTAATGCTTGTAACCATTTTTTTAATTTCCCTCTTAGTAATGTCCAACCTTCTACTTAAGCCATTTTCCAGACAGGCAATCAGTTTCCTAGCATTTAACAGTTCTTTTATCTGTTCTTGAATTCCCTGGTTTTCCAGCAGGGTAGCGTTCAATTTCCAGTATCCCTTATCCTTTTGAATTTCATCCATAAGAGAAATGTGTGCTAAAACTATTAAATGGTCAGAATTTTCTACAGGAATTGTTTGTGCTCTTAATGTTTTTAAAGGAAGCTGTAGAAAAAATGAAATCTATGCACATTGCTAGTGTGCTCTTGTAAAACGTATAGCCTCCTCTAGAATGTATGGTAATAGGTATCTTTCTATCCCCCTTGCTCTACAATTTTATTTAGGGCCTTAGTATTGCAGAATTGTTTATCAGTTTTAGCCCTCTATTTTTTATGTCTTGTACACAATTATTAAGCTGGATGTAAATAAATAGGGTTTTACTAAATTCAATAAATCTATTCTTTCATTTTTGGTTTGTGGGGCATGTAATTTAATGATTCTCCAGGCTATATTATTGTGTAGAACATCAAACAGTAGTGCCCTACCTGGACTTATATCTACTACTCTGGAAATTGTATAATCATATCCCTTGAAGAGAATGCCTACTCCTCCACAGTGTTCTAGTTCCATAAAATAACAAGATGGACCCCAACACCATAATTTACTAGCTATAAAAATATCACTGTTTGTGGTTAACTGAGTGTCCTTTAGAAAGCATATATCAATTCTAGGTCCCTTAAAATAGAAAAGGTCACCCACTCTCCTCCTGTGGTTCTTAATGTTATTCACATTTAAAGTAACAACTTTGTGAGAGAAGCGGTCATAAGAAAACATTTTTTTTGCTCATTTATACACTTGTCTTTTCCAGTCTTCTCCTCCTTCTAGGACAGGACCCAAATGTTTTTGCTTTGCCCTAGCAGTTTGCACCTTTTCTACAAGCTGATCATTTTCTGAGTCTGAGGTTACCCCATGGTGTGAAGAGAGAGGGTAGAAGAAGTCTCTGACTCTCCTCCAGATTCCTGTGGGTGTATAATTTCATATTTGTTAATCAGCACAATAGTTTGTGGGGACATAGAAGTTTTTGACAATTTAGCCTTTGGGTAAGTTTTCTTTAGTCCTCTCTTTTTTGACACTACTGTCACCATTTCAGGCAGAGGCATTATTATTATATCAGGGTCAGTCCATTGTTCATTGATCGGTTCTGTTGTCACTTGTATTCCCTGATCAGAAGGTTCAGTTCCAGGACGTTTCCTGTTATTCTCACTTCCTTCTACCTCAACATCATTGGTATCTGCTGGGGGGGGGGAGGGTGCTGTGGGCTGCCTTTCAACACTGTGTCTTGCTCTTCATTAACCAATCTGTGTTCAGTTTGTGATTGTTTTTCCTGCATCTTCCGATGTTTTTCAATACTTGTTTTCTGTGCACTGTTGAGTATTACCTCCTGGTCTGTGCAGTCTGTTCTCTTATGTGTTGCCCATTTACTATTCCTATATACATGACCAATCTCTTCACATAACTTACAGCATAATTCATTGTTACATTGTGCACTATTGCAGCCATATTCCAAACACAAATTGCATTTCACTTGATCATAAGCATTACTAAGATGTGATAATGCCACACACTTAAAACAAGTATTTGGTTGGCCTGGATAAAAACAATGGCCTTTGTCTCTTCCAAAAATAAATGAGCTTAGTAAATGTCTAGGCACTTGAGCTCCCATCTTCAGTTTGACTTTAAACATCCAACCCTCAGTCCATATACTGTATATTCGTCATCCAAAATAGATGTTGGTTCCCCCAGCAGATCACACCTTTGTTGCAGCCAGTGTTTTGTATCATGTACATTAATGCCTTCATTCCTAAAAAGAATTGTAACTTGCTTTGTAGCTGGCTTAGTGAGGGGGTGGATCTAAAAGGAAGCCACAGGGCCATGTACCTCACCTTTTCATAAATTGCCTAGAATCTGTCCAGGCCTACTGGTGTTTTAAAATGGATCCATGACAGGTCATCGACAAAATATTTGCCAAATGACCCGACAGTGAAACCAGCAGGTCGACTGCATTTTGCAGTCGGATGCCAGTTTGCAGAAGCAACAAGTGTTTTCTTTGGGGGGTTTGTGCTCCAAACCCCCCCATGTGGGGGGCTGTGCCCCACACTCCCCCCCACTTAGGATTCTCAACTCTGAGTCGGAGCTGAGTCGGGGGTGCAGAACCCCCTACAGACAGTGCCAGGTGCCAGAGGTTTCCCTAATGTGACGTGGTACTGTTGTTACTGTAGGGGGCTCCACTGTTGACATGTCAACATTGTGGATGTATACATTTAAAAACTAATGTCAAATATTGTGTCCCCTAATGCATAAATTAGTGCATATATCTTATTTGAGAAGAAGTGCAAAGATTCTTTGATTAAGGTTATTCTCACATAAATTATATCAGGGGGTGGGAGAGGCCTCCTAGATATAACAGACATACAGCATTTTCTCTTTCTGCTGGCAAAGCATTCTGGTAAACCTGTTCCCTCCTTCTAAATTGTGCCCATAATTGTATGGCCTGGGATGCTACTGTCTGTTCTCCTTGAGGATTTTCCTGCTCCATTCTTTCTCCCCAGGATTGATTTTGGTCAGTAATTTCATTTTCACTGTCCACAGAACTTGCATCTAAGGGGGGGGTGTAATATTGTCATCACCTTGGCTAACCACAACATTGTCTGAGTGTAAACCTAAATCAAAAGCAGTAGCAAAGGGTACACTCTTTTTAGCAGCTTTTTGCATCCCGTTTTTTGATACACAGCTAATATATTTTTTCCTGTAGTTTCTGGGGCATGGTGATAGTCTGCATCTGCTAGCCATTCCCCTGTTTCAGTCTTTTTCCAGCCTGCACCTGACAGCGCTTCTTCTAATGTCCAAGGTGTTCTGCCCATTTCTGCTCCCATTTCTTCTCGTCTGCCTCTTCTAAGCCCTCTATCAGCCTAGCTGTTTGAACTCCCTTCCCCTCTTCCAAATTTTCTTCTCTCTATGATGTTTCCATATTCAAGCATTCTGTTGCATTTCAAGTGTTAACTTCACTGTTTTCTCTTTGTCTAGATTCAAAGCCTCGGTTCTCACAGTTTTTACAAAGTTCATTTCACTTACTTTTAATCCCATTTCAGGTATGCTTTGTTGTTTGGGTCTGTCCTCTGATCATTTTTCCTTCACTGCAGTTGGTGTTCTGTTCTATGCAATGCTGTCAGAGGGTGGCTTGGTCATTGGCCATAGGTTCAACAGCTCCCTCTGCAGCAGAGTAGGGGAATTTCACTGGTGCCCTTGCAAAATTTCCCCCCATTCACTAAAAAATATCACAAACAGCTTAATCTGGTTTTAAGGTCAGATGGCATTCATCTGTATCCCCCTTCCCCAGGTTGTGCCTGAAAATAGGCAGAATTTGTCTAGTGTACGTACCCAGTCAACAAACGCTAAATAATAATAGTAATTTCCCATATCAGCTTGCAACCCTGACTTAAACATAGGAACCACTTTAGAGTGCTTCCAGGTTTCAGGAAATTCACATGAGTTAAGTGAAGAATTAAATATTTCTACTAAGGAAAACACTACCACTGATGAGTCATACTTTAGAAGTCTTGATGGGATGTTATCCATTCACACATCTTTAGTTATATCTAGATTTAAGAGTTCCCATCTCACCTCCTCCATTGAAATCTTAACAAAGGAGAACTGATGTGCTGGAAGTGTATTCCTTTGTTCAGTCATTATGTTATTTTTTTGCTCTTCATGAGGCTTCACTACCCATTTTGATAAAATGATTGTTAAATCTATCCTCCACTTCTTGAGATAAGGGTGCTATATGTCCATCTGTGTTGAAACTACCAGCAGTATTTTGGCTATTATCATTTAGGAGGTTTGACATTTAATTTCCAAAATTATCTTGGGTTATGGAAGTGACTATTATCAAGTTGTTGTATGTTGTGGGTTACATAAAAAGTTTAGATCCCTGGGAAACTGCATCATGAATACCACCATCATTTGCTCCCCCCAAATCCCATATTGCACTGCCAAACTAATCCCATTCTCAATTTTAACACTATAACTGTAGCTGCTGCCATTTCTATCAAACATTACTTTCTAGACCTCTCCAACTATTTATCTGTTAAGAGTGAGAATAAACCCCCTGTGATGTAGAAAAGCACCAGAATATACATCAAGCTTTTAGGTTTTAAACCTATATACTCCTCCACAAATATTATATCTGTTGTACATATCAGGAAATATACCTGGATGGGGAGGGGGAGCCACATGGCAATCGACATCCTGGATGCTGCCCCCTTCACCTGCACCAGATGTCTGCCTTTTTGGAAAAAACCAAAATTGTGATCTGAAGCATTTTTTTTTCAGTTTGAAAGGGTTTCCTTAAGGTTGAGGAGGCAGTACTAGCTAATTGTGACATTCAAAGAATACATTAGAATAAATAGGGTCCTGAGGGGCCTTAGAATTTTTTAGGACCCTACTTTTGGACTAGAAGACAGTGAATCTATCGGCCCATGGTGCAAAATTGCACAAGAGGCATCCATAAAATGGATGCTGCTAGTAATTAAAATTGCAACTAAATGCCACAAGGATACAGAGAAAGAACTGAATGAGAAGGAAAAAGTGTTAAATACATTTTCATCTGACCCAAATTTTGTGCATTTCAAGGAGGTATTGAAATCATACATTACACAATGGGACAAGAAAATCTGTGCTGCTAAGAAAAAGAAATTGCAAAGAGATGAGATAGACTACCAACTTGGAAACATTTTTATCTGGCCAAAGGATACAAAAAAGGGACCCCAGCTAGAAGTAAAAAGAATATAGTGTAGTTTAGTACCCAGCTACTAGCCCCTTTATCTCAGTGAGTACCTCGGAAGTGAGTTTCACAAGTGATTCTGAGCAATCAGACTTTTTTTAGAACAACATCAGGAGGGGAGACAGCCACTGAGGAGAGGTAAGAGGAAATATGAACACCAAGAGGGAAGAAGGGAGGACTACATGGGAAGAGGAAGAAGCAGTCAAGGCCAGAGGTGGAAGAAATGCTACCAGCCAGCTTAGAGGGACAGGTAGAACAAACTAATATTATAAATCTGTCAACCTGTGAACTCACAGAGACTGAAATTGAAGTATTAAATAAAGGCATGTCCTTTGTTCCCACAGCTGACATAAAATTATTTGAAACATTAGATTTATTTCATTTGTGTAGGGTGTTAAACTTGAAATGCTTTTACATCAATATGGGTGCCTCTAATAACTTAGATGTTTCTTCTGTTAATAATAGCCAGCATGAAAGAAATTATTTAAGTGGTGTACCATCATCTACTCAGGATGTTTTGAAGGCTTTATATTTAGAGAATGTGGGGGAGTGTAAAATTGAGATGAATGATGTGCAGCAGGGTACAAGCAGAAATATAAATGACCAAGAAGGTTATAAATGTTCATGTGATAAATTTAAATATAGTACCTTTTGCCCTGCATAACCCCCAGCTGTTTTGATATTTAAAAAATAAAGTGTGAGGAGGGTCTTGAAAAGTTAAGAGGTGAAATGTATAGTCCACAATTTTGCAACTTGAGTAATGGTGAAAAAACAACAGTCAAAAAATCTTAAATGGCGACATGATTATAAAATCAGCTCATAACGGTGGGAGCGTGGTCATTTAACATACATGTGGTTATGAGGAAGAGGCCTTTAGGCAGCTCAGTAATGCAGAATCATATCAATTAGTAATGTCTGAACCCACTTCCACCCTTAAAAGACAACCTGATGCCTTTTGGGATGGGCTCACACTTCAGGGCTTCTTACTAAGAGAGAGAGAAAGAGAGAGAAAGATCTTCTCGCTGTTGAAGTACCACATAGGGCCCAATTCTACACTTTACCCAAGATATGTAAAACCCCAGACAAACCCTCAGGCAGACCAATTGTATCGGGGTGGGTACAGTCACTGAAC
The DNA here is from genome assembly GCA_016271365.2 of Neoceratodus forsteri. Lineage (NCBI taxonomy): Eukaryota > Metazoa > Chordata > Ceratodontiformes > Ceratodontidae > Neoceratodus > Neoceratodus forsteri. The sequence continues at coordinate 513,466,692 of CM028138.1, forward strand.
CTTTGGCATACTTTGTGGAGGATGCCATCAAACAGATAGCATGAACCACATCCTCTTTTCTCTTGGATACCCGAACTATTCTGAATGTTTAGCTAATACCAACATAAAGAAGCATTCTCTTTTTGTGACTTTAGGTATAGAATCATTATACACCAGTATTCCTCATCTGAGAGGCCTGCACGCCCTCAGATATTTTCTGAATGCTAGGGAACAGTATGCCAGACCAGAAACTGAGTTAATGGTTGAAATGGCACAAATAGTTTTGGAGGGTAACTACTTCTCCTGTAAAGGTAAATGTTACAATCAGATCAAGGGAACTGTGATGGAGGCAACATTTGCTCCTATTTACGCAATCATGTACCTTGCCTATTGGGAGGAAAGGTTTATTTGGAGTCATCATAATTCACACCTGTCAAAAATACAGATGTGGAAACATTTTACTGATGACATCCTTATGGTGTGGGAGGGGGACATGTTAGATTTGAGGGAATTTGTTTATTACGTTCATGATAGTAATCCCCACCTATATTTTGTATGTCATGCTGACCCTGTACAAGTTTCTTTCTTGGATGTTAATAGCTGTAGAACTGAGGAAGGTATTGCAACAAGGTTGTACAGAAAACAAATGGATATGAACACCATGCTGCTAGCTAGCAGATGTCACCCCAAACATATCATACAGAACCTCCCTAAAAGTCAGTTCCTTAGAGTCAAAAGGAACTGCAGTGAACCGGCAGTGTATGAAAACAAAAAGGCTGATCTTGAGGGAAGATTTAGGGAGAGGAGTTATTCTAATCAGGTGATAGCACAAGCTGAGCTGGAAGTAGACATCTTAGAAAGGGGCCAATTATTGAAGGAAAAATAAAACATTCCCAAGGGTGGTGATGAATGTATTAATTTCATCAGCACCTATAATGTGAGGTCCTGGAAGGTGAGAGACATAATATATGAAAACTGGAATGTGCTTGGTACAGATCCCAGACTAGTGTAGATTGCTAAAATACCACCTTGGATGTCTTATCGTAAGGCACAATATTTGAGAGATAAATTAGTGTCTTCATCTCAAACTATTCAACAACAAAGAATGTGACTCCCATCTGTCCTGAAATGGTATCGGAATTGTGGCAGGTGTAAATATTGTCCCTACATTATGACAGGTAGCTCCATAGTAAACCCTTATAATGGTGAGACTGTGGAAATAAATAGAGAATAATGGATGGGGAAGGGTGTGATATGAGAATTTAATGCACACCCAAGTTGTGGGATGCTACATAAACCCCCAGGGTGAAGCCTGAGGTATTTATCAAACCATCCCACAACAAGGGTGTGCATTAAATTCTCATATGCACACCCTCCCCATCTTTTATTTTTTATAACAACGGGCCAGCAATTTTTCTCCAGCCCAGTTTCTGTGAGACTGTTTGACCCACCCACACATGGAATGTTGTCCAATGAGGCAGCAGCATTGTTTGACTGGCATGGCTCATGAATGTCATAACAACCAGCTGGTTGTTATGAAAAATATCAACCTGGTCAGTACACTGAGAGAAATTCCTGACCAGTTATTATAATAGTTCATCAACTGTGACACTATGTGGGTAGTGTATTTCTCACAATGTAAATTCAGGGTTTACTATGTGGGGCGAACCAAGAGAAAATTGAAAGAAAGAGTTGGTGAGCATGTGAGGGCTATTTTTAATGGTAATTTGGAATATGCCTGGGCTACACACATGTTCAATAAATGAAAATATTGATGAACATGAACTAAAGTTCATTGGGTTGGAACAGCAGACCCTGGGACCCAGGGGTGGTAATAGAGAGTTACTTTTAAGTAGGCATGAGAACTGTTGGATCTATACACTAGGTGCATGCATTACTGCAGGGGGCTTAAGTGAACATATTGAACTGGAACCATTTTCAATTAAATGAAGAAGATTTAATTGGATGTAGAATATATAGAATATACAATGCAGTTCGTTCAATAGTCTCTACTATGTAATAATGATTAGCATGCACCTGATATATGCACACTTTTGTATTTTTTGCAGATAGTCGGCTCAGAATGTAAAGATTAAGATACAGTATATTCCTCCCTGGTCATGGGGAATATAGCCAGTTCTAATTTTTCCTTGCCATTGTTTCAGAATATCTGGATGGATTTGCTTACAGATAAGATATGTACTTATTGTTCTTCTTCCTTTCCCCTACCCTTTCTTCCCTCCACCCACCCCTTTCCTCCATTATTTTCTTTAGTGCTGCCAGGTGACACTTCCTGGGGTAGTATCCAATAGTGTAACCTATAGATATATTTTTGAAAAATGTATATAATTATATTAGTATTATTAATTATGCTGTTGTTTGCATATAAATGCTGAGATAGACCAAAAAAGGTTTGAGTAGCTTTAGCCTATTTAAAATTAATTTTAATAATTGCTCTCTGTATTTACCTTAGCATTTATTTGAATTTAACATTTTTTTTAGGATTTGTTGCGATATAGCTTGGTAATTGTGCACCTTTGCTATAGGGAGAGAGTGTTTTGAATTTATTAGTGAATAAGTGGATTTATGAATTTATGTATGCACTGGCACTTTAGATATTTGAAATGGATCATGATTATGTGTATAAATTCAAGGCACCTCTATATGGAGCACACTTTGAAAAGATTGAAGGGTTGAAACTTTAGTCTTTTCACCTCCTGTGTGAGGCACACTGCTCAGTTTTGCTATTTTTAGTAAACTGCGGAACCTATTTGCACTAAATTTTGTGTGGACTGCAGTTATTTCTTATGACTGGGGTGAGTTCCATGATTATTCAGTATCACTAGGAGCAAGTGTTATGGGAGGGAGAGCACACAGAGGGAGGGAGGGAGGGAGTGGATGGCTTACCAGGACAAGGCCAAGAAGGGAGTTTAGTGGGTGTGAGAACACATCGATAGTGAAAGCAGGTGCTTTACCAAGACCAGATCGGAAATAGAAGGTTGGTCAGAGAAAGAGCTCATGAAAGAAGGAGTGGGTGGATTAGTGAGACTGGAACCAGGAATAAAGCAAACGTGGAAGGGATGGCACACAAAGGGAGGGAGTGATGGGTTACAGAGACCAGAAATGGAGAATTGATGGGTGATAGACTACACATAAGAAACAAACAGGTGGGGTTAGCTTATGAGTTTCACTTCTCAGCACAACCAGAAATGTTGTGGCTAAGCCACCCTTCCCTCAGGCTTACCAGGTAGAGCACACGCATGAGTTCCCTGCATGCAGCACAATGATATCACTCTGGAGGTGTCTGAAAGGTGCAGTGGAAAGCAACAATGTGCTGCAGTTTTTACAACATTCAATTTTCATGTAAAAGAGAGGCCTGCATGAAATAGTTCTTCTCAGTTCTTCTCTGTGTTTTGGGAAAACTCACAGAATGATTATAAGAGATGAGCTGTGATGCTGTAGACCTCTAGAAATGAAAATTGGGTGGAAAAAAGGCAGCATGAAGAAGGGGACAAAATATGGACAAAATAAGACTATTTTCAAAACAGTCTCATCTATACACTGGGGGTGGGATATTCAGAACTGCACCAGGTAGGGGTGCAAGCCGGGTGCTGTGCAACTGGGATGTGCCAGGGTGTGATCTGGGTGATATTCAACGGTGCTACGCCATGGCTCCACACCATTGAATATGGCACCGTAGCCTCCTGCATTGCACATGGCACAGTGGTACTGCGCCAGTGCAAGTGGCCAGAGAGGAGCAGGGGAATGCACTAGCGCAAGTGCCATTGCACTAGGTGCAGCAACTGCGATATTCAGTGGTGGACATGCAAATGGGGCCATAATGTATTCAAGGTGCAAATGGGGCCAATAGCATGTCATTATGGCCCCAATTGCATGCAGGTGTGCCTATCCCCGGCGACTTGCACCTGGCGCCCTGCCAGGCAGCAGCCGTTGGCAACTGACCCCCCCCTGCCCCCACTGACAATGCACTCCAATGCCCGATCATGGGGATGTGTATTAAATAAACCATCCAATATCCCTGATGGTCTAGTGGACCTCTTCCAGCCTGATCGCGGGCATAAGTGTTATTTATTTATTTATTTATTTAGATTTTGTTAACCGGGTAGGTACACTAGACAAGTTTTATGCCTATTTTCAGGAACGACCCGGGAGAGTACAATAGGGTATAGCAGGTACAACAATACAGCAATAGGGTATAATGAGTACATTAAATACAACAGCAGGAGAGAAAGACAGTTTTACAGTCTTACATTTGAATGGAAAGTACACCCAGTTTCTAATGCTGGGGGCAAGATACAAATTAGAAAATAAGTACAATGACCAGCAAGGCATGTAAGGAATCATGAGCGTAGGAGCACCATAGAGTCAGTCAGTGAGGTAGGGGGTGGGATAAGGTACCAGCGCGAGAGTGGTGAAGCCAGCATTCCAGTGGGCACCGGGAGCTATGTGCTAAGGAGGCTTTGAGCATTCACAGTGAGAGACCAGCTTAAGATGTTCCCACAGGGAGGTCCGGAAAAGCTTGTGAGAGGGGGCAGTGCGGACACTTTCAGGAAGGGAGTTCCAAAGCCTGGGAGCATGAACAGCAAAGCTCCAGTCCCCCATGATGGTGCGGGTGGTAGGTACATTTAGTAGGCCAGAGCCATGGGATCTCAGTGGGTAGGGGGAGAGGTCAGCAGGGGCGAGAATCCGGGCCAGTTCCGGAGGGGTGCCGGAGTTGATTACTTTGCTCGCGAGGCACCCAGTACTAAAGTTAAGGTGATTGACCGGGGATAGCCAACCAAGCTTCTCATAGAGTTCACAGTGATGGGTGAGGTGGGGTGCGGACAGGGCAAACCGACAGATATTGTTGTACGTCATGCTCCACTTGTTTAGGAGGGTCTTGGAAGTATGAGCAAATATGAGGGAGCCATAGCTGAGGGAGGGAAGTAATACTCCCCTGGCAAGAGCTAGATGAGCCGCGGGGGTGAGGTTGTACCGAGCCCTGTAGGCCAGCCCCAGCTTACAGTTTACCCCACTGCAGGCATTATGGATGTGACTACCCAGGTCCAGTTGGGGATCAAGCATCACTCCAAGATATTTAAGGCAGGTCACAGTAGGAAGAGGGGTGCCATCTTCATAGTTGATATGCAGGGGAGTTGAAGAGGCCCGAATTTTGGCAGAGGAGCTGAAGAGCATGGCCTGGGTTTTTTTTGGTTGAGGACCAGTTTATGGTTGGAGAGCCATGCCTGGATGTTCCGGAGGTCCTCTGATAAGTGACGGTTTAGAGTGGCTGGATCGCAGGAGTGGGCCAGGAGAACCAGGTCATCTGCATACATGGTAACTCGGCAACTGGTGACCACATCGGGGAGATTGTTAATAAACAGGGAAAAGAGTAGGGGACCCAACACAGAGCCCTGTGGGACACCAGAGGTTACAGGCAGGGGGGCAGAGAGGACTTTGTTGAATTTAGTTAGTTGTTGTCTGCCATTCAGATAGTCAGAGACCCAGTTTAGGGCAGAGGGGGACAAGCCAAGGGACCTCATCTGCGAGGCAAGCAGGTCATGGTCAACGAGTTCGAAGGCCTTGGATAAGTCAATTGACACAGCACCTGAGAGTTGCATGCATAAGTATTAAATAAACGTCCAATATCCCTGGTGGTCCAGTGGACCTCTTCCAGTCCGATTGCATGCATAAGTATTAAATAAATGTCCAATATTTGCCCACATTTAAAAATGCAGTTTATAAAAAAATTAAAGTTGTATGGAATGGGAAAATTCTGAATCCACATAATTTTGACGAAATGTCACATAATTCCATGAAATTCCACTGAATTTCATTGAAATTTCATGGAATATTAAACATTAAGTAATTTGGTTATATCTCATGAACTGTTCAAGCTAAATATCTGAAGCCTGAAATATATCTTTTGTGGGACAATGGCCATATATTTTCTCAATATCATGCAATTTGGTGGGATAGTTTCAAAATGATAGGGGCTCAAATATTGTAATTTTATTGTGTGAACGAAATGTCATGAACATTTTGTATCTGCATATACCTTAACCATCTATTGGGTCAGGGACCTTAAATTTAGCATGATTTCTTGATGATAGGTGTTCTAACAATGTGCCAGATTTCATGGAAATATGATGCATCATCTCAAAATTATATGTTATCAAAATCTGTCATTTTAATTTTTTTCCAGGAAATTTCATGAAAAAATTTCATCTACATATAACTCAGGCACCTTTGGAGCTAGACATGTGTAAAATATTATGGATAACCTTTTTGTAATGCTTATAGAAGGACCTAAATATGGAGTGAATTAATAGGAGATTTTTAAGTTACAGGGGTTCAAATCTTTGCTATGTAAATATTTGCAAAACTTTCTGAAATCTATCAAAACTGTGAATGTTTGTAACTTCTCTGCTCCTGCAGTTAACATTTGACAGGCATATCCATAGTCTGTGTATCCTGATGTCTAACATAACTGGATAAATTGGTTATGCAGTTTTAATTTTGCAGAAGAAAAAATGACTAATAATATTTTCTTACATATTTATGATAACATATTCTGTAGATGAAGCATCTAAATTTTTTTTGTAGAATTTAACATTAACAATGCAGATATCATTAGTTCATTTGATAAACTGGGCTGAGCTTTTTGCAGTCCTGCTGTTCCTCACTGGGTGACTACCCCCCCCCTTTTGGCATAGCCAGATTGACTCTGTAGAACTTCTGATCCCACTATTATCCTCTTTGTTCTTTACAGTGACAAACTTCCTTAAAATGTGAATCACCTACCCTTTTTCCTATCAGCTTACCCTGTTGGAATATCCAGAATTCATTCTTCCTGCTGCCCAAGACATTATCTTCCCCTATTGCATGTTTTTGAGTACCACTAAGTCCTAGACTTGCATGTACACCAGACTCTCTGGATCATAAATTTGCTGGATGTGATCCTTAAATATCCTGCATTCAGGTTGGAAATGTTCACATTGTGCTTTCTTGCTGCAACCTGGGGGGGGGAGGTCTACCACTGTTGTGCTACCCAGCTCAGCTGTCCATTTCTTAGTGAAACTGTGCATCTAACTCCTGAACCTGGTGACCCCCTGCACTACCTGCCTCTTATAACCCTATCCTTTAATTAGAGCAACCCAGATTAGGCTGAGTGAAATTAGAAAATTCCAGTTTTATGGAATTTTTCATGAAATTTTGCAATTTTCACAAAGACTCATGGGATTTGACTTTAAATAGAGATGTTATTTTGCAATTTCTCACAGCAAGCTATTAATAAAATTTGCACACACAGTCCCCTTGTAAGGTCTATGAACCTGCCAAATTTAATGGTATTGCATTCTCTAGTTTTAAAGTTTCAGGGGTTTATAAAGTTGTAGTTCATATTCTTACAAAATTAAATTTTTAAATATAGTGAAAGGTTGACTACTTTTCATTTAATCTCATTTAAAGTTGAAAATATGAACTTTTTCAGAAATGACCATGTGGTATAGTAGTTTAAATGTTTCAGCTCTGGTTAAAATTGGATATGTAGTTTTAAAATTAGAGGGAACTAGCCAAAATTAAAATTTTGGCAAACTATTTGACTACCTATAACTCAGCTACCATTAAAGCTTGAGACTTAAAACATGGAGCATATATGCATTCTATGTGCTTCTCTAAATCCTGATATTATGGAGAAATTTGGAATAGAAATGTTTAAATTATCTCAAAATAACTGAAAATTTCATTTTGATTAAATGTTTGGCCACCCATAACTCTACACCCTTTCCATTCACAACTCTAAAATTTGGAACATGTTTGTAAGCCATGGGGTGTTGCTTATGTTCCAAATTTGGGGTTAATTGGATAGGTACTTTAAATCTATAGCAAAATAACTGACATTTAAAATTTAGCAAAATTTTCAGGAATTCCGCGGAATCTGAATGGTCATTCCATGGACAGAATTTTGTATTCCACACCGCTCTAAAAAAAAATCAAGGTTTATTTTTCCTTTAACATATAAATATAGGAACAGTCACATCCTCAGAATAAGCTAGTCTCTTGAAGCTGTGCTAGAGAAAGGGTAAAGTGAATTTACTTGAGGGGCAAATTCTATTTATTGATTGATTGATTTGAAACTTAGTGACCGGTGTAGGCACACTGAGCCAGGGTTAGTTTCCAGGTGCAACCCAGGAGCCGTGAGGTGTATGCTGCAAAGACCCCATTCCCCACTATGGATGGTCTTGCCTTGGATATATTCAACAGCCCTGTGTCCATGGAGCAAAGAAAGTGTGGGAATCATAGTAGAATAGTCATCAGATTAATGAGTGAGGTAGGAGGGGCCCAATCGAGAGCATAATAGACAAAAGCAAGAACCTCAGAATCAATCCTTCACTTCATATGCAGTCATTGCAACTTATGTAGAACTTGGGTAATATGAACATACATCAAAATGGATGTCAGGCCCCTGGCTGCTGACTTTTAAACCTGCTACATATGGTGAAGTTCTTTAAAAAAAATGTTTTTGCTGTTACCCAGTTACAAAACATTATATTCTATTATAACTGTAATATTATATCCATAGAAAAGTCATTTACATCTGATAATTTACATTCCAGGTAGTCATAACATAAATTACATGCATTACACAATACATATATATAATACTGTATGTAGATGGCAGCGTTGATTCTCAGGTAAGCTCACATATTGAGCATTATACTGTGTAGCAAGCAGGAAATACATTTCTATCATTAGTAATACACATATAAGGAATTCATGTATGACAATGCATACATATGACAGATCAGAAGCGTATATATCCCAGATCCACAAGTATATGCTAACAGTTAGTATGTCTTGTGAAAAATGTATTCAGCTGCACATAAAGCTGTGCAAAATGTGAAATTCCACTGTCAGAATTGCTGTGAAATGGAAATTCTGCTTCAGAAGTGCTTTGCAGAATTTCTTTTTAAATTCAATAGAATTTTGAAAAGCATTTCTGTGCAAACTGTGGAACAGTTTTCCACAGATCAAGTAAACTGTGGAATAATTTTACATGGATTGCGGAAAAAGAATTTGTGGTTTATGTGAACTGCAGAATATTATTCCACAAAAACACTTCACATGCAGAATGTCAAAATTCTGCAAATGATAGAAATCAGCCAAAATATCTAAAACTTCACTGAATTCTTTTCCATCTGAAATTCAACATTTTACACAGCCCTAGCTGCACATAACCCTTGACCTGTTAGTTCATCTTGATTTTTGTGCTGAGGGGCTAGGAGACTATTACAGCACTGCAAATCTGCTGAGTTTGCTGTGAGAGAGAAGGATTTGTAAGAGGGTATGCTGTCTGGCCTGGTACAGCAGAAAGGTTGATCCATGCTTGATTGTAAAAAAAATGAAATAACTCCATTGCATCTTATAACTGCAAGGGCTGCTAATGCATTTAGTAAGTTGTTGGATTGCCAAAGTATGGGACCAATAAGTTGGTCTCCATTTTGGCTGGGTAATATTTTTGTGAAGGTATAAACAGAATGAATTAACAGATGTGTCATGGTCAGAAAAAAATTGCCCATACTTAATTTCATATATATATATATATATATATATATATATATATATCCCAAATAAAATATATACATATATTATAAGTGCACGACAGTGCCTCTATAGTTAAGGTTCAGTTGCCATAAGCTTCCAGGGTGTGAAAAAGAAATGGACGGTATACCCGATCAGAGGCCTTTTCTTGATCTACTGAAATAACACACCCTGATGTACCAGTTAATGAAAGATGTTCTATCATGACACGAAGGATCATAAGTGCATGTTGGATTTTACTAGAAGGTAGTCCGCATAACTGTTGTGGGGAAATCACCAGATCTGCGTAGTGTTTCAATCTGTTGTTCAAAATATGAGTCAATATTTTATCATCTGCATTTAGCAGTGTTATAGGTCTACAATTTTGAAGTAAGTGCGTTAAACAGAGAGATCAGTAACCCTTGTGTAAAAGATGAACACATTACTCCGGATTTAAAAATGGAATTATAAACCGTTTCTAGACAAATAGAAATTTCTTTAATGAAACTTTTATAAAATTCAAAAGGTAACCCATCTATCCCTGGAGGAATCCTGTTTGGTAAGGTTTTAATGACTGCCTCTGTTTCTTCTTTCTCTATTGGTTTCTGTATGTCAAGTACTTGATCCTGAAAAATGGGTATATTCAGCTCTGCAAGATATGACTGAATGCCATCTTCTGAAGGAGGGATATGTGGGGCTTGTTACTCTATAAACTGCTGTATTATACTATAGAGCCCTTCAAGTGTAGCATCATTAACCCCATCTTGTCTTTTTAAACTGACCATGGGAATGTTGGTTTTAAACACTCTACAAGCTTCAAAAGGGTAACTTACTGTATGGGGGTTTTCCGCATGCCATTTTGTAATAGTGCTTTTAATGTATGAGTCCTATCATACCGATACTGCTTCATATCATCCCTTACTTTGGTAATTTGAGTGGAATAGTCATACCTAGAAATATTAGACAATGAAAACAGTTTTTGTAATTGATGTTGTAAGGATGAATATTTCAAAAAATTATTGTTCACCTTCATTTTCCCATAACCTTGTAACCATGATCTGAAATCAGCTTTGGAATCCTGCCACCACTCCCCTGTATCTGCATATAAAACATGCACTGAACTTCTAATCCCTATAAGGTCCAAGGTTCCAGATTGTACACTGACATCTCTTAACAGGCTTACATTCAGTTTCCATCTACCAGGCCGCTTTTGTTCCACAGGTATATCTGTGATTTGAAGTGTTAAAACTAAATGGTCCCAAATTCAACCTGAGCTATTTGTAATGATGCTTGTGGTAGATTTTTTGAAATAAAAAAATGATCTATAGTGGTGAAAAATCTGCTCCGTTTGAAAGTAAAGCGAGGGCCCTTAGTGTGAAACTGATTACAATCCTGAAGATCAGCTGTGTCAATCAATTTATACAATGTGTTTGAATCACAATACATTTTTTTCATATCAGCCAGGTGCTTACCCTTTATTTTTGATTTCACAGTTAAATCCCCAACTAAATTTTTTTTTTGTAGTGACTAGAAAGGGTTGTATTAAGGATAGAGTTTTGACTCGTTCAGCCTTCGTCTGATGGCTGTAAACATTAATGAAATGAAAATCTATGTCCAACCATAGACCATCCAATATCAGGACTCTATCTGGAACCAAATCAACCAGTTTATGTAATTTAAATGTTTATGAACTAAATACAATGCCTATCTCATAAGCACTATCCTGTCCAAAAGACCAGTAAGAAGGGCCCCAAAACCACTCCCCTTGAAAAAATCTGGCCTGATCTCCAGAGAACATCCAGGTCTCTTGTAGGAAACATATGTCAAATCTACATTCATAAATGAAATTAAACACTACTTGGTGTTTCACAGTATTCAATATACTGTGGATGTTAATAGTACCAAGTTTTAAAGAAGTCAGCCTTTAAATGTTTTTTTTCTGTTTCTGTTTCTTTTTCCCCCTGTAGCCTATGAGATCCTGATTCTGAGAAGTCTTATCCATTTCAATTTGTTGAGCGTCTGAATCCCCCTAATCCATTTCTTCCCCCCCCAAGATGTGGCTAGGGCAGAGTAGGAATTTGTTGATTCGAAATTCACAGGGGGAGGGTGGGGTATTTGCTTGAGCTTTTGAGAAGATCTTATTTTAGGCAAAGGGGTAGGATTGCTGGGGGAGTGGTGTCCACCACAGATTTCACAGGTTCAGAATAACACACTGGTTCTAAAGTTCCTAGGTCTACTGGTGAACTATCTACTGTCTCCAGTTGTTGTTTGGGGGGGAGAAAGGGGGGCCTGTAATATTTCTAGACTCCTGGGTATTGTCTTATGCTGAATAGGGCGAGGGGAAAGGGTAGTCTGGGGGGGGAGGTTTATCCTGCCCTGATGCCTTATCCTGAGCATGTTGTTTTAGTAGTTCAGGACTCACACAGGTGGTCTTGTTTTTCGCAGCCCAGTCACGGTCTGAAAAAAACATGCCCTATCTCATCACATAAATCATATTTTGTATGTGAAGCTCACTGCAAAGCCATATGTCCAACCTCCCCACAATTGTTACAACAGGGCTTGTCACAAGAACTGGACAACTGTGTCCTAGAGCCACACTTGTTGCAGGCCCTAGGCTGGACTGCATAAAAACAAATCCCACAATCTCTACCCAGCATTAAAGAGTTAGTAACATGACTAATTCCTGCCTCAGTTTGCCACAATTTAACTTTATACTTCCAACTCCCCGTCCAGAATAATTCTGTATCTAAGATGGCTTCAGGGTCACTTAACACTTCACACCACTGATAGAGCCAATAAGTGAAATCCTCCAGATATATCCCCTCGTTCCGAAACATGACCATGACAAATTTCACCGTGGGCTTCATCAAAGGAATAACCAAGACGGGGGCCATGTGGGGGAAAATTTCACCTGATTATATCTCTCCCAGAAGAGATCTAAAGCATGAGCAGTGTGAAAACTAACATCGTAATTATCCTCCTCTGATATGTTTATAAAAGCAAAGACCTCCCTAGGGGAGAAATGGAGAGAATCTTTTAAAAGATGTTTGCCAACATAATAGTGGTCAGGTCTGTCCTCCAAACCCCATTTGCATCTAATCCAGAAGGCGTTTCTTCTGGGAGTAGCTTCCTTTTTTATCTTACAGAAAAGTTCTGACAATAGTGGTTTCTGGGGTTCAGGTTGGTCCTGTACTGGTTGTCCAGATTCAATAGATGAATCCATCTCAGTCATGATGGTGGATGGCCTGTCTGCGGCCTTACTGTGTTCAAGGTCCGTCCGTGGAAGTTCAATTTCCTGCACTGTAGGTGCTACTGTAATAGTATCAATGTCTGGTGGGTTTTGAGGAGCTGTCCCAGACATTGACCAAGGTTGATTAGAAATTGCTGGGTTCCATTCTGGACTAGAGTGTGGAAAATTTTATTTTGGGTCCCATGCATGGTCTGGTAGCCAGGTTCCCATGGGGGGTCTCTTCCATCCAGCTTCGCTGAGTGCTTTTTGAGGTGACCAAAGGTCGCTGGGAGAAGCTAGGACTGAGTTTAAATAAAAGGCCTCTTTAATTACTGCAGAGGTAGTCTGGTGCGAATTGTTCTTACTATCTGGGATCCTGGTCAAAGTGAGATTAGAAGGGGAATCTGTATCCAATCATATGTTATGGTCGGCCAAAGTTGTAGCAGTGCATTTTCCCTTGGTAGCTTCTTTATATGATTTAGAAGATGCCCCTTTTGCCACAAAAGAAAAACACAATCACTCCATCCTGACAGGTAGCATTTTGTTATTATTGAACCGGTGGCAAGTCAAAGGGAATGTTTAAAATATCAGCAGATAGTCCTGGAATATGTTTAAACACAAACCCTGTAGTTTTTGACTTATTTCAGTCTGAATCGATTCACTATCCAACTTGGCTGTATTTCTGGGCTTTTCAAAAGCTTTGTCGGGTATTCCCATTGATTTTACAGGTAAATCATTTTTTTCCAATTGTCACTGTAGTTTTATCTTGAATGTTTTCACTCTCTGTCGGCTTCAGGCACAAGCTATATTCAGCATTTAAAATGCCAGCCATACTATCTGCACATAATGAAGCAGAGGTAACATCAGAAGTAGATACGATAGTTTGTAACTCACCCAGGCCCACCTAGGCCTTTGATGCTGCTGTGTCATAATGCAAATTGACAGATGGCTCAGGCCTGTTGACAGGTGGGTTACCAGCTTTCAACTGCGCAATCTGTGATGTGAGGCGCTCTCGTTCTTGCAGGTGCCTAGTTTGTTCCTTGTGCAATGACAATAGAAGAGTTGATTCTGCCTCAATTTTCATGCAGACCCCTTCATTTTTTGCTTGTGATGAATCCTGCATCTCCACAGAATTGCTAAGGTCTTCAGTAGAAACAAATATTTCCTGGAATTCTTCCACAGTGCCTGAGTTATTCAATAAGGTTTCCAAATCATTGTGGGCCTCTTGAAAAACTGCAGTAGGGACCAAGGCCCGATCCCCTACTCCAGAGACATCCATCTCCTCCTGAGACAGATTTCTAATGGCCATCTCACAGGACAGACGTTCCCCCTACGGGTGAGAATAGGGGCATTTCCCTGGTGTCTGGCCAGTTTCCCTCATTCAGTAAATTTTCACCAACAGCTTCACTGGGTTTAATTTTAGTTGGTTACCATCTGTACCCAACCCTGGTCACCCCTGAAAAAGGGACTTCTAGTTTCAGTGGTCCTACCCGGTCAACAAAATTCATCAAGTAAAGTAATATGTTTTACAGGGGTTAGAGCAATCTACAAGGAAATTTATATATATATATACATATATATATATATATATATATATATATATATATATATATATATATATACATATAAAACCTCAAACAGCTCAATATTTTGCTTAAAACTGGCAGCCAGTAACAGTGATTGCTGGCCCTGTTGAAACTAACACATTCTCTGGTGTCCACAAGTATAAGCCACCCTCTTACCGCCAGGTCTGTGAATTAAAAAAAAATCATGTTCTGGTGTGCAGTGGCACCACTGTTGTCCGATCTCCTGTCCCAGTAGTAACAAATAATTATTTTGCTGCAGTATAAGGCCTGTCTGGTCCGGTAGTATAGAGGGATGAGGTGCAAGGTGTCTTATTGCCCACCTCATCAGTGACCCAAGTTCAGGCATATGCCAGATTGCCATGGGATGGAAAGCAGACTGAACGTTCATCACATAGCTGCCCTGTCCCTGCATGGAAATGCATGCCAAGTTGACCTTTGGCTTCCCCCAGGTGAAGGCAGGAACTCAAGAATGGGAAAAAAGCAAAAATGGCTTGTGCAGGCTCCATAAAGCCCTACCCAGCTACCTCTGTCCTACATGACCACCTGGATGACTGGCTCATTTGTGGATATAAGTGACTGGGTGGGGATAAGCATGGCTGTCCCTTTTCTGGCCACCCTATCATGGGGGAGGGAGGCAATCTATAGAAACTTTGGGCTCTGTGGTTTGGGACAGGGGAGTGATGGACAGGGGAGGTAGGGATATGGCTGAGAGCCTGCCTGAGTCACCTGGCAAAGCAAAATGTCTTATGGAGGGGGGAAAATGCTGCAGTATGTATGACCTCAACACATACAGAATACATCACCCTCACATAATGGGTGCATCTGCATTGTTACAGTAAACTTATCAAGTATAGGTAATACGTACAGGGTCTCTTACCAAGGCACTATGGAGACAGAGGTAGGAGTCATAAGGGGATGACATTTCTTAAACCTGTAGAATAAAATAGAGAAAAGGGGCCACAAAGGATCCTCAGTTCTTAGAGAGTTACTAGGAAGGATAAGACAAGCATCTTTCAAAAAAAGAGGTGTGCAAGAACAAGAGGGCACAATTTGAAGATAGAGGGAGCGGCTCAGAGGTAATTTAAGGAAGTATTTTTTCACAGAGAGGGTTGTGGATGCATGGAACAGCCTTCCGGAGGAAGTTGTGGAGTCAAAATCAGTGGTGGAATTCAAGCATGCATGGGACAGTCATAAGGCAATTCTAGGGGGTTGGGGTAGGAAGAAGTAGGCTGCTGGTTAACTAGGATCTGCAGCTTATCCAGTAGGTAGGGAAATGGGCAGACTGGGTGGGCCAAGTGGTCCTTATCTGCCGCCAAATTCTATGTTTCTATGTTTAGACATATTGTATAATTATCTGATGGGGAAGGAGTTCACATCCTGTGAGACCTGAAAAAGAGAAGAAGATTAATATGGAGTAAATACAGTAGTGGGGACAATACAGAGGAGAGAGAATAAATGAGTAGAGTACAGTGTAAGAGGTAGAAAAGTATAACTGTAGAGAGAAAGGTATACAATTAAATGAAGTAAAAGATACAGAGACAAACTTAATTTAAGTAGTTTGCTAACATCAACTACTGTTTACCATGAATGTCAAAAACAAAACACCAAAAAACAGAAGAATGAAATGATTGTTACCATTGGAAAAGCTGTTTCTGTGTTTTCACCTTGACTTGCATGTTGTTTTTAATGTGTGGTGTATATCACTTTGACATTTCTATATAAATGAGAAGCACCATTTTTAATCCTCAGACCTGTCCTCTGTGGAAGGGCCACTGAAGGTTTGAAGGGCTGGCTCAAGTGGGTGCGTGCAGGTATGTTGCTAGAAAATAAATCTTGCACTTTGCATGTAAAACTGAATCTAGGAGTGCTGAGTTTTCTTTTCTTGTGTTATTACAAGCTGGCTGCTTTGCGTATGCATCACCTTTTCCTTTACTTGTGCTCCACTCTAGAACTATTTACACAAATGCCACAGCACTGACCCCTAACCATCACACGACTGACCATCCCACGCCTACCAGTCACAGGATTGTACCCCCTCAGACAGTCACAGGACTGACACCCTCCACTGTCAGTCACAGCACTGGGCACCCATGCCTGACAGTTGGGACCGCAACATCCCCCCCGAACAATCACTTAGTTTGGTGCCTTATACAGCCTTCCTGCCACATGTACAACTTCCTGCAAATTCTTCCATCCCTCAAAGTTGTAGAATTGCACAGAAGCAGACCTCCCAAAAGTCAGAGGAATGACTCTCACCCTGATAGTCACGTAAATGGCACCCTATCCCTGACAGTTACATAACAGACCCTCCTCCTGACAATCACTGAACTGTACCACCGCTGTAACAGTTACAGTACTGACACCATCCTCAATCAGTCACAGCAATAACCAAGCCCCCAACAGTCATTGGATTGGACCCCCCCACAGTCACAGGACTGTCCCCCAGTCACAGGACTGTTCTACCCCCACAGTCACAGGATGTACCCTCCCCACAGTAACAGGACAGTATCACCCCCTCCCCTACAAGCACGAGATTGAACCCCCCCACCAGCCTGTATCACCCCACTGACAATCACAGGACTAACAACCTCCACTGACAATCTTGGCAATGACTACTCACCTCTGGCAGTCACAGCACTGATCCACACTCCTGAGAGTCACAACACTTTCTCAGTATTCCCAATAGTCACAGAACTTCTCTCCTACCCCCCACCAACCTGGCAGTCACAGCAATAATCATACACCCCTCAGAGTCACAGCACTGATCCCCATTCCCCCATAGTAACAGCACTAGTCACAGTACTGCACCCCATCCCATCTTACAGCACTGATCATCAATCCCCAACAGTCACACCACAGACACCTCGCCCCCAAAAGTCACAGAACTGACCCCCTACCATCAGTCACAGCATTAATTCCCATCCTCTGACAATGACATCACTGACCTAGTATTACTAACGGTCATCACACTGACCCCCATCCGCAACAGCTACAGCACTGCCTCCTCACTCATAACGGTAACAAGATTTCCACCTCACCCCCCCGACAGTCACAGAACTGTACCACTCTTCAATAGTCACAGAACTAACACCTTCCACCATCAGTCACAGTGGTCATCTACCCAACAGTCACAGTGCTGATCCTCATCCCCAACAGTGACAGCACTTACCTCTAACCCCAACAGTCACATCACTACCCACCACCACAGTCAAAGCACTGTCCCCCTACATCCACGACAGTCACAGAGTAGATACCCTCTACAGACAGACACAACAATAATCCACACTCCCACAGTTGCAACACTTCCCCCCACTGCCAAAAGTTGCAGTCCCACCCACCCCTTGATTATAACTGCACTGCTCCCCACCCTCAACTGCTAAAGCACCGACACCCTGAACCACAACAATCACAGTTCTGACCCCCACCAATAACACAACACTGCCTCTGAACCTCCCTCAACAGTTATAGTACTTACCTGTCCCCTTACAGCAATGTCGCCGACAGTCACAGCACTAACAACCAGCCACTGGCAGTCCCAGAACTGATCACACCTCAGTCATTACATTTTAAAAATTAGGGGCTGGATTCAAAACCTCATGAAAGTCCCGCAGCTGTGGGAAAACCTCAGCGTAAGAGGGTTGCCATTTATGGATCTGCAGGTTTCCTGCAGTGGCGGGTATTCACAAAGGTGGAGCCGGATTATGACCAGCTCCATGAATTATGGCAGCTTTTGGGTGGTGTTACCAGGGATATCCCCAAAGCTGCAGAAAGATGTTATGGTTGGTGGAACCAGCCATAACACCCTCCACAACTGCTGCAGCTGTGAATCACAATCTCCGCAGCTGCGGGGATTTCAGTCTGCCACTGGAGTTGCAGAGTGGGACTTAGTCCCTGTTTGGTTTGTGAATCCTGCCCAAGTTGTTTAAGCACTGGCAACCCATCGCAGAGAGTGTAGTGGTCAAAACTTATACAGGCCAACTAGCCAAATCCTTGTGGATTTTGTGTTAGGCTGGTAAGATTTCCTTTAACTAGCACTGTAGGTTTGTACTGTAGAATGTAACCAAAAAGGACAGTACTTCAGCTGGGCTAGTGGAAGAGTCTGTGGGGTTACTGAATTTTCCCAGTCACTAGACTTGCTGGCTAGTGGCTGCAAAACTTAATTTAGAGCCCTGGAGTGGGCCATACCACCCAAAAGATGGCCCTCTCCCCTTATCCTCTTCTGGTTTTATTGATTTTAATTTATGAAAGTAATAATTCATAGACTGGAAAATGTGTTATGTTCCTTTGTCATATTATAATAGATTTGTTGCTGTTGTGTGGTGCCAGAGCCTCTGTGACTGGGTGCATGAAAACTAAAATTTGCATTGCCTTGCCTCTAGACATTCCTGCCCAGTGACCAGCCCTAAAGCTGAACACCCTGCTAAGAGTAGGAAAACCTACATCCCAGCCATAGCTACCCCAGGGGGGTAGGAAGAAATAGGCTGTTGGTCAACTAGGATCTGCGGCCTATCCTGTAGGTAGGGAAATGGGCAGACTAGATAGGCCATACGGTCCTTAACTGCCATCAAAGTCTATGTTTCTATGTTTCTATATTGCTTGTTAAACAGGCTTGTAGCACTACTTCTATGGTTACAACCCCTGTCTGTACTACTATCCACACGTTGAAGTGCCTGGGTTCATAACTAGCTGGTACCAGGATTGTCCACCCACGGTAAACACAGTGTTTTGGTGGCTCCACTCAGAGTAAGGTTTCAGTGGGTATTTATTAAATTTGTTACAGCCCTTTGGGAAGCTATAACTACCCACTATCCCACCTAGTGGCACTATACCTTGGAACAAGCAGTAATCTCTCATAACATTCACAATACATTTGTCAACAGACATTAATGAAATGCTCATAGGTTTCCCACTTACCATGGTCTGGGTTTCAGTGTGACCTCCTGGAACCCCTTGAAAACAATGGTTATCAGGCATGCATGTTCAGGAATATTCCAAACACAATAACAGACCACCAGTAAACAAGTGTGAGGCAATATAACATTGCAACACCAATTAGTATTATTTAGGGAGAGCATAACAAGGAAGGAGCAGATCTGGTCAAATGACATTATCCTTACTGGTTTGAGCAAGGATGCTGGCATGCATTTAGTTCCACTTTGCAGTCCTATAAATATAATGGGTACCCAGATGGAAAACAAGCTAACCTAAATGATGCCCGGGGTTTCAGCTGTTGTTGGGGCCCTTGATGAAAGAAGACATGATGATCTGGTATGCAGTTTTATTTGAGTGCAGTGGCTGGATGGCCCACTCTCTTGAACCATTAAACTAGCAGTGAAATGGAGTTTAGGTGGCACCACGATGATTATTAAAGCTTGTCTCAGGGAGTTACACTGATTTCTCCTCAATGTACCCAGATGCTGGAGAAGAGCTGACCAAATAAGACATGTGGAAATGTTTCTTGGGTCATTTAAAGGGTACTTGAAGGGTTATCAAGAGCAAAAAAATGAAAGTTAAAGATAAAGAAAAGAAAATTAATGGATGAATGGTACAAATACTGAGAATTGAAGGGACTTTGAGAATGAAACAACTGAAAATTCACCCTTCTTTTTCTGTATGGGCATACTTCCTTTTGTCTTCCTTTTCAGAGGCTAAAACTCTAGGAGCACAAAATAAAAAGTGTTCACAATAAAATAAATGCCTCAAACAGCTGCAGTACTGCTAGATACCAGGAACAAAACTGGAAAAAGGCACAATACAGCAAAACACTATCAAAAAATTGCCATTGATCTTAACTTGTTTGTTAAACTAGCTTCTGGAATGTATAATGTCACAGCTCTTTAACTAAGGGGTTTTAAAGAAGAAGCATTTACAGTCTCTCAGGTGTTGTGTATCAACAGCAGCTTTGCTTACCTAGATGTGTTTTTACAAATCCTGCAGTTCTGTTTGCTTTCTGCTAAGTTCAATGTAGGCTGTAGCAGTCTAACTCTGGAACTACAATCCATTCAGCCTGTGAGACTCAAATTCCTCAATGTCCTAGTGCCAGTCTGATAAGAAACTGACAGCAGAATATGCTTAGAAAGGGTGATCAAATCCTGTGTTTTTAGAAACTGTAGAGAACTATTTCTTCAGTGCTCCAGAAGGAGGGGGAAGGGAGGAGAGGAGGTTGCCAGGTCTGCAGATGGGAGGGCCAGTGGAAAGCCGGTGCTGGGAACATGACTGTAGCACTGTGGAGGGACACATGATAGTGTTCCTGTCCCCTTTCCTCTTCTACTTCATAGCAATAAGACAGCATGGCCTTTAAAATCAAGCATACAGTCACCAGAAGAACACCACAAAACAAAATAAAATCACAAAACACAGAAATAAAACTGCCATTACTCTATCCCTTATTGTATAAATCACACACACAATGTGCAGATCATGGGATATGGAAAATATTCTGACTCCTGCAGAGTGAGCTCTGGATACTGTCACTCATGCCTTCGGCACTCATGAGTATCCACAGCTCACTCTGCAGGAGTGAGAATATTTTCCATATCCCACTCCTGCCCATTATGTATCACCTATATAGTTTAATTATTTTTTCTGTCCTCTGTAGGTTGTATGGTGTAGCTTACCATGTATTATACACTACAGTTGAAATTTTCACTGTGGAAGAGACCCATTTTCACCACTACAGTTGACTGGTGGAGTTAATGGTATAGATTTCTCTACAATTCACTGTGAAAGACAGACATTGAAAATATTTTTTAATTTTTATTTACTGAAATCTTTCACCAGGAAGGCACACTGAGCAAGAAGTCACTCATCTCCCGGTGCGACCTCAGGGGAAAGTGTACAATAGGAATGAGACATTAAACATTCAAGTTACATAGATCAACATTAACATGGACTTCAGCAAAGGCATTTGACTCAGTGCTGCATGGGAGGCTGGGAAATAAGTTAGAAGGCATAGGGATGGGTGCAAAGCTGGTGAGATGGGTAGAAAACTGGCTTCAGGGAAGGCAACAGAGGGTGGTTGTGGGTGGGGAGCTCTCATCCCCAAGGGTAGTGATGAGTGGTGTTCTGCAGGGCTCAGTGTTGGGACCAGTGTTGTTTGGGATATTGATTGGGGACATGTCACCGGGCATAAAGAGCAAGATCAGTCTGTTTGCTGATGACACCAAGATGGGAGCAGTGGTGGATGACCTAGGGGGATGGCAGGGGTTGCATGATGATCTGGCAAAGCTGAAAACCTGGACAGATATCTGACAATTGAGGTTCAATGCTAAAAAGTGAAAGGTGCTGCATTTTGGGGTGAAAATCCCAAGGAGGAGTTACCAGCTTGGGGGAGTGCAGCTAGCTGAAACAGAGGAGGATAAGGATCTGGGGGTGCTCATTACAGGGTCAATGAACAACTTGGCACAATGTAAGAAGGCAGCTACAAAGGCCAACAAAATGTTGGGTTGCATTGTAAGGGGTATATCCTCAAGAAAGGGGAGGTGATTCTGCCACTGTATAGATCATTAGTTAGACACCACCTGGAGTACTGCATGTAGTAATGGCACCCGTATCTGAAGAGGGACATAAAGTTACTAGAGGGGGTGCAGTGCAAGGTGATAAAAATGATCAAGGGGCTGAGGGACTTACTGTACATGAGGAGGCTGAGGGAGTTGAACATGTACTCACTGGAGGAGAGGAGGGACGGGGGATATGATTGAAACCTTCAAGTACATGAAAGGAATAAACAAGACAGGTATGGAGGGGCTGTTCAAAGTAAGGGGGGGAGGGACAACTGGGGTTATGATATGGGACTGGAGGAAGGAAGGTTCAGGAGGGAGATGAGGAGACACTTTTTTATGGAGAGAGTTGTTGCTGGATGAAATGCGTTACCAGCAGAATTGGTATCCAGAAGAACAGTGGACTGCTTCAAAAAGGGCTGAGGCAGGGCAGGAGGAGGGTCAAGGGAGGGAGGGTGGGAGGAAGGGCAGCTGCAGAATAATGGGTGCTAGCACATTTGAGCAGACTTAATAGACCACTAGGTCTTTTTTCTGCTTGCAAATTTCATATGTTCATAACATACAATTACGTAAGGCAGATGTTACAAACAGTGTTACAAACAGTATTGCAGATAATGAGTAGATTGAGAGAATAATAATAAATGCACGGTTAATAAGTAAACAAGTGCTTAGGAAAGAAAAGAGTGAAAGGAGAGGGAGGGTTGAGATGAGGAAGGAGGTGGCAGACTTTGCAGGACTGGGGACCAGAGAGAAGGGAGATAAGGCAGGGTCTCAGAGAGACACCTTCAGGATGCAGGGAACCTTGCAAGGGGACTGGGGGGGCTAGAGAGAAGAGGGACAAGGCATTAGGGGTTTATAGAGGGGGAAGAGAGAGGGAGGAGGTGAAACTTAACACTTAGGAGGGAGAATAGGGCCTAACCCAAGAGACAACCCTTCAGGATGTGGGGAACCCTGCAAGGGGGTAGGGAAAGGCCAGTAGATAGGGAATTTAGAGAGAGAGGGAGGAGGTGTGATTTAACACTTCGGGGGCGGGGGATAGGGTCTAGCCCAAGAGAGAACCCTTCAGGATACGGAGAACCCTGCAAGAAGGTAGGGACAGGCCAGTAGATAGGGATTTAGAGAAGGATAAGAGAGGAAGGGAATTAGAATTAACATCTAGGAGGGGAATGAGAGGATTAACACCTAGGGAGGGAATGAGAATTAGCATCTAGGAGGGAATTGGGCCTATCCTTAGGAATCCATCAGGATGCAGTTGACCCTATAAGTAGACAAGGAAGACCAAGATAGGTAGATGGGGGAAGGGAAGAGAGGAGGCAAGTCTAGGCACAGTAGGACCACTTCAGGACGCTGAGACCCCTGCAAGGGGATGGCGACGACTAGGGAGAAGGAAGGGGGGAAGGGAGTACGTGTGAGAACTAGCACCTTGGAAGGGCTACAGTCATTTCCATGGAGAGAATCAGGGTGCTGAGGGTCCAGGCAAGCATTCAGGGAGGCCAGTAGGGAGGAAAGAGAGAAAGTAGTATGGAGGTAAGGTGGGGGGCATGGCAGGAATCACTTCAGGGAGGGTCAATTAGTACATTCTGTGAGGGGGAGGATATGTAGGAGTTAGAGGACAGGAATTGAGGTGGGTGCAAGCTGGAGCATTAAGGGCAAAGTCGCAGAAGAGATGAAGAGAGTGTCAAATCTGGTTGGTGAGGACTTGGGAGCAGCACTGTATACTATGTTGCAGAAGTCAAAAATGGGGAGGATCATCTTCTGGACAAGTTCATGCCTAGCCACAGGAGGGACGCAACTACAGTTCTTGAAGAAGGCACCAAGCTTGGGGTGCAATTTTTTCCAAATGGCATGAATGTGTCCGAGAAGGTGAGGTGTTGGTCAAGCCAAACCCCAAGGTATCTGAAGGAGGATGTGTCCTCTATTAAAGTCTCATCGAGGGTAAGGAAAGTGGGTAGGGAGGGAAGCCTAGAGAGTCTCTGCCTTGTGCCAAAGATCATGGAGGCAGTCTTCTTGGCACTGAGGAATAACAGATGGTTAGCAAACCAGAGGTGGACATTTTTGAAGTTATGCTGCAAATTGGATGTAACCTCAGCTGGACATGAGCAAGATGCGTACAGGACATTATCATCAGTGTACATATATGTGGCAGTGGAGGGGGAGAAACAGATGGCAGGTCATTTAGGAAGATGGAGAATAGAGGAGGCCCAAGAACAGAGCCCTGAGGGACTCCAGTGTAGATCAGGAGGGGTTGAAAGATGTCATCTGAGACCATCACTGATTGGGTTCTACCAGTTAGGCAGGCCTTGAACCAGTTAGTGGCAGATGGGGATAGACCAGTAGATGAGAGGTAACCAAGGAGAAAGGAGTGGTAAACAGTGTTAAAAGCCTTGGCAACTTTGGCAAATATGGCTGAGTGATTTGGCCATTGTCTATCCAGGTAAGGATGGAGTCAGTGAGTCAAAGTAGGGAGCTGGTGGTAGAGAGTTTTTTCCAGAAACCAGATTGAAAAGGGGTGAAGAAGGAGGTATCAAATAGAAAGGAAGTACATTGGGAGAAGACTAGATGTTCTTGTAGTTTGGCTAGGGTAGGGGGTAATGAGATGGGGTGATAGTTACCAGGGGATGAGGGGTCACTGCCTTTAGATGAGGGGAGATCCACTGTGTCCTTCCAAAGGGTAGGGACAGCAAAGGTTGAGAAGGAGAGATTAAAGATTAGGGAGAGGGGGTAGGCAATGGCAGGAGCTGAGAGACAGAGGAGTTTAGGGTCAAGGTCATCAGGGAAAGAGCCTTTAGAGGGATTGATGGTGAGGAGAGCACTAAGAATATCATAGGGGAGACTGAAAAGAATGAGAAGGAGGGGTGTGGGGAAGTTGGAAGTGGAGCGATATTTGGGGGGGAGTAGTGATAGTTGAGGGAGGAGAGGGGGTTGGTAGAGAGGGACTTTAGGAGTTCAGTGGCACAGGAGGTATAATAGGAGTTAAATTCTGCAGCTATAGCGTGTGAGTCAGCCACAAGAGTGCCATTTACTTTAAGCACAGGGGAAGGTGGGTGGGACTGAGGGGTGAAAAGGGGATGGACTACCTTCCAGAACTTTGAAGGGGAGCTTATGTTTGTGAGGTATGCATTTTTGAAGTATTCTGACTTGACTAGTCTTGTTGCCCTGGTACAGGCGTTTTGGAGCTTGCAGTAGTTCATGAGGTAGCTAGGCAGCTGGGTGGCTTTGTGGCACTTCCAGGCAAGATCTCTGGCCCTGAGACAGGCTAAGAGTTCAGGAGTAATTCATGGTAGGTGGTTACCCCAACCCTGTTTTTTCTGAATGGGGCAAAAGTGTTCCAATTCTTAGGAATATTTCTTTGAAGTAGGCTACAGCCTTATCAATTGTGGGGGAGTAGGCTAAGGGTGACCAGTCAGAGAGGACTAGGCTGCACAGGACAGCTTCTAGGTCTAGGGATTTGAAAGAGCATAGTTCCAAAGATTTATGTGGAGATTTCAGTCATGGACTTTCCCGACAACGAATATTGGGTTGTGGTCACTGAGAGTGTCAGGAACAATACCGGAACATACGAACATATGAAGAAGCCAGCAGAAGAAGGCCATTTGGTCTATGAAGTCTGCTTGTGTTGCAGGGTCCACAGCTTGAGCTAATGTCCTGCCCTCCTCCCCTCCTCCCATTTTCCCTACCCATGATTCTTACCTTCCCTCTATTTCTATCCCAGCCCCTCTTAAAGCTGCCGACTGTCTTCAATGAGATAACTTCTTCTGGCAGCGCATTCCAAGTGTCTACCACCCTCTCTGTGAAGAAATGCTTCCTGACCTCCCTCCTAAACCTCCCACCCTCCAGCTTAAGACTGTGCCCCCTTGTGATATGAATGTCACTCAGCTTAAAGAGACTCTCCTTATCAACATTATTTATCCCTTTCAAGTACTTGAATGTCCCTATCATGTCCCCTCTCTCTCTCCTGTCTTCCAGGGAGTACATTTTCAGTGCCCTCAGCCTCTCCTCATATGCCTTGCCTTGTTGACTGGCTATCATCTTTGTAGCCCTCCTCTGTACCTTCTCCAGCAGGCTAATGTCCTTTTTGAGGTGTGGGCACCAGTACTGAATTCCATACTCTAGGTGCGGCCTTACCAGTGACCTGTACAAGGGCAGTATAACCTCCTCTCACCTACTACTGATCCCCCTAGCTATGCATTCCATCATCTTGCTTGCCTTTGCTGCTGCTTTCTTGCACTGCTTGGAGTGCTTCAGGTCACTAGTGATCATCACTCCCAGGTCCTTCTCCTCCTCTGATGCAGATACTCGAACTCCACCCAGGTAATACTCTGTCCTGGGATTCTTGGCTCCAATATGCATAACTTTGCATTTCTTGGCATTGAAGCCAAGCTGCCAGATCCTGGACCACCTCCCCTGCTTTTCCAGATCTTCCTCAAGGTCCGGTATCCCTTCAGCTGTGTCCACGTTCCCACAGAGCTTGGTGTCATCTTCAAATAGGCACATTTTGCCTTTAACCTAAGGGTTCTATGAGATGGGTGGGGGGGCTCTCTAGTGACCGCAGAACTAACTACTTGGGGCACCACTGTGATTCTGTAGTGTACAGCTATTGTTTGACTGAATATCTGCTTACCTGCATCGGAATTGGAGAGCACCATTTTTTCCCCATTTGTAGCTGCTAGAATCGGGATAATAGCCCGCACATGTGCAGTGCAGAGTAGCAATCCCAGTCTCCTGCTGCATACTAATCTGATCCCTTTGTCTCGTCTCACAATATAGGCCTCCACAGCCCCACCAGACACTGGCAAGATACCCTGCCCACACACAGAGCTCCCTCCTGGAGCAGGAAGCCACGTAGGTGCCTAGAGGTACACACTACTCCTCCAGTAGCACCTTGCAAGGGGCTTTGCCCATCAATGTGCTGCGTGTGGCACACTGCCCGCCCCACCCACCCTGGCTCAGCATTTCCTATATAGGCGCTGTCTTGTAACAAGGCCTGTGACCTCTTTGCACCTCTCACAGTAATTCAATCCAAAAAACATAATGCACCCTGGGTTACCCCTGCCCGACTACAAATGTTCAGAAATAGGGATAACCTCTGGCACTTGCCACTGAAATGGGCCGGATGGCTGATAGACAGGCCTAAAATGCTGCATGGAACAAGTGCACATGGGCCATCCGTAAAGCCAAGGCTGACTATTACCAGGCCACCCTCATCTCCTTCTGGGGGTGTGCCTGGACTTTCTGGGACAATGTTAAACAACTAAATGGGAAATCACACTCCCCCCCCATCCCAGCTCACTATTGATGGCTTTACCTCCACTGACCCTGCCTGCATAGCTAACTACCTTAACACCTCCTTTACTGACCTTAGCTCTGTCCTCCCCAGTAATTTCTTTGATCCTCCCCCCACCCTACCTCCTCCTGACCTCCAATGCCCCAGCTTCCACCTACGAAGGGTATCTGCCCAGGAAGCCAGACCGCTCCTAATTAAAGCATTAAAAAGCAATAGTCACAGCAGTGATTCCCTGGACCCCAGTATTCTCTGGCTGGTGCTGGATGAAGTCCTTGCCCTGCTCACCAGCCTACTCAACTGATCCCTCTGCCTGGGGCAATTTCCCACTGCATAGAAAACAGCCATAGTCACACCCATTCATAAAGAGGGCGACAGGTCCTCTGCCAGGAACTACTGACCACTCTCCATCCTCCCCCCTCCAAAGCCCTGGAAAAAATGGTGGCCATTCAAATCACTGTATATCTTACTGAGCATAGCATCTTATGCCCAGAGCAGCACGGCTTCCATGCTGGTCACAGTACCAGCACTGCACTAGTTGAGTTCTCCAGTTTCCTACACTCCTCACTGGACACCAGCTCCCTAGCTGGTGCAGTGTATGTTTACCTCTCAAAGGCCTGCGACACTGTCTCCCACCCTCTTCTGCTGGATGCCCTATGCCACACTGGTTTCTCTGTTGGCCCTCTCGCCTGGTGCACAAGCTATCTGTCTGCTAGCTTCCAATGTGTAAAAATCAATGGAACACTCTCTGAATCTCATCCCATCAGCTCAGGGGTTCCCCAGGGCTCCATCCTAGGCCCTCTACTCTTCTCACTCTATCTAAACACCCTGCCCAGTGCATGCTCTGGCAAAATTCTTATGTATGCAGATGATGCTGTCATTTTTGTCACCCACCGCAATCTCATCTCCCTCCAGGACACTCTACAACAATCCTACAATGATGCCGAAGCCTGATTTAAAGAGCACAGACTCGTCAGTAATCTAAAAAAAACAAAACAATGCTTTTTGCCCACCCCCAAAACAAAGTCTGCAACTTCCCACTCCATATCCTCCCTAGTACTAAACAACCGCTTGAACAAGCCTGCTCTTACAAATACCTTGGGGTTTCTTTCGATTCAGCCTTCATCTACCACACCCACATTGATGCCCTTGCATCCGCCGCTAATACACGGCTTGGCATCCTCTACCGCTATAGAAACTGCCTCACCCCAATCCTCTCTGACCTGCAGTTACATCTTCAGTACTGTCCTTGTTGACTATGGCCTGCCAGTCTATGGTGCTGCTGACACTACTACCCTCAGCAAAATTTGGCTTACCCAAAATAAGGCCTGCAGGCTGAGTACTGGTGCCCCCAGGGTCACACATACTTGTCAACTCTATGACAAGGCAAAACTGCTAAACCTAGATGAACGGCTATGCTATCAAACCTGCCTCCTCACAAAAAAAGAAAATCTACTCTGGCTAGCCCCTCCCAGGGTGACAGCCTCCATCCACCACACCCAACCCACTATCACAACCCAAACCTCTGGCAAGACCACTTTACTGGTCCCCAGATCCAGGACCACCCATTGTCAGAGGTCCTTTTGCTACAGAGCTCCATCCTGGTTTAACTCTCTCCCTGCTTCCATCTCCAATGCCCCCACAATCGTCAACTTCAAAACTGCCCTTCGGAGACAACTGTTTAACACTTGCAGCTGTTCCTGTCTCTAAATGGAGCCTTGATCTCTCCACACTTGACAACGCCCCCTTGGCGTCACTCCAACTCATCCCCCCAACTTCTCCCCCATAGCTTATTGCCTCTGTTATTACCAGCATGTGCTCAGCTGTATCATTGTAATGTCTACTAAATTGTATAAATGTATGAAACCATTCTGTGTAACTAAGTATGTGACTTAAATGCGGTAACCTAAATTTGTTCTGTCTGTCCTCAATATGACGAGATATTTTTGGAAATGAGCCTCTGACTCAAAGGTTGTAAACTGATGTACAAATAAATAAATGAATAAATAAATGCCATCCCCAATGTCATTGATGAAGACATTGAACAACACTGGCCCCAGCACAGAGCCCTGTGGGACTCCACTGGTTACCTCTCTGGTGCCAGAAAACTCTCCCCCTACCACCACCCTCTGAGTTCTGTACCTCAGCCAGTTTTCCACCCAACTGACCATCTTTTCCCCAACACCAAGATCCACAAACTTCCTGATCAACCTTGTGTAGGGCACATAGTCAAAGGTCTTGCTGAAATCAAGATAGAGGATGTCTACCACTTGGCCCCTGTCTACTGTCTTAGTGACACACTCAAAGAAGTGAATCAGATTTGTTTGACATGATCTCCCTTCCCCCATGAACCCATGCTGCCTCTCATGCTGAAGACCATGTTCCTCTAGATATTCCACCAACCTTTCCTTTAGTATGGCCTCCATGAGCTTGCCCACAATGGAGGTCAGACTGACTGGTCTGTAATTCCCTGGCTCATCCTTGGGACCACTTTTATGAAGGGGCACTACATGTGCTGTTCTCCAGTCCTGTGGTACCATGCCTGACTCTAATGAACTATTAACTAGGTCTACTAGTGGCACTGCCAGCTCCTCAGACAGTTCTTTTAGTAACCTTGGATATACTCTGTCCTGGTCTGGTGATTTGTCCACTTTCAATGCCAGCAGACCCTTCTTCACTCTATCCTCCTCTATCACTATGTCTGTGTCCCCCCCCGCTTCTCTTTTACCTCCTGAAGGCACTGGTCCATCCTTCTCCCTTGTGAAGACAGAACAAAAGTATTCATTTAGTATCTCTGCTTTTCTTCCATTATCCTCCACCCCCTCCATACCTTTCTTAAGCATAACAATCCCTTCCTTCTTGTCCATTTTCTTACTTATATAGTGAAAGAAAGCCTTCTCCCCCTTCTTAATTCCTTCAGCTATTTGAAACTCCTTCTGTGCCTTTGCTCGCTAGACTTCCTTGCTTGCCTCACTAGCCAACCTTAGTTAATTTTCCCTATCCAGCTCCCTCTTGGTCTTCCTAAATTTTCTATAGGCCAATCTCTTTTCCTTTACTGCCTTGGCAACCCCGGAACTGAACCAGCTGGGCGCTTTGGCCCTTGTGTTCTTTCCCCTGAGCCTAACACACTCATCTGTGGCAACCAGTATTCCTTCCTTAATGATGGACCACTTTAAGTCCACCCCTTATCTGCTCGGATGCCCACCAATGGCTCCTTAGAACCTCACCCATTTTCCTGAAGTCTGCCCTCCTGAAATCCAAGATTTTGGTCTTAGTTGGGATGCTTTCCCTGCCCATATCCAAATGCAACCACACTGTGCAATGGTCACTTCCCCACAGTGGCTCCCTGACCATTATTTCCTGTACATGCTCCCCATTTCTGAGCACCAGATCAAGAATTGCCTCAGCTCTTGTTGGTACAGTGATGCCCTGAGTCAGGAACCCACTCTGCAGTCCTTCCAGGATCACCTGACTCTAAGCACATGTTGAGGATGGTATACTCCAGTCCACCTTGGACAGGTTGAAGTCCACCACAATTACCACCTCTCCTTTCCTTGCAGCTTCCAATATTTGTTAGATTAATTCCCTGTCTCTCACCTCATCTTGATTGTGTGGTCTGTAAACCACCCCCCAACCTCACCTTTCTCCCTCTATTGGACCTTAACTGAACCCATAATGCCTCCACCTCCCCTTCCTCTGACTCCACCCTCATGCAAGTTATTCCCTCCCTGATATAAACTGCCATCCCTCCCCCCTTCCCAACTACTCTGTCCCTCATATATAGTTTATATCTTGGGGTGGCAAGGTCCCAGTCATGGTGTGATGTTGCCCAAGTCTCAGTTACTGCAGCTATGTCCACCCTCCCGTCTGCTTACAGTGCCTGCAGGTCATCCATCTTGTTTCCAAGACTGAGCTACTGACTCTATATCTGCTTTAAAACTAAAGAAGCAGTCAGAATTTGAGATTTGCTCATCTGTATTTATTTATTGTCTGACACTGTAGCATATACATTAGTTTTCATAGACACACATTGGAAATTTATAATGAGGAATCTCCTTTTCATGCAATTTGACATTAATGGTCAACTAAATATTTAAATGCCCTGTAACCTGTATGTGTCTGAGACATATTTCATTTGCACAATAATAATTTATATTTTCTAAACTTTTTAACATCTTTATACCTTTTTTAAACTTAAACTTCTTTCAAAGTTTTCAAGGGTCACAAAGACCTTGTATAACAATTTTATTCTTTCTTACTATTGAAGTTCACAGGTAGATCGACAAGCATTATAGCCCCTGTTACTTCTCTAAGTGGCATATGGTCAGTCTCGGCAGCAGTCTTGCCCTCCAAATAATTAATTATTAATTGATATGACTCCATTTGGCACTAGGTCAGAAGAGTGCTGTCAATGACAGTGCCATCCATAATAGGGCTGTGTTAACAGCACTCTCCACTACAGTGGCAGGAAAGAATGCTACCAACCAACAAAGTACCAATGGTAGTGGTGGCACACCACACAGATGATGGCTACCATTGTAAGCAAGACACAAACTAAAATCTATTTTTATCTGGGGGGCTCTGCCCCCCATCACCTTGATTCAGGGAGCTGTGGTCCCCACAGCCCCCCAAACATAAGGATTCCAACTTTGAGGAGAGTGGATCATGGGGAAAAAATGAAATTTATGAGGCTGTGGAATAGTGTTTGCATGGCCCTTTGTAAAAAGAAATCTAAGTTCCACAATAAGAAAATAAAATCCTCAAGGCGAGAAGAGGATTAAAACCCTGGTCTCACAATCTGTGCTAGCCGAGCTGCTGCCTTAATCCTCTTTGCCATGGGGGCAGATCAGTCAGCAAGTGCACTGTTCTTCCTCTACTCCAGTGTTTCTATCCTAATAGAATAGTGACAAGGGTAGCAGTAACTAGTAGATGCTATTCTACCCCATCACTATTCCTGCTCACGCAGTCCTGACCACGCGGTTTATACTGCAAGGTTCAGGAAGCGCTACTGTAACCAGATACCCTCCATTCTCCCATTACCCATCCAGGGTTCACATCGAAGAGAGAGTTATGGGTCAAAGTCTATAGTGAGTAAATGTTCTCATGGAATAATATGCAATATTTTCCTATAATGGCCAACAGCCATAAATTCCATTTGTTCTGATGGTTTGCCTCCTGTTGTTGTAATTGGGAAGATAATTTCACCATCTTATATATGTCCCATATTGTGTCTTCCCACTATGTTATTGTGAGAAAGTCTGGTTTTAGCCATAATCCATTTATGACTTTTTTCCCTGCCACCATGAAAATACCTAGCAGATTCAAGTGTACTTTATTTTTAACATGTTGTGAATAGTTGAGTAGTAGGGCTGCTTCAGGGGTCAGGATGCCATAAGACTAGATTGTGACATTAATTTTCCCCTTCACTGATTTTCAGAAGCAGTCGAGTACTGGGCAGGTCCATAGTATGTGAATATGTTTCACTACCTCACATTTTCAACCTCTGCAGCACAAAGCATTTCTGGATGTGACAATTTAGCCGTGATTTGAGGGATATGGAAAATGTGTTTAGTTGTTTTCCAGCTGTACTCCTGCCACTAAGGAGAGCTCATTACTTTATGTTGCTGACTCCAAATAATTTCCAGTGAGGTGGAAATAGGGATATAGTAAGTTTGACCTCCCTTAGGTTATGAGTCTGGAACACATCTATCGTGTGGACACCTTGGAGCATCTTATAGCACAGGGAGGTAAAGTGAGCTGGACAGGTCCTTGTAAGAATGTTCAGTTGAATATTATGAGATATGGAAATTTTGCCTCATCTACCCCTAATCCTAAAGTGGAAATCAAGTAATGTTGGAGCAGTAGGCATCTGTAATAATCCTCCTTATCTAGGCCATGGACTGCCTTCAGTTGGGCAAAAGATTTGTTGTAGGCTGCCCAAATAAAATGAAAAGTTATGTGCAAGTCCCCGGTAAGCCCAATTCTTAAGTTTATGATCAAACTTTGCCAGGAGAAATCTCACATAATAGGCTGGGATGAAAACAAGAAAGACAAGGGGAGTACACATTGTAGCCACACTGTCACGGAAGAATATACCATGACTATACTAAGGAGCTTGTTGTTTGACAGAGGTGACCTTAGTTAGATGTACAGTATCCAGATTCCCAAATAGCAGGAGGTCGGGTGAGATATTAAGCAGATCGAACTCAGGATCCACCCACACAGGCCTGGGGGATATCATTTTCCATCTTAAAACATGTCTAAGTTGTGCAGAAGGCACACAATCCTGCACTTGCCATCAAATATCTTTGACAGATGTCTTTTGACAAAGGAATTTTATTCCAAAATGCATCAAGATGTTTTTAGCCACTGGCACTCAATAAATTTGGGGGCACATTTTTTCAAACTGCTTGTGAGCTGAATTTTTCTTTATTTGGTGGCGAGTGCAGGATTGCGTGCCTTCTGTTTTATAATTTATCCCCAGCATCCTGGCACAGTGCAGAATCTTCCTTTGAAATATTATGTCCAAGTTGTGTAGCTTGATGATATTGGGACAAATTGGGAAGAGCCAATCCACCCTGATCTTTGGGAAGTTACTGTTAAGATATTTACACATTTTGTAATTAACATAATAATGTGTTTGTAAATATGCCCTGTGTATGTATTTTTCTCTTTAAATTTTGATAAAGAGAGAAATACATACACATACATGTCAGTTAGTAGGCAGTCCAGACATACTATTTTTGCCCTTTATTGTCTGAAATTGTGCTGCTTCAGTATACTGAGAAGGACTGTATTTGCATGAGCACCAGCACTTTCAAACTATCTGACAATATGCAGTATTGCTGTAAATTTTTCAGCAGCATTTTTGTGCCTTGTGGAGATACAGTATCTTATTAAAAGTGCAGATTTGAAGGACATTTAGGTAACTTTACTGTCCTGCATACCCTGCTTGTTCCCACTTATAAAGTGGAGTGGCTGTGGTTTTCTCTGGTGACAGACTGGAAAATCAATCCCGACACACTAAAAGGGTGTCACTCTAAACTAGGTCAGTAAACTGGATAAGGGCTGACTAGACTCAATACAATATGCAGACTTCCCCAAACAGAGGTGAACTCTGAGTCAATAACTGCTGCTAATAGCAGTAAAAAGCAAGCAATGCTACAATTGTATGCTCTTTGTGTGCACTTTAGAAAACCTTGGGAAAGATCTGAGATCGAAGCACTGCGGCAGGGTGAGCTGGCATCTAGGTGAGAGTCATATTTTTACACAGGCATAGCCTGCTCTGATTATATTAATGGTGTAAGCACTGCACAGTATTCTATTGGGATTAGCAGTAGTCCTAAGGGGCATGCAGCACCTTTTATATTGGCAACAGCTATTTAAGCAATAAGGCATGACAAGGTGTGTGTTATCGTGTAATAACGTCATTCCTGGGGTGGGTTGAAGCACGAGGTGAAGCTGAGTGCTTCCACCAACCTAGGAGTGTCGTTATTACACATTAGAAAATGGGTATCGTAAAAGACTCTTCCTGATTGGCTAAAAGACGGTCACACCGGTGCTGTTATTTCTTAACAATGCCTGGTGTAAAACAAGTCCCAATTCAGGGTGCCCTATTACTAAGACTATCTTTGGGCACCTTGAATTTTAAAACTTGCCAGCCAACAGTTTTTCTCCGCTAGCCACCTTTACTTCGGAGAAAGTGAAACCAGAAAGTAATAGCAGCCGTCGCTGCCCAGATTTTCTCTTTTTTTTTTTCTCCAAACAGTGATTTAAAACATTCGTCTCTTACTCCGTTACCTGAATGCTGAACAGTACTTCACATTCATTCCTTGTTTCGCTGGCCACTGCTCTGCCCGCTAGCCTGACAGTCGGTAGCTCATATACTAGTACCACCCTAGTAACGCAAGCCATGCGATCTTTTTCAGCCGTCATGTTAATGTTTTTTAAATAATCTACCTTTCATCGAGCAACGTTCCTGCTCTGATACAGTGCTACTCCAAAGAGCTATATCCCAATAACGCCCACCCTGTCGGGTATTATTACTTACATAACACACACCTTGGAGTGCCTTATTGCAATTATACAATGGCTCGATGTTATACAAAATAAAAAAAAATATATATATACATTTTAATAGATTTTTTGGGTTCCTGAAGTGACAACAGTGAGAGAAAGCTCCAATAAAACAGTACAGTGATGTCATTGTGTAATAACATCAATGTCTTAGGCACCCACTGACCAATCAGAATACAGGACATTTCTTTGCCATTGTATAATTATTAATAACGTTCAGACAAGGAGCATAACACTCTAGGATTGCTTGCTTATTTACTGCTGTTAGCAGTAGTTATTTCCTTGGATTGCACCTCTGTTTGTGGAGTTCAAAACAGTGGAACACACTGCACAAGGGTGTTGTGGAGGCAGGGAAAATTCATGGGTAAAAGGCAGAGTGAGATAGATACAAGGCTAGTAAGGACTAAGGGAGCAGCAGAGGAGGGAGGAGGGATAGTCTAGTAAGGCATCAGGCCCATGGCATTTTACATAATTGATAGCCATTACTGGCGGACTGGATAGGATATGAGTCTTTTTCTGCCTCACTTTCCATGTATCTATGTCTTAGAGTGACAGAAAAATTATTTTGAGGGAAAAATGTATTCCCACTGATGGCTAGCTTTTCCACACTGTTGACATCAGTTTTCATATCTGGTGGTTATTTATTTACTGCATTTCATAAGTTTTTATCAGGAAAGACATACTGAGGTGGTAACAGCATGTTTCTTTTAATCCCCACATTACATAAATGTTGTTCACTCATTAGGAGCAGATAGAAACAGGGACAGTACTAAATCCACCTTTGGGTTAGTGTCACCTAATCAAGTTTGACAAAAACACATAGCTCACTGATAGAAAAAAAATAATAAAAAATATAAGGCGAGAAAAACAGGGCAGGGTTATTCTGGTGGTTAAAGGTTTAGACATTAGTCAACCAGGATGCAGTTCAGGTATGCTTGGAGAGAGCACTTAACTTTAGGGAATGTTGGGTGGACATCATTCAGGAACTACTCTAGAGGCATGATGTATGCTCACTATGTACAGTAGATGATTTGCAGTTATCAAGTCATGGCTAGCTGCAGCACAGGATAAAATATGACTGCTAGACAGTAGACTGGAACAGGAGGCTGCAGCCACCTGTTTCTACCCCCCCAGTGACCCACCAATCGTGGGAGATTGTGTGTAGTGTAGTGTAGCTGGGGCCAGACTGAAACCTCCAGTTGCAAAGGTTGTCTGGGTCTTACTACCAACAACCATTTTGCCACCCTGGAGATGGCAGTCCAATCAACATCTACCCCAAAGGTGCTTGACGCAAGTCACTTTGAAGAATCCAGAAACTGCCACAAAGGCAACACCTGGAGGGAAGGCTAGAAGCCTGGAATATAACTACAATGGTTATGGTCATTGCAGCTAAATTGTTAGGTGTACTGAGAAGGTGGTGCGCAAAAGCAGCCAGTAAAGAAGGGTAGTTAGGTGTCTTCAAGGAGCTTCAGATGGGAGGGGCACCATCGTAGTACAGGACATGCTTAGGTGCATGGGGAGGGGCCTTATGTGATTGCCCACTCGAGGACAAATGATCTAGCCAGCCATGAATAGGAGGAGGAAAAAAATAACTTTTGCCCATTAGGTGGATGGCAGATAGCAGCAGTGTGGCATCAGTGACATTTTCTGAGGTTCTGCTGGTGTTAGGTAAGGGAATTGAAAGGCGGAAAAAGATTGAGGCATTCAACTTATGACTGAAGGGCTAATGCAGTAAACAATGGTTTATGCTTGTAGGAGACTGGTGTCACTTCTGTGATAGAAGGCTCTTCAGGAGGGATGACTGTCAAACAAGAGAAGAGGGGCAAATTCCCTTGAGCAGACATGTGATCCCTACATAACTACGAAATATGGATTGTCACTAGCCCCCCATCAAGCGAAATATCAAGAGAGGGGGCTGAAATGAAGACATATGTAACAAAGAATAGGGGGAGTCAGGCTAGGGTAAAGAGTAAACTTGAAAAGACTCTGTAGGTACATGACAGACTGCCAGGAGCAGAAAACTGAAATCATTAAATTTAGCACTCTTTCTGGGTACACTCAGAAAGCAAAAGGTAGGTGGGAATAAACATTGTAAACTTTTTTTAATACATAGGCTGAATAAAGGAAAACTGCTCAAATCAGAAGCTGTCCACCAACCAAAGCCTTTCCCCATTAGGCTTTTCACAAGGAAAACCCTTTTTCTTTTATGTGCTATAACTGACTTTATTTTGTCATTGTAAAGTCTGGGATTTGGCAACATGGTGAATGCTGCGTGGTTCCATTTCATGTGAAAATGCAGGGCTGCACCACTTGCTTTTCTGCACTCACGTATGAAACAAAGTGGTGCGGTGCTGCACTTTCACATGAAATGAAACCAAGCAACATCAGCCATGTTGCTGAATCCTGGAGTTTACAACAATAAAATAAAGTAAGTTGTAACACGTAAAAAAGAATTTTCCTTGTGAAAAAACCTAATCGGGGGTAAGGCTTTAGGGGAGTAGGAAGCTTTCTATCCATACAGTTTTCTTTTAACTTAAAAAGTTTAGCTTAAAGTTAACGCTGCAGTAAAGAATGAAGTTCTAAGGCCAGATATTCAAAACTCTGCCCTGGTGCAAAACCCACTTTAAGCACACAGATCATGTTTTGTGCAGTGGTCCCATATTCAAAAGCCCATTTTGGCCAGGTGCACTGGAGTTGTGCCAGGGCAATCAGTGGAGGAGTGCGTAAGGCAAAATTACGCAAAGTGGGTGACAGGGACCTAAATATCGGTGCAGTCCAATATTCAGAGTATTTGCTCTACACAAAGATGCTTTGTGTGGTCCCTTGTGTGGAGAAAATACTGCTGACTGAAAGCAGGTCATAATCTAGTGCAATCTTAGTGGTTGCCAGAGGTAGTGCATCGGATCCCCACCGCCACCTCAACATAGTACTCCTTGGTGTCTAGCGGGGCCTCCCACCCTCTGATCCCAGTTCAGTTATATCAGTAAAAGGCCCTGGTATCTAGCAGTGCCCCCTTCCCTCCAATCCAAGTCCTGTTACACCAGCAAAATGTCCCTGGTGTCTCTCCCCCACCCATTTTCCATGCCAATATGGGAGCAGTCACCCCATGACAGCTGGGTTGCCAGCACCCACGCAAGACATAAGCACAAAAGTCAACCCCCCACACCAAAGCCCCATCCCAAGCCACACAGTGTACAGTTTCAGCCCCGCCCATACCCCAATGGTAGATAGCAGCACCCCACCCTCTCGTGGCACTGACTCCCACCCCCCAGTTCCCCTACCTGTCTGTCAGTGCTGTAGGTAAAGGATGTTGAGTGACACAGCCCACCACACACCTCCTGACCACCTGGCTGGGGGGATACCTCATCTAGATTAAAGCTGAGGGGGATACCTCATCTAGACTACAGCTGGAAGAGAGGTAGAAAGATACTGGTTATAACTCGGCTGTGAGTTTGGTAGATACAAAGGGGGATTATCGATTTTAAACACTTTCAGGCATGCCAGGAGTAAAACCTGGATAAGGATTTTGTTTTAAGTGGTAACATTTTCTTATTCAGTGTTTGTGAAGTAAAGGTAGGGTGTGTTGCTTTTTTTTTTTTTTTTTTTTAGTTTTTGTTGACCGGGTAAGTACACTAGGCAGATTTTGCCTGTTTTCAGGTATGACCCAGGGGAGGGGGATACAGATGAATGTCAACTGACCTTGAACCAGATTAAGCTGTTGGTGGTATTTTTTTAGTGAATGGGGGAAATCTGGCCAGAACACTGAGGAAATTCCCCCTACTCTTCCAGCAGGGGGCTTGACTTCCTGAGAGCAGAGTGGAGGAGCATAGTTTGGAGCTGGACAGCAGAAGAGGAGGAAGTGCTGATGTGGCAGAGGAGAGGGCCTCCTCCTGTGTCTTGTATACCACTAGAGGCCTGAAAATGAGTTCTGATGTTTATGTGGACCAGAAAGATGAAGACCGGAGTGAAGAGCTGGAAATGAAGGAAAAGGATGTGGCAATCAAGGCTGGTGTACCTGCAGGTGAGCAGTTCTCCCTGACTGCAGGTCCAGCTTTGAAGAACGATTCCGTTTCATTGAATGAGAGGATTAAGGATATGGACACTATTCAAGAACCTTTGCAACAGGAGATTTTTTCAGAAGACTACCTGGTAGCACAACTGTCTAAGCAGCAATGGATTTGGGTGCTGAATTTGCTTACATTGAAGGATACGGTTCAACAGTCTAATCTAGAGGACCTACCTGTGCCTGATATGGAGCCTGCAGACACGGTGGATGCCGGCAGTGGAACCAGTGGAGTGGAAATGAGGATGGTAGCTGCAGGTGACACAGCAGCTGAAATTTTTGACAAGCTGCCAACGCCCCTGGTTGGCAGTACTGAGACAGCAGCTTCTGAAGGTGAAATACCGCTTGCAGTAGCGGAAGGTACCATGAATACAAACCAAGATGTTTTTACATCCTATCAGTCTGCAGGTGCTAAAGTTTGTAAAACAGGTGGAAATGTGATAATGCTGAAATGAGGCAATTTAGCTAGAAAATCGGGTGTGGGGGGCACGATCGCAAAGGCAGAAAGAGGCAAGCAGACTTTGGCCGAAAGTATTTTGGACAGTGAAACATTGGGTGGGGATGCAGAATAGCTGGTGGAAGGAGGAAAAGGGTTGAAAAAAAAAAGTCTCAACTCAGAAGTCTGTTTGTGGGGCAACAGAACAGTGTATGGGTCAGTTGCATCAGCAACATAGTACTCTACTGCCAGATTATGACCAGAATGTTTTGGTAACCAGGTTAACTGTGGAAGAGACTCTCAAGCAGGCAGGTTGAGTCAGGCATTCCAAAGACCAACCGTGGGCCTCCCCAGAGAGATTACAGAGTGCAGCAAGAGATCCCTGGAGGTACCTTCCTCCCTGGAATTAAATGTCACCCCTCAGATGCATGCTCCATTTTTAAACAAATTGGCTCAAGCTGCAAGATCTGTAGATGGTGAAGCTCAAAGCATGGAGGAAGGAATGTCTGGCAGTAACCCCCCTCTCCAGCCTCAGATCCTGACCCCCCACACCCAGGCTGCCACAATTCAGATGCAGCCTGCTTCTGCAGTTCCACAAGTCCATCTCAGTGAAAAAGACCACCCTAGACATGAGCGCCTTGGCACTGGAAGGCCCAAGGCAGGGCCACAAGGCCCTAAACCTAGGACATTTGCTGGTTTATTCCATGCACCCCCTGAACAGGCCAAATGGAAAAATGCAGTTTGAATCAAGAACAGGGGAGGCCTTGAGGTGTACCCTGACAGGATACACATTGGGAAAATATTGATCAAAGAGAGTATGGGGTTCTCAGCGCATGAAATATATGCGCTTATACATACATCAGGTGACCCCCATCTTCGATGTTAGCTTCAAAACAGCCGAGGGCTTGGAGCGATTTTGGCAGAGATACCAGGGCCTGAAACAAACACATGAATGGAAACCTTTCATGGTTATTCCACTTTCCAGACCAACATTCTGTACAATAACAGTTCTTTTTAAAAATGAGGGGGTTGCGATAGGAGACATTTTATACTGGTTGAAAACTAAATGTTCGGTGTTGGGGATCCCTGACCCGATTATTGACTCAGAAGACATATGGACAGGGGTTGGTGGATTAAAGTGAGATTACCCCAATTGAATGGAACAATACAACACCTCCCCAGTTACTTCTATCTAGGGTGAGATCATGGCTTTATTTTCTATGCAGGCCAACCCAGAATTTGTTTTCGGAGTGGGGCCTACTCCCATTTGAGTAGCATCTGTGACCAACTTAAATGCTCATTATGCAATGGTATTGGGCATGTAGCAATCTATTGTCCTTTTCCATTACACTGCAATCTCTGTAACGAAATGACCCACTCCTTTCGGAATTGTTCTTGGGTAGCTCACATTGGCCCTGAAA
The DNA here is from genome assembly GCA_016271365.2 of Neoceratodus forsteri. NCBI lineage: Eukaryota > Metazoa > Chordata > Ceratodontiformes > Ceratodontidae > Neoceratodus > Neoceratodus forsteri. The sequence continues at coordinate 513,507,844 of CM028138.1, forward strand.
CTATGGGAAATGAAGAAGATATTGAAGAAATGTCTCAGGAAGATCAACATTTTGCTTCTCATACATGGATGGGACAGATCTCTCAGTAAGTTCACCAATTCATAGTCAGGAGGCACCTCCCTAGTCAGAAAAGGAGGTTCATGAGGAGAGAAATGGTGAAGTATTGGGCCTTCAATCATTGGATGAACCCGAGGTGGTACAGAGGTCTACCCCTTCCTACAATCTAAAACAGGCTCTGCCCCCAGAAATATTTTACCAACCCCACATACTGAACAATGGGAGCAGCAAAAGTCCAGAAGGATTACAAGGAGCTAGATGAGAAAAGATGATGGGTTACAAGGAGAGAGTCAGGATTTTCTACCGCAAACCAACAATAGATTTTCTTCCTTGACAAAGAGAAAACAATGGACAGATGAGGAAGAAGAAGAATCAGATAGCTCTTCCATGGCCTCATCTATCCTGGATTTGACCACGGATAATGAAAGAACTTCTGGAGAGTTGAAAACTCTGAAAAAGAAAAAAAAAGGAAATTAAACGATCTAAAAGCAAGTTGCATGGAAAAGGAGATGATGGAGTTTTGTTGTCAGATGTCACTTGACTTATAAGATGCCAGAGTCTCTTGCAGTGGGGTCATTTAATACCAATAGTATTAAAACACCTCAGAGAAGATGCACAACCTTTTATTTGTTGAGGGACTTAAGGATGGATATTATCTTCTTGCAGGACACGAGACTACATACACTTAGAGATCAATTCTTAGCTAAACAAGAATTGCATAGTGGTCCATCTTTTTGGTCTCTGGGGGAGGAGACAAGCTCAGGGTTGGGCATTTTCATCTCAGGTAAGGGGGCCATAATAACCAGACTCATGGATCTCATACCAGGCCGTGCTTTGCTGCTTGATGTGAGATTTAAGGGTCATGACCTTAGACTTGTTAATCTGTATAACCCAGACAAAATATCAATAAATTGAGGTGTTTAAGAAGCTTCAGCCTTATTTGCATACAACTAAATCTGTATTTTTTTTTTGGGGGGGGGGATTTTAACTGTACTTTGTCATTACAAGATAAGACAGGATTTACTAACAAATTATATAATGACTCTAATTTTCTAAATAGCATGTATAAATGTGCCAACTTGCTTGATTGTGCAGGTGAGAAGTCCACTAGTCCTGCACATACCTTTTATAAAAAAAGATTATCTACTAGGATTGATATGATATTTGTTTCACAATGAATGCCTGTGGCTGCATGTGAGACTAAGACACTAAAGGTGACATTGGATTATTTTGCAGTAGATGGGCTAAACAAGTAGCCACTTCTAAATATCTAAATTATCTTAAACTAAGGCATAGGTTGCAGATTTTATTGTCTCAGGTGGTGGATACAGAGGAAGATTTATCAGAACAAATAACATTGGTTAAAACAGACATGAGAGACTTTCAATATGACAGGACCCAAACTCTGTTTTTTGAACAGAAGTTCAGCACTCAGGGGAAAGCAAGTCAGTTGACCCCATATGATAGCTGTCATCAGTGCGTGGAATCCCGGTTTATGACGGAATTGCAGACAGAGGAAGGGGGTATTACAAAGGATGGGATGGAAATGCTATAGGTCATGGAGACACATGTAAGTCAGGTCTTTGGACAGTCTGAGGCTTGTTCAGACTCCCTAATGGATTTCTTACAGCATCTTGCCCTCCCTAATATTCCAAAGAGTGAGGCGAAGTTTCTTACCATGCCAATCATGAAGGCTGAGCTGCTTACTGCAATTGTGGCAGCCAAGTCAAGTACTTCCCCTGGACCTGATGGACTGCCGGGAGAGTTTTATAAAAAAGTGGTGGAATTATTGAGTGATCATTTATTGATAGTTTTTAATGAGATATTACAGGGAAAGTTCCCCTACCCAAGCATTAGCTGACAGCCTTTTGATTTTTTTATATAAAAAAGGTGATAGGGCTCACATTTCAAACTTGAGGCCAATTAGTCTACTGAATGTGGATTGGAAGTTATTAAGCAAAATTTTGTGCACAAGATTGGCGAATGTGGCCAAATATGTTGTCTCGTCAGCCCAAATGTGTGGTATACCTCACAGATCAATGACGGACAACTTGAGGTTACTCAGAGAGCTGTTTAGCCAACAGGGCACTCTGGATTCTCTTAACTTTGGATCAATCGCAAGCATTTGATGCAGTTCCCCATGATTATTTGTTTGCAGTTTTATGGAACTATGACATACCTGAGGGGTTTGTGAGATGGGTGGAACTTTTGTATAGACATGCATCTTCCACTCCAGTGGTAAATGGTAGGAGAGGGAGACATATACCAATTTTAAGAGGGGTACATCAGGGGTGCCCATTGAGCCCCCTGTTGTATGTACTAACTATAGATCCTCTTTGCAAAGGTTGGAAGTAGATAGGGGCATAAGGCACACTAGGGGGTCACATTGTCAACAGTTCCCAGTGGTTCTGGCTTATGCTGATGATGTGACTCTTCTGGTGGCAGAGATGCAGGAGAGAAAGCCCTGGGAATTGTAAAGGAATTTTCAAAGGCATCAGGGTCCTGAATTAATAAGAATAAATGTGGGGGAGTGGTGCTAGATGAGGCACAGGACATGGGTTCTGATGCAATAGGAGGTATTCAATTATCAGACCCTCCGATAAAAATTCTGGGAATCCTTTTTGGAAACAAAGATTTGGCCACCCTAAATTGGGATGCATGCATTGAGAAAGCAGAGGAGAAATTGAACAGAGAACTAGCGGGACAGATCAGGAGGACCTGTGAGAAGTGTAGTGTGGTGATTGTGAGGGACTTCAACATGCCATGAGTAGACTGGAGTACCCCAACAACCAGGAACAGAAGGGAGCAAGTACTGCTGGACTGCTTCCTGCTACAAATGGTCAGTGAATCAACCAGGTTAGGGAATACCCTTGACCTTGGCTGGCAAATGGGGACTTTGTAAGAGAAGTTGCGGTGGAAGAACCGCTGTCAGGGAGTGACCACCACTCAGTATGGCTTTGGATATGGGCAAGGAAGGAGTGAAATCTGGCACAAAAGTGCTGGACTTCAGGAGGGCCAACTTTGGGAGGATGGGGGAAGTGGTAAAAGGGTACCTGGCCAGAATTCAACCAAGTATGGACACTAACCAGAGGTGGTAGCTCATAAAGCTGGGGATAGTGGAAGCAACCAAAGCCTGCTGCAAGGCCCAGAACAAGAAGTCTAGGGCTAAGAAACCAAGCTGGTTGAGCAAGGAGGTCATGGAAAAGGTAAGGAGGAAAATAGCTGCCTTTAGAAAGTACAAGAAAACAGGGAGGAGGGAGGACAGGGAGGAGTGCTTGGTGGAATCAAAGGAGGTGACTCGGGCAGTAAGGGGAGCCAAGGCATCTATGGAGCTTAGGCTGGCACAAGGCATTAAGAAGGGGGACAAGGATTTCTTTAGGTACATAAGGGAGAAAAGGAGCTGTAAGGATCACATAATAAGGATTAGGAAGGAGGGGTTGGGTGGAAGCAGGGTGCAATAAGGCAGAAGCACTAATTGATTACTTCTGCTTGGTATTTACTAAGGAGAAGAGAGGAGTGACACCCAAGGGGGCAGGAATGGCAGAAACAGGGGGGAGGGGTGACAGATGGGGAAATCATGGAGGGCAGAGTTTGGGAGGGTTTGAAGGCACTGATGGTGGACAAGGTGCCAGGTCCAGATGGCATCCACCCCAGGGTACTGAAGGAGCTGGCAGAGGTCCTTGTGGGACCTTTGGCAGACCTATTTAATGACTCACTACACTTGGGTGTGTGCCTCAGGAGTGGAGGATGGCTCATGTGGTGCTCCTCCACAAGATTGGGCCCAAGGATGAACCGGGGAACTACAGACCGGTGAGCCTCACATCCATCATGGGTAAGCTAATGGAGACTATCCTGAAGGAGAGGCTGGTGGCCCTCCTAGAGGCCAAAGGACTACAGGACAGCTGACAGCATGGCTTCATACATGGCAGATCCTGCCAAATCAACCTGGTGGAGTTTTATGACTGGGCAACTAAGCAACTGGACAGGAGCCATGCAGTGGATGTCCTGTATCTGGACTTCAGTAAGGCATTCGACTCGGGGGCCGCATGGAAGGCTGAGAAGTAAGTTAGAAGACACAGGGGCAGGTGCAAAGCTAGTGAGATGGGTAGGGAACTGGCTTCAGGGAAGGCAACAGAGGATGGTGGTGGGTGGGGAGTGCTCACACCCAAGGGTAGTAATGAGCAGTGTTCCACAGGGCTCGGTGTTGGGACCAGTGTTGCTTGGGATATTCATTGCAGACATATCATTGGACATCAAGAGCAAGATCAGTCTGTTTGCTGATGATACCAAGGTAGGAGCGGTGGTGGATGACCTAGGGGGAAGGCAGGGGTTGCAGGATGATCTGGCAAAGCTTGAAACCTGGTCAGACACTTGGCAACTGGGGTTTAATGTCAAAAAGTGCAATGTGCTGCATTTTGGGATGAAGAACCCAAGGAGGAGTTACCAGCTAGGGGGGAGTGCAGCTAGCCCAGACAGAGGAGGAGAAGGATCTGGGGGTGCTCATTACAGGGTCAATAAATAACTCGGCACAATGTAGGAAGGCAGCGGCAAAGGCCAACAAAATGCTGGGTTACATTGCAAGGAGTATATCCTCGAGGAGGAAGGAGGTGATTCTGCCACTGAATAGGTCATTGGTTAGACCGCACCTGGAGTACTGTGTGCAGTACTGGCACCCGTATCTGAAGAGGGACATTAAGTTACTGGAGGGGGTGCAGCGCAGGGTGACAAAGATGATCAAGGGGCTGGGGGACTTATCATATGAGAGAAGGCTGAGGGAATTGAACATGTACTCACTGGAGGAGAGGAGGGACAGAGGGGACATGATTGAAACCCTTAAGTACATGAAAGGAATAAACAAGATGGGTACAGAGGGGCTGTGCAAAGTAAGGGAGGGGAGGGACATCAGGGGCCATGATATGAGATTGGAGGGAGGAAGGTTCAGGAGGGAGATGAGGAGACACTTTTTTGACAGAGAGGGTAGTAGCTGGGTGGAGTGCGTTACCTGCATGAGTGATATGCAGTAGAACAGTGGACTGCTTCAAAAGGGATGGGACAGGACAAGGGGAGGGTTAATGTAGGGAAAGGGTGGGAGGGAGGGGCAGCTGCTGAATAGGGTGCTAGCTGCACACTGAGCAGACTTGATAGACCTCAGGCCTTTATCTATATAGGTCTATTCAGGAGAGGAGGCTGGATGTGTTACACCCAGTCATCTTCTTTTTCACTATGTATGTGTATTCCAATATTTTACCATTACTAACTGGTAGTACTCTGCCATGGGTGGATTTTTTTAGAGACAGATGTGATCTCTTTTTTCATAATTGGATGACTCAATCATGGGGACCCTATAGAACTCCCTTGGTGGGAGAATCTTTATATTTAAAGGAAGTATTAAAGAAATTGAAAGGATGGAACCAGACTGCACAGGACATGAGGTATACGGTAAGGAAGGTTGCCTATAAAAATATTGTGACAAAAGAGGTATATAGGGTTCCTTGTTTTACTCTTCCACACAATATTTCAACTACGGATGTAGTATTTCAGTTGACAGAAGTTCGAGTCCCTGCAAAAATGTTTGACACACTGTGGATGTGTTGCCATGATCGACTTAATGACAGGGGGAACCACCACCACCACAAGGCAGTAGTAGACAGGGTATGTTTGAGAGAAGGGTGTGTGAATCAGATCGAAACGATGAGACATTTGTGTTTTGAGTGCTCATACATCGATGGGTTAAGGGACTCGCTGGCAACAAACTGGGGTTTACCACAAATGCGACACATGAATTATGATATTTTAATATATGGGAAATTGGAGGAGGGTGGAAGAAATTTCATAAGGGAACACTGCGAGTGGTTTTAGCAACCCTAAAATATGTTATATGGCAAATTAGGGGTCAATATGTGTTGCAGCAGAAAAATATTGATGTGGCAGGGTTAATTGGTCAAATAAACACAGAAGTGAAAGGTATCTATAAAAAAGAATGGTTGACATTTCCGCACAGATGCATGAGGTCTGGTGAAGGGACTGGCCTGCAGCTGTGGCATCCTAAATTATACAAGGCACTAGGGATCGAGGTTAGGAATTCTTACATTTGATCTTCTGTTTTACTGGATTGACTTTGGAAAGAAACAAAATGTTTTAGTAATACAAGTATGTTTCATTCATCCTAATTTAACATGTAGATTCTAGTCTAATTTTTCTTCATGTGTTACTCTCTTGGATGGGGTTTCCTGAGGTATACTGTGGCATGAAGTTCCTACTTGATTTGGGAGGGTCTGGGTGTTATGTTTATAACATGTATGATCAGAACAGCTGTGTTTTTAATTTTGTTTCTTTTGCTTTTGTTTCTTTTATGACAGTATTACTTTTGCTTTAATTATGATGTGTACACCTTTGACATGGAGTTCTTTTGTATTGTTTTTGATGCTTTCTGTTTTGTTGTTTGAAGCATTACTCTTCTTGTATACATGTATCTTTTAGTTAAGAATAAAAAATTCCCCTACTCTTTTCGAGAAGTACCATGAGATCTTTAACATCCACCTGAACTACCACCAGAACAGGCAGATAGGACCTCGGTTTAATACCTCATCTGGAAGATGGCACCTCAGGAGTGCAGCACCCCTCCTTATGCTGCACTACAGTGTCAGTATTGGGATATTAACGCAAGTGCCTGGTGTGGGGATGGAACCTACAGCCTTCTGACCTCCCAGCCTCAGAGGCGAGTGTGCTACCTGCCGAGCCACTGGCACTGAAATTACATGACATGTCATGATCCAGCAGGATCATGATTTGGTATACTGTATACAGTACATGATATGCCTGATAGCTGTGCAGGACTGAAACCAAAATGAACTCTGTTTTCAGTTTCTGGGACTGTGCTGTCTCAAAGAGCTTTTCAGTTTCAAGCAACTCAGCCAGGTTTGAGGTTTTAATTTCTATTAATGTGTTTTGTGGTGAATTACATTAGTTCTATTGAGTTTAAATGTTTCTTTTTAATTGCAACAGTGCTTTGTACTGGAGTAATTGATTACGAGCTCAGACTGGTGTGATGCAACATGTTTTTTGAAGTCTTGACTTTCATTGATTTTAATGAATTTGTGCAATTTTTGTGTTTGCATTTTTTTTTTATCACTACTTTATATTTTCTCCTATGCAGCCACCACTCTGCCTTACATCCAGGCACTGCGAGGCTTACCCTGGCAACCCCCTGGAGTGCCCCACGCACACCGGCTGGCATATGCTGCTGTACCCATGAGAGGGGAACCCCCTTGGTCCCCGTGTCAGGCCAGGATCCAAGAACGGCATGTCAGGTCACCCCCGGGCTGCCACCAGGCTCAGGAAGCTGTGGCCATCAAGCTGCCATGAGTGACGCTGCTAATTTTCCTCCTTTGTTCCCCTAGGAGTGCAGACATGCAGTGTTGTCCGGCACTGTTGTGCTGATGTCTGCTGCACTCCTCCCTCTGTTGCACCAGTTCTAGCAGTGTCTCTGGGTGTCCCCAGGGGCCACTGCAGAGTGGTGGAAGCCCACATCCCTCCCCAGGATAGGAGAGCATTCCTCTGGACGCTCGATCCTATCCTCCCCTGACAACCCCTGACAACCCGGGCTCACTTCCTAACCTCGGTCACCAGCGTGACACGAGGTGTGGCACCCAGCACCTCAACCCTCAGCACCACCAAGCCAGCACATTTGCATGTTATTAATCAAGTGCTGTAATAGCAAGATGGGTCACCTGCACTATGAAGATTGCTTATGGGGACGGGGATGGAATTTGAACTGTTCATAATATTTATCACGCTTTTACAATGTTGTTCTTCTAATCTATGATATCCATACCAATGCAAAATCTCATTTTCACAGGAGTTCACCTTTTTAACTATCTTCTTAGCTTGGTAGCTGGGTAGACAAGGCCAAACAGTGAATATCTGGCAGGGTGCTGCAAATGTGCAATTGGGGGTAAATAAAGTATTAAACCTCTATGTCAATGCAAATAAAATTCCTAAACATTTAAGTCAATGCAATTAAATGTCATAAACCTTTAAGTCAATCCAATTATTATGGTGTTTTTAACTGACGATGTTACCAATTTTTAATTGTTCTCAGTTATGGGGTAGTAAGTTTGCAGTTTTCTTATTGGGAGGAAGATATCAAATGATATCATTGTGTATGCAACACATGTATACCAGTAATCTAACATCTAATTAACATCGTTGGTGGGCAAGTTGATGGAGTCCAGCCTAAAGGAGAGGCTGTGGGTGTTCTTGGTGGAACAGGAATGCCTGGATTATAACCAGCATGGTTTTGTCCCAGGCAGATCATGTCAGACTAACCTTGTGGAGTTCGACAATTGGGTGATGATGGTGCTTGATCATGGCAGATCGGTGGATGTCCTCTTTCTAGATTTCAGCAAGGCGTTTAATTTGGTACCTCACATTGGTCTGCTGGATAAGCTGGGGAGGATAGGGGTGGGGACCCTGATGGTCAGGTGGATTGGGAACTGGCTATCCGGACGTACTCAGCATGTGGTGGTGGGGGGAGGTTTTGTCTTCGAGGGGGTCATTAGCGGGGTCCAGGAAGGGATCAGTTCTGGGACTACTCCTGTTTAACACTTACATCTCTGGCATCAGGAAAGGTATCAGCAGTGAAATTAGCCTCTTTGCAGATGACTCAAAGCTGTGGGGTGGTGGTGGATGGGGAAAAGGGTAGGGTTGCCCTGCAGGGGGACCTGGATGCTCTGGAGAGATGGTCATGCACCTGGAAACTGAAATTTAGCACAACAAAATGCAAGGTGCTTCACCTGGGGTGTAGGAACCCAGGCCGTGCGTACACCCTGGTAGGGGATACACTGCAGGCTTCAAGTGGGGAAAGGAATCTGGGGGGTGGTTGTGGATGCCAGAATGAATAATTCTGAGCAATGTAGGAGGGCAGTAGCCAAGGCAAATAAGGTGCTGGGTTGCATCGTCATGGGGATTACCTTGCGAAGCAGGGAGATAATTCTGCTGTTGTATAATTGCCTGGTTAGACCACACGTTGAATACTGCATGCAGTTCTGGTGTCCACACTTAAAGAAAGACATTGCACTCCCAGAGTGGGTTCAGTGGAGGGTGACCAAGATGATATGGGGTCTGGCTGATTTGTCATATGAGGAGAGACTGGAGGAGTTCAGCCTGTTCTCACTGGAGGAGAGGAGAGACAGGAGGGATATGATTGAGATCTTCAAGTATCTAAAAGGTGTAGATGAGTTAAGCCTAAATGGAGTCTTTCAGAGGAAAGTGAGAGGGGCCACCAGGTGGTACGGTTGGAGACTGGAGGGTGGGAGACTCAGGGGAGAGAAGGAGGTGGTACTTCACTGAGAGGGTGGTGGAACCATGGAATGCACAACCCGAGGGGCTGGTGGGACATCAACGGTGGAAGGGTTCAAGAGAGGCTGGAGCAGGTAGGGGAGGAGGAGGGTGAAACTAAGGAACGTCATCTTTGAAGGAGAACTCTGGTGGGGGACGGGGATCATTGGGGGGGCCAGGAGGGTGGTAACGGTAGCAATTAAGGGTACTGACTCTCAAGCAGACTTGATAGATCATGAGGCCTACTCTGCTAGCATTTTAGTATGTTAGTATAATAAATCACAAGATAAAAAGTGTTATCTTGACCCAACATGACAAAATAAATGAAGCTGGTCATTGAGCATGCTATGAAATTTATCTCACTCATTTTGGGTAGATTGAGCATGCTCAGATTTTTATTCTCACATGTGAGATGCCATTTATGTTTTGGTTTACAGTTACAGTATTGATTTGTGTCTCTTATGCTGAGACATTGAACAGAGGGGCACAGTTTACATTTGTTACTTTTATAACTTTTTACAATTTCTCTCATATGACCACCTAAACACCAAGGGCCAGGGTTTAGATTCACAGACGTTTGCCGTGGTGCAAACACAATTTGCACCATGCAAACTGGAATTTTCCCTAAAATGGTATTCACAAAAGTCCTGTTTGCACCTGCAAACTGGATTTGAGTTGGGGCAACGTTTTAAGGGGGCCGCAATGCAAATTGGAGGGGAACTGCATATCAGTGCAGTCCCATTCACAAAGGATTTTCTCCATGCAAGGGCCTTTTGTGGGGTGTCCTAGCATGGAGAAAATACCACTTACAGAGACCTCGCAGTATTCCTCCCAATCCTGATGACTGTTGGAGGTACTGCTGATTGCTGTCCTGTAAAAAAAAAGTGACTGTGTCAATGGTGGTACAGTGATTCTTCCCCATCCCCGAGAGCCATTCGCCATTGCTAGAATAAAAATAGTGACTGTATCATTGGTGGTACAGTGGTCCCCTCCCATCCCCCAGAACTGATTGCCATCCCTACAGTTTAAAAGAAAAGTACATTATTTCCTGGTTGTATGTGGTTCCCACCCCCCTCCCCAATTGCTGATTGCCACACTATAGCAGAAAGAAACTGTACAGTAAGCCCCAGTGGTAGTGTTCTCCTCCTGATCACTGATCACCGGATCAACAGCAAAGATTGAGATTCCCTTGTGGTCTAGTGGTCACCCCCTTGAAGACTGCTATCCAGATCACAAGGAAGCATGATAAAAAAGCCACCCTGGGGGTAGTGGCCCCTCCCCCTACCAGATAACTGACTCAACAGTGTCCAGTGAAACCCCCCCACATGATGGTTCCCTGCAAATAAAACTAACATTTTCCCTGGTGTCTAGTGGCCCATCCTCCAATCCCCGTTCCCCGGTTCAGAAAAAAGAAATTCATCCCTGATGTCTAGTGGCCCCACAGCTTGCCATGTAAAGCCCCACCACTCCACTCCCCACCAACCCAACCTGAGCCGGTGACTGGCACAGTAGTCCTCCCACTACCATGGCCTTACGCTGACTGAACTGTGAAAGAGTGAGTACAGTATACACTATGCACTCGTTGGTTGATGACGCTGTCAACCAATGAGCACATTTGTTTGCTTGTTTATTTAAGGTTAAGACCATAGAGCATAAGAAAATTTACAATGCTGACCTAATCATCAGTACATTGCAAGGGTACAAACACGTATAACATTTACAAAATAAAAAAAAACATACAGCACGTAGTGTATACTGTACTTGCTCAGTCACAGTTCAGTCGGCAGCCATCCGTAGTGGTGGGAGGAGGGCTGTGCCAGTTGCTGGATGGGTTTTGGAATGGGAGGAGCAGGGTGGTTGGTCAGTGTCTGCCAGGGCAGGAGCATAGGGGGTCCACTAGACCGCTAGAGAAATGGGACAGTTTCTTTTTTTCCATGGAAGCAAGGTATGGGTGGGGAGTAGGTACACTGGACACCAATGAAAATCATATATATATATATATATATATATATATTGGGTGGGTGCTCAGGTGGGGTGGGACATCTGGACTACTAGGAGGGAGGGACTGTTTTCTTTTACTCTGTATGGTGATCGGTGACCAGGGGATGGTGGGGGGAACAGTGGACTCCCAGGGAATAATTTTATTTAATATCGGGAGAGTGATCAGAGAACAGGAGAGGTGAAGGACCACTAGACTACCAGGAAATATTTTTTTTAATATCTGAACAGTAACGTGGCAACAGGGAGGGGGAAGGGACCTCTAGATTACCAGGGATAGATGTGTCAGCCACAATGGTACGGCAATCAGTGAAGAGGGGGAAGGGATACTACACCATGAGCATTACATTGACTTTATCTTGGGCCATCGGTCAGCGATGGAGGTGGTTGTGCCATGCTACACTCACTGCAGGCCATGCAAATGGGCCCATAATAGACATTCAAATGGTCACCTAGTGACTTGCATGCCCAATGGGCTCATTTGTATGCCTTCTTTTGTGAATGTCAAACAGTGCATCTGTACTATTCATTGTGGGGTCATTCTCCTGACTGGCTGTGGGGGCAGTGCTACTGGGCTTAGCAGTAGTTTTCTAGGGTTAGCACTGCCACTCCAGTCTCTATTCACAGCCAGATAGCGCAGTGTGCTATCCAACTGTAAACAGTAAAATTTTGAACTTGTGCAACCACAAGGCACAGCACAAACTTTCACACTGCGCATTGTTATTATTTGTGAATCTAGCCCCAGATATTAAAAAAATTGCCCTGTGGGCAAATTTTGCTCTGTGCGGCAGTTATCATTAGCTTACATCCCTTTGCATGTACTATTCAAAGGATTAGCCCATGAGAAAACACTGCTGAATGTAGAATGCAAACAGAGATGTGCAAAGCATAGCCCAGAGTGCAGTGCAATGTTTGCCCAGCACTGAAGACAGCTCTGAATATAGCAAATTGGCAGAGAAAACAGCTACATCATGACATTATTGCAGTTATACGTTCTGCGATGCACAAATGGTCAAACTCCATTGCACGGTGCATTTAAGCGGTGCATTGCATAATGCACAAGTGCAAAACCATTTAGCGTAGCATGCAAATTTGCTGTATTCAGCCAGGCTATGCAAATAAGCCTCACTGGGCAGTCAGAGGGCAAAACAACACATTAGCCAGAAGGAGAGAGGATTTAAAAAGAGTGAGCTGCTAGAAACTGCCAGAAGGAGGAGGATTTAAACACAGAGGGATGCTAGAAACTACTAGAAGAAGAGAGGATTTAAACAAAGAAGGCTGCTAGAAGCTGCTAGAAGGAAATGACTGCTAGAAACTGCCAGAAGGAGAGAGGATTTGAACAGAGAGGGCTGCTAGAATCCATCTCACTACATTACAGTTGTGTGGCTAGATGATGAAACTGCATTGAAATAACTTTATTTTTCACTTGTAGATCACAGCATTTCTACATAAAACTGTACTATGAGCAGAGGACACAACATGAGCAGGATGGCGAGTGGGAGGCAAAGTGAGTGGAGTGTGACAGAGTGGGTTAACTGATTGTTTCTTTTGCAGGGAAGCATCTGAAGAACCTTCCCACCCTCATCCATCCACCCACCCCTCCCAGGCTCATTTTCATTTTTTAGGCACAGGACCAGGTAACAAACTGGAACTTCCTACTTAGAGACAGGGAGGGGTAGGAGGGAAGGGAGAAGGTGAAAAGGAAAAAAAAATGTAGTAAAGGCTGGGAAGGGAGAACAACTTTAAGTAACAGTTAAAGGTAACGAGAAACTGGTCGGGCACAGAGCACAGCTAAAAACTAGGTTAAGCAAGACAGGAGTAGGCATAGTAACCTATAAAGGACATTGATAGAAGGACAGAAGGATCAAGGCAAGGCACAGCCACTCATGAAAGGCAGCCAGAAGGACAGAAGGGTAAGACAAGGCATGGTTGCATAGGGAGAGGCAGAACAGAAAAAGAAGATGCTGGGAGTGGTGCAATGCAGTGGATGCAGGCCAGCAGTTTTCAGGAGGACATTCTGGATGCTGCCCTGCTGCCCCATCAGCAGACACCTTTCTGGGCTGAGGACAGAGGTCACCTGTCTCCAGGCCGAAATGGCTAGGATGCGGGGGACCTGTGCCCCCACCCAGAGGCCACCTAGTCAGCTTCCACCTCCTCAATGATTGCCTCACAGAGGGAGTGGTTGGACTATGGTGGGCTTGAGCAGGGTGATAGAGGTGGCAATGAGGCACATCCTACAACCAGTGGCATTACATAACTCCTATTCAGTGTTGGAGGAAAGGGAAGGTCATATGATGAGACCCAAGGTAGTGTCCAAGAAGGGTGACAGGGACATCAGGATGGATCCGGGGGGGCAGGGGATCCCAGAGGAGAAGGAGGAGGAAGCAACTCCTAGTAGTGGACTCTGTTGTCTGAGGAATACAGCTGGGAACAGGAAGCAAAGGACAGAGATAGAGAGAGACAAAGAGCCTACCTGGAGGCACAGCTTGGAGGGATGAGAAGCAAATCCGCAGAACTGCAATGGCAGTAGCAAGGAGAAAGGAGCTGGATGTCATTGTCCACCTAGGGATGAATGATCTGGCAGGGGATAGTGAGGAGTTAGGCAGAATCCAGGAGGAATTCAAGGAGTTGGGGAGAAGTCTGAAGCAGGTGTCGCTCTCAGAGGTACTGCCTGTTCATGGCAAGGGGGGAGGCCAGGAAACTCTGAATCCAGGAATTCAACTCATGGTTGAAGGAATGATGTGGACAGGACTGGTTCAGCTTTATGGGTACTGGGGCCCTACCTGAAGGGATGTGGGGCTATAAAAAGACAACAGCCTGCATCTGTCCAGGGAGGGGACCATAGTCCTCAGTGAAAGGTTTAAGTGCTTCTTAGGCAACTAGGAGTTGGAGGGAGGACAGAAAATAGAATGTACTCCCCCCAAAACCACAGGAACTACAGGGAAACACAGAAGGGAAGCAGATTGGCTGAGAGATCACATCAACATGAAAACAAGGTACCGGGCCCTACCTGGAGGGATGTGAGGCTGTAAAAAGACAACAGCCTGAATCTGTCCAGGGAGGGGACCATAGTCCTCAGTGAAAGGTTTAAGTGCATCATAGGCAATTGGGGGTTGGAGGAAGGACAGGAAATGGAATATACTCCCCCCTAAGCCACAGGAACTACAGGGAAACACGGGAGAGAAGCAGATTGGCTGAGGGATCACATCAACATGAAAACAGGGTGCTGGGAGAGACTGCTTCTCAGACTGACAAGAATTATGATCAAAAGAGGGAAATGCTTATTTCAGAAAAGCACAGGAGGGGCATCACATCTTGGAGAGCCTTATGTGCAAATGCCCAAAGACTGAGTAACAAGTTAGGAGATCTCAAGGCTACCATGGTGGAATCTGACATGGACATTGTGGCCATCACAGAGACCTGGTGCAATGAAAACCAGAGCTGGGAAGTGTTCATTCTGGGTTACAATCTATTCAGAAAGGACAGAGTAGGCAGAAAGGGGGGAGGAGTGGCTCTGTAGGTGAGGGAAAACATAAAGACCACAGAAATTCAAGGGGAACATGGTGGAGGAGAGATACTGTGGGTTCTGCTAGAAAGGAAAAAGGGAACATCCATCCACACAGAAATTATTTACAGACCATCAACTCAGGGGAAGGACACAGATAGTGAGATTTTGCTAGCAATCCAAAGGATGGCACAAAAGGTAGAGGTGTTGCTAGTCTGTGATTTTAATCTACTGGAAATAGACTGGTGCCTCCCCACAGCAGCAACAGCTAGGAGCAGGAGCATTTTGGACTCCCTGTAGGGGGCATTCCTTAAACAGATGGTCAAAGAGCACACACAGGAGGAAGCATTACTGGACCTGATGCTTACAAATGGGGACAGTGTGACAGGGGTTACTGTGGGGGAGCACCTGGGGAACAGTGATCACCAAATAGTGTGGTTTGAAATAACTGAGGGGGTGGAACCAAGCCACACAAGGACAAGAATCCTAGACTTTAATAGGGCAGACTTCAGAGAGATGGGACAACACCTAAATGAAGCTCTGACAAGAGTAGGGGACAAGAAGGCTGTAGAGGAACAGTGGGAGGCAATCAAAGCAGGAATTGCAATGAAGACTCAACTCTGTGTCAAACAGGTGAGTAAGGGAAAGAGAAAGAAGAGACCACTATGGTTTTTATGGCTGTGGGTAGAACCGACAGCCATCTTGTCTAATGAAGTAGCAGAAAAGGTTAAAAAAAAACAGCATTTAGGCAATATAAAAAGACTCAGGAGAAAGGGGACAGGTAGTGGTATGAGAGAAAGCAAAGAGAGGCAGGGAAGGGAGTTTGGGAAGCCAAGGTGCAAAAGAAGAATGCATAGCAAATTCAGTTGTAAAGGAAGACAAAACCTTTTATAGGTACATCAGTGAAAAAAAGGAGGGCAAGGGGGAAGGGATTGTTCAACTGAAAGGGGAAAATGGGAGAAGTGTAGAGGATGACCACCAGAAAGTAGATATACTGAACAAATATTCCTGCTCAGTTTTTACAGCACAGGGGCCAATGAGTGGGCCAATAACAAATGATAGTGGCATGATGGGCACAGAGATGGACACTGGCCCTTTTTCAAAGGAAGAGGTCCTCAAGGACCTGGCAAAACTGAGAGTTGATAAGGCAATGGGAACATATGGGCTACACCCCAGGATTCTAAAAAAGCTAAGGAAAGTGTTGGCAGAATCACTGACTGCCCAGTTCAGCCTGTCTTTTGAAACAGAGGAGGTTTCCAAAGACTGGAGGAGAGCTGATGAAGTCCCTCTGTACAAAAGTGGGAACAAGGAGGAGACAGGAAACTACAGACCAGTCATCCTGACCTCAGTAGTAGGAAAAGTCATGGAAACACTAGTGAAGAAAAGAACCATGGAACACTTGGTTGTCAACAGTCTACAGGACACAAGGCACCATGGTTTTGCAGGTGGGTGGTTGTGCCAGACTAACCTCATTGAGTTTTTCCACTGGGCAACCAGGGAGGTAGATCCAGGGGGGCAGTCGATGTGGCCTACTTGGATTTCAGTAAGGCTTCTGACACCATCCCACGTCATAAATTGATCAGGAAGCTGCAGATCATGGGAGTAGGAAAGAAGGTGGTGAGGTGGGTGGAAAGTTGGCTGCATAATAGGACCCAGAGGGTGGTGGTAAATGGCATTCACTCTGAAGAGAGTAAGGTAACCAGCGGGGTACCACAGAGATTGGTACTGGTCATGGTCCTCTTCAATGTCTTTATCAGTGACATTGCAGAGTCCGGAAGGGAAGATCTGCCTGCTGACTGATGACACTAAACTTTGCAACATGGTGGACACGCCAGGGGGAGTAGTAGTAGTAATTTTTATTTGTTCGATCAAAAGATCATTACAAAAATAAATTAAAAAATCTTAAATATTGTATCATAAATAACATCACATGGCATTCATATAAGTAAAAACATTTCTCACACAATAACATTCATAAAGTGTCATTTCCATCTTTTTGTAATCTGAACATTCATGTATTAATTCATTTTTGTATAAAAATTATATTCCTACAATTAAAGCTTTCAAACAGTATTGTTCTGTATAAGAACCATAAGGATTTATTAATTCTACAGGTCTTAACTATTAATAATCAATATCAGGATAATATGTTCAGACATTCAAATTAAATCCTCTCTGTGTGATTATTTGTAATAGGGAAACCAGAGGGACCAGCACATTGGGGTCCTTGGATTGTAATAGATAAGCCAACAATTGGTTAGGTTGATATTGCTGTTTTTTATTTATGTATTTATTTAGTTTTTGTTTACCGGGTAAGTGCACTAGACAAATCCTGCCTATTTTCAGGCATGACCTGGGGGAGGGGGATACAGATGAATGCCAACTGACCTTGAACCAGATTAAGCTGTTGGTGGTATTTTTAGTGAATGAGGGAAATTTGGCCAGGACACCAGGGAAATTCCCCTACTCTTTTTGATAAGTGCCATGGGATCTTTAACATCCACCTGAACTACCACCAATCCAGGCAGATGGGACCTCGGTTTAACATCTCATCCAAAAGACGGCACCTCAGAAGTGCAGCACCCCTCTCATGCTACACTACAGTGTCAGCACTGGGATATTAACCCAAGTGCCAGATGTGGGAACTGAACCCACAGCTCTCTGATCTCCCGGCCTCAGAGGCGAGTGTACTACCTACAGAGCCACTGACACTGACACTGTTGGCTCAGTATTTCTCCTAAAAGAGAGCATCTAAATTTTTCGTACAATGGGCACAGCAATATTAAATGCCAAAGATCATCTTGACCCAGTCCACAATTACAAACAAACTCCCTTTTCCCCCATTAACTTGTGCTTTTTTTGTTATTTAAATAGCATTCAAATCTGAATCTTGTAAAATACTTCCTCTGTGTTGGATTTAAAACATGGAGGTATTCCTCCATCTTATGCTCTCTCTTGTTTTTTGCCATCCAACGACAAGCTCTAGATTGTTTACAAAGTTCCAGATCACCTTGTCTAAAATTATCCCAAATTCTGTCATTAACAATCACTTTTATAAATCAAAGGGATATCTGAGACTATCTGTAATTATATTTAATAAGCTGTATGGTTTAATAAATTTCTCGACCACCAGCATACAAGGGATAGTTAAATCCTGATGCTTGTAACTAATGGCTTCTTCTAAACACAATTGAGGGAGCCTATATGAAGGCATGATAAAGATCTTTATCCAATAAGTAATCAACCTCTGGATACAAGAACACTCCACTGAGAGTTGTCCTAGTTCAGCTCTAACCAATGCTGAAGGTGCGCCATTAGGAAGACCCATGATTTTTTTATAAAACTTATTCAAACTAATATCCAATATTCCTTTATATTCGAGTCCCCATATTTCAGCACCATATAAAAGCTGAGATTTAATCTTTGCAAGGGCTACTAATAAATTCCCTCTAATGATTTTCCATACTTATGTAAAAAAAGATAGTAAAACTAGGGAAATGTTTTCTGCCTTAATTCTAGTTTTTTTTTTTTTTGGTGAATATCCCATTTTCCATTCTCACTAACTGTTAAACCCAAATAACAAAAGTTCTTCACTACCTCTATTCTGTGATTAGTCATATAACACTGATAACTCTTTTTATTACCTCCAAAGACTAAGACTTTAGTTTTCTCATAGTTTATTTGCAAATCTGCCTCTATGCACTCATCTTGAAATTTCTTTAGACTCCTGGTCATTCCCAAATGACTAATGGAAAAAAGGAAAACATCATTAGAGTATGCTAAATACAAAATTATTCTTATTCCATTTCTGGGTAAATGGAATTCTTGATTATACATTTTGTTTAGTACAGTGAAAAAATATAAATTAAATAATAGATCAGCGAGAGTGCACCCTTGTTTAACCCCAATGTTATTTTTAAACCAACCACTTAATTCTCCAGATTAACTATATCTGATATTGGTAAAAATATTATCATGTAGAATTCTAATAATTTGCAATAAAGATTTATCTGTTCCCAGTTTATTTAGTCTTTCCCAAAGAAGTGGTCTGCTGACCCTATCAAAAGCTATTTTTAAATCAGTGAATGTGAAATAAACTTTTTGTTTTTTGATTACATTATATTTACATATTATATAAGATAATGTAGAACATTGATCAATAATAGAATGATTATTTCTGAAACCTGCCTGTGCTTCATCAATTATATTATTACTTTCTGATAATCTCAATAATCTATTATACGGAATTCTGGAAAATACTTTCCCTACAGTATCCAGTAGACTGATTGGCCTATAACACTCTGGATTCTTTCTATCCCCTTTTTTGAATACCGGAACAATTATATTTAACTTCCAGCTATTCAGAACATCTCCTGATTTCCAGATATAATTAAACAATTTTTATAAAAATTGGATCCAGAATTCTTTTGTTTTAATTATTACATCTAAAGGAACCCCATTCAGTCCAGGAGCTTTTCTTTTCCTAAATGATCCTAAAACACTTTCAAGTTCAGATAGAGTAATCTCAGTAATTGGAATAAACTCTCTCCTTATCATATCTTGGTTACCCATACAAGTCAAATAATCCTGGTCATCCCTGAAAAAGATTTTTTTTAAATGCTTAACCCAAGTCTCTGGTTCAATATGAGTATCAGCATAACTATAATTCCTTGTACCATGGTTAACAATATTCCAGAAGGTTTTACTATCCTTTGTAAAGACTGCTTTTTGAAGATCTGCCCACTATTATTTAATACATATATCTTTATGTTTAAGCAAAATCTCTCTATATTGTTTTCTAACCTTATTCATTATTCTATTAATATTCTTATTTGGATTTTGTTTTATTAATCTTAGCTTTTGATTTAATGATTTCCTTGTTTGATTTACAATCTTTGTTAAACCACTGAAATTTCTGCCTAGGCTGTACTGGAAAATCCCTTATTATTTATATGCAATTGTGTTTATAATATTATTATATTCTGATATTAATGTAAAGTCACAAAATTGCTGAGAAAGCTCTAATAAATTGGAAAGAATATATTTCCTCTCAAGCAGTGCATAAAAAGTATGCCCCTCAATCAAATTCCACTCAATGCCCTGTTTGTTTTTCTTTGCAGGGATAGTCATTCTATCCTTTTTGCTGTTTTTTTTTTAACAAAAATATCCAGCTCTAGGGACATATGTTGGCTTTCAGGTCTGGGAACCAAGCACAAGGAATTACAATTATTGATCAGATTAAGATTAACCCAAATGTAATCAATAATGGAACAACCATTACTTCCCAAAAATGAATATTGTCCATCAATGTCTACCATTTAACAACAAAATTTTTTTATTTGATAAGGTTTCATTTAAATCCCTTCCCTTCTTATTAATCTTTTTATCTTTATAATTCCTTATTAATGGTAATTTACAGTCTGGATTAGCAGTTATGGCCTCCATTTCTTCATCTGAGCATCCCTGAAGATCATCAAGTCTTGCATTAAAATCTCCCATTATAATAATTTTACTGAGTGGACTATTGGTTTGTATTTTTTTTATTAAATCATCCAATATCAGAATATAACATTTGTCTCCATTAGTGTTACCCAGAGGATGAGAATAAACATTGATTATATACCAGTTCTTATCATTGTTATGTCCTATTAATTTAATAGCAAGAATAGTGCTACTTGGAATATTCAGCTCCTTAGATGTAACATCCCTATCTAATTTAACACAAATTGTCAAACCACCTATAGCCCTCCCATACTTTTTGTTTTTTGTTGCTTTCTTACAATACACAGAATACCCACTCATAAATAAATCACTTAAAGTCCATGTTTCCTGTATTCCGACAATATTAAACTGTTTTAAATAAGCAACTGTATCAGGGTCTCCCATTTTTCCTCCTGAACAGTTGAATTCCAAGACAAAATTTTAATAACTATTGTATCATAGTTGTCAGATTTATCCAAATCCATGTGATTTAACTTCCCAATATTTATGCTAGGACCTTGTAGTCTCCCTTCTAAATAGACACATTGTCAATTTTCCAAAAGAGCCAAAGGCTCATATCTGTTTGAAATCTCTACCATAGGCTCCCATCTTTGAGAAGCAATGTAATTCCCATTCTGATTATTAGTAGCCTTTTCATATTCTTTTTCAACACAAACATAAACTTCCAAATTATCCAAACTACTTAGTTTTTTTTATTTCCTTTAAAATACATTCTTGATTAACAAAGAATATAATTTGATCATTCTTATATGATCTAGAAACTTTAATAATTTGATGGCTACCAACCTTTAAATCCAAACACACATTTAGAAATCAATCAGCTTTTGTTTTAAATTAAATTTTGTTTTTTTTTTGTAAATTGTTTCATACCATAAATAGAAACTGA
Source organism: Neoceratodus forsteri (assembly GCA_016271365.2). Taxonomy (NCBI): domain Eukaryota; kingdom Metazoa; phylum Chordata; order Ceratodontiformes; family Ceratodontidae; genus Neoceratodus; species Neoceratodus forsteri. The sequence continues at coordinate 513,529,131 of CM028138.1, forward strand.
AGCATCAATTTTACTAACATTTGTAGGTTTGTTTACATAAAACTCAGGAAAAAAATCTTTCATCTCAACTATATCTCCTACAGCAATATCCATATTAGTTAGTTGCTTAGATTTTTGAGTTGTTGCTTTGAAAGCATAACATTGGTCAGTAACCAACAAAACTAATTCAGTTCCAATTATTGGTCTTAAAATGCTGATTGAATTTCTTACCCAGCTGCAGCCATCAAACAACAACAATAATAAACCCATTACAGTATCAGCAAGTTTTTCTGGAGTTTCATTATGAAGGCATGAAAACTTATATAATGGTAAAATGAAATCTGATTCCAAAGTTTTCCTCAAAAATAATCTAAAATGTTCATTCATATCTGTTCATAATGTTTTACTCAGTGAACACCCTTTGGCCCCTGGTTCAGCATTTTCAATCACTCCTGATTTTTGTTCCATAATTCTCTCAATATTAGTTTTGGAAAATAGTTTTTTGTCTCCTTTTTCTGTTTGAATTCTGTCCTCTATCTTTGATTGTGGACTTTTTTTTTCTCTTTTCTCTTTGTTTCATTATTATTTTAACATTTACATTATTTGCCCCAACTATCCTACCACTCTTTTCCTGTTTTTTAGTAATCATTTTTGCATGCTTCACAGTTTTTGATTTAACAACAGGGTTTAAACCATTTCCATTGTTCCCATAATGTTTTCTCTTGATACTAATTTCCTCACTTATTATTTCAGTAGTTATTTCCCTTTACTTTTCCATTTTCTTATCATTACCCTTATTTTTTAATAAATCAAAACCAGAAATCTCAGCATCGGTAATGGGCTCTGGTTCACTAAGAGACACACTCCTATCAGGAACGAAACATAGTCTCTGTGAACCAGAATCCAGTTACCTTTCCTGAAGTTCACCCTTTTGCCACAACACTGGGTAGTTAGTGGCCAATTCTCTACAAATACTACTGTCTCTTAAATCTTTAGCTGGCAACATAATATATTCTGAGTGGTTACTAGTTCCACTCTGGTCAACTTCAGATGTTTCCTTAATTGATCCCTTAGAATCAATTATATCACTACCATTTAATCCATTCTGGCCTTTATCAGTTTGTGATATTTTTGAGTCATCAAGTATCCTAGCATTAGTTTTCTCAGAAAGATTTTGCTCTATTGACAACAGTCTAATTCTACTTTCAAGACACACCCCTTTTACAAAGGATATATCTTTTTAAATCTCTGTAAGCTTCTTAAATAATAGTATATTAGCTTATACTGGATCTCTTAAAACTGCTAATAGATCTCTTGACAGCCCCTTAATGTCTGATATAGTCAAGTATTCTGGGCTCATTGTCAATGAACTAAAATGACTGGGACTTAATAAAAGTCCCCCCTTCACTTGGTGAGGTTGCTATGCACAGATTCATATTAGGACTTCCTTATCAATTAAGCTGATGTTGTTAGAACCTATTCTAGCCAACTGATGGCTAGAAATAAAAACATTCTGATTCATATTTCTGTGAGCTTCAAAACCTGCAATATCATGCTGTAGAGTTTATTTTAGGTTTGTGACTTCCACATCTAAATCAGCGAAATTCTGAAAAAATCTGGGTAAAGTCAATTTTCCCATTTTCAAGCTCCCAGTCCACTCACACCATTATATTATTTAAGCTAGGATTATTCACAACAGTATCACCTATGGGTGGGGGGGGGTTGTTTGATTCAAAGAAGGGTTAATATCCTTATTTATAACAATAGGCCTTTCCAAATGTACTTTTACTTTATTAACAGGAGTGCAAAAAATGCCTAATAGCTCCATTACCTTCATCTGGAACTGAGATAAGTTGACATGTAATTCCCTTTGCTAACTGTGCCAGCTTTATATGCCTACTTTTATTTCTTTTTAGTTTACCTTTGTTATACAATGTACCATGATTTTTTCCCAATATTCTGTTGGCCAACATCTTCAAAGATAAAGGCCCTTCAGATTTTACTCCCCTCCTCCTGTTTGTAGTCTTCAGCAATAAACATGTCCCCAGTGTCCAATGAATTAACAGTTTTATTCTGGTTATGTGTAATGGCTGGTATACTCTCATAAATGGATAAATCCACTTTGATCAGCTCAAATTATTTCCAATCAACACTTCTGTCACTCTAAAGACAAATGGAAAAACCTCAGGGAATATACAGTTAAGTATCAAGGTCACACAAGATCATACAAATGGAAAATGCTGTCTATGTGTATTCCTAAAAAAAAAGGAAAAAAGTTCCACAGCAGTTCCTTCTTTATGCACTGTTTAAGGGCTGTTTACCCAATTTATATTCAACCACTTTCTTGCTTTCACTTGGCTCTTCCAGTTCTTTGAAAGAGGTTCCAAAAAACTCCAAAGGCCTCCAAGAATTCTCATCAGATTTCTATTGACCCCTTAAGAGCTGGCATCTCCCCAATGTTCTGTTAATAATCACAGTCACAGACATCGCTCCTTTGCAACTCTTAGTGTAAAGCGATTCATTTTCAGTTTACCTTTAATTTAAATAATAAACATTTTGAGAGAATCCACTGGAATAAACTGACTGCAAAACACCATTAAAATCTAAAATCTAAAAGTTCCATGCAGAACAGAACAAATGGCTTTGATTATGAAGCAATACTGAACATTACTAAAATAGTACTAAAGAGAATGCCAGGCTATATTAACACAAACAGTAACTGAACTAAAGAATAAAACAATTTATACATGAGTATACATGAGGATACACTTACTTCATTCTGTTATAAAATACACTCACGCTTTTCAGACTTTTCAGGCCTTTCCAGGCAGTAACTCTAGGTCCGGACTTTAGAGCTTACAAAATAAAAGGAAGTATATACCCCCTCCTTCCAATAGAAGGTGCTCTCTTCAAAAGGCTTCACTCTCAAAGCTTCTAAACCACAAGGTATTACAAGCATAGACAAGTTGTTAAAACCTGTCAGCCAGTAATCACTGGAAGCTACTTTTAGCTAAACAGCCTAAACAACTCAAACATTTAAAATGATCCTTAGCTGCCCGCAAATGTGAACTCTGGAATAGTCTGGTTGAGAATGGCATTCTGCTCATACCACGCCACTCATGCACTTTAGTATTTTCAAAGCACATGACCACCATAACCAACCGAAAATCAGGATTCACTCAATAGCGTGAACTACCAAAATTCAAAAATAAATAATTTAAATACTACTTTTGCAAATATACATCAAATTTAAGTTTGAGTTTCTGTTTAAAACTATTTAGCCTTTTAGAACACAGAGGAGGAACAAGAAAAAAACACTTTCAGTCACTTCAGATACTGAAATCTTGCTTTATGTTCATGATTCAGTATCCTTATTCCTTGTTTCTCATTCTTTATTCCTTGTTCCCCCACTATAACTCAGCATGCTGTCTCCAAGCATGACTTTTCTGAAGGGCCTTCCTCTTTCCTTGCTATCCAGCTCAACTGCCACTTTTCTGCTGTGGGGAATAAGAAAACAGCTTGAAGACTGCACACAAGATGGCACACGCACGAAAAAAACTGGTAAGGTCAAATATTTATCTGTGGTGGCATACCTTTTATAAGAAAAAAGAAAGCTTGTACTTGACCCTGCTGTCTGGGTTTCTCTTCAACTCAGCAGTGTGCAGCCACCAGGGGGCATAGACAGAATGAAGGGGTGTCTAAAAAAGCTGTGGGATTGGTCAAGAAATTGGCAGCTGAAGTTCAATACAAAGTGCAAGATAATGCACATGGGACACAAAAACCCAGGAGCATCATATCATCTGACAGCGGAGGAAATAGAATGCTCCAAGCAGAAAAGAGACTTGGGGGTGATCATCTCTGATGACCTCAAGCTTGGGAGGCGCTGTGACAAGGTGGCAGGAAAGGCTAGCAGAATGCTAGGATGCATAGGCAGGGGAGTCAACAGCAGAAAAAGAGAGGCAATTTATTCCACTGTACAGGACTTTGGTAAGACCACACCTTGAGTACTGTGTCCAATTCTGAAGGCCCCACCTGTATAAGGATGTTGATAGGGTTTCAGAAAGTATTTTAGAAAAGAATGACTGGACGTGGAAAGACCAGAGGAAAAGCCCATGCTAAGGCAAAGACGGGCTCCTCTCAGGCCAGTCTGCTTTTCCCCATCGCTTTTGTGCACAGACTGCAGCAGAAGGGAAACTATGCAGAATGGATTGGGGCCAGAGCTCCGGCCTATCTGGCCACTGTGCTCGAGTACCTGACAGCTGAAATTCTGGAGCTGGCTGGCAAAGCAGCCTGGGACAACAAGAAGAACCACAGCATCCTACAGCATCTGCAGCTGGCTGTCCACAATGATACATAGATACATAGATACATAGATACATAGACAGTGTCGGCAGATAAGGGCCTATGGCCCACCCAGTCTGCCCATTTGGGCTTGTAAGTTCAGTTTGTTTTCCTAGAAGTTTGTTGCCCCTTACCCCTGACCTCCAGAATTCCTTTATGTCTATCCCATGCATTCTTAAATCCCGTGATTGTTTCAGCCCCCACCACTTCCTCTGGCAAGGTGTTCCACTTGTCCACCACCCGTTCTGTGAAGAAATTCTTTCTCATGTTTCCTCTGAATTGTCCTCCATCCAACTTCATCCCATGCCCTCATGTCCTGGAACATTTTTTCGCTTAAAAATAGTGTTTTCCTGCACCCTGTTCCTCCCTGTAAGATACTTGTATGTCTCTATCATATCCCTTCTCTCCTCCTCTCCTCCAGGAGTACATGTTCAGTTCCTTCAACCTGTCTTCATAGGACTTGTGATGCAATCCATGCACCATCTTTGTTGCCTTCCTCTGAACCTTCTCTACCCTGTCTATGTCCTTACGAGGTATGGTCTCCAGAACTGTACACTGTACTCCAGGTGGGGCCTCACTAGTGTCTTGTATAGCGAATTATGACCCCTTTTCCTGCTGGTGATGCCCCTGCCTATACATCCCAGCATCCTATTTGCTTTACCTGCTGCCTTGTCACACTGTTTCTCACTTGAGGTCATCAGAGATGACAACCCCAAGATCCCTTTCCTGCTTGGTGCATGCTATATCCTCACCTCCCAACTGATATATTGTGCCAGGGTTTTTGTGCCCCATATGCATTATCTTGCACTTCTTTGCATTGAATTTCAACTGCCAAACCCCTGACCATTCTTCAAGTTTCTGCAGGTCGCTTCTCATTCTGTCTACACCATCTGGTGTGTCTACTCTGTTACAGAGCTTTGTGTCATCAGTGAACAGTGAAATTCTGCCTTCTAGGTCCTGCGCAATGTCACTGATGAAGATGTTGAATAGGACCGGTCCCAGCACTGATCCCTGTGGTACCCCACTGGTCACTCTTCCCTCTGTGGAGTGACAGTCATTTACCACCACCCTCTGTGTCCTGCCACCCAGCCAGTTACCTACCCACCACACTACTGTCCTGCCCACACCCATATTCCCAGTTTGTGTAATAGTCTTTATGTGGCACAGTGTCAAAGGCCTTGCTGAAGTCCAGATAGGCCATGTCCACTGCCCTCCCTGATCCACCTCCCTAGTCACCCAGTCAAAAATTCAACGAGGTTGGTCTGACATGACTCCCCTGGTGAAACCATGCTGCCTTGGGTCCTGTAGTCCATTGACAACCAGATGTTCCACCAATCTCCTTCAGTAGTGTTTCCATGATCTTCCCACTACCGAGGTGAGGCTGACTGGTCTGTAGTTCCCTGCTTCCTCTTTGTTCCCACTTTGTATAAGGGGACTACATCTGCTGTCCTCCAGTCTTTGGGTACCTCCTGTTTCCAGTGATCGGCTAAACAGGATAGCCAGAGGTTCAGCCACCACCTCTCTTAGTTCTTTAAGGACCCTGGGGTGCACCCCATCTGGCCCCATTGCTTTATCAACTCTTATTACTTCCAGTTCCTTCAGGACCCTTTCTCATGTAAAGGGACTTGTGTCCATTTCTACACCATTCTCACCCCTTGTACTCCCTTCAGACCCATTACCCTCCTCTTCCTCAGTAAAGACTGAGCAGAAATACCTGTTCAATATGTCAGCTTTACTGTTGTCATCCTCCACGCTGGCCTCCATCCTCCCCCTTCAGTCTCACTATCCCTCCCTTTGTCTTTCTTTTTTCACTTATGTACCTGTAAAAGGTTTTGTCCCCTCTACCCACTGATTTTGCAATGTGTTCTTCTGTCTGAGCTTTGGCTTCCCTTACTGACCTCCCTGCCTCCCTTTGCTTCTTCTGGTACTTCTCCCTATCCCCTTCTGCCTGTGTCTTTTTGTATTGCCTGAATGCAATCTTTTGGCTTTCACTTTCTTTTGCTACCTCTTTGGAAAATCATAATGGTCTCCTCTTCCTTTCCTCTTGCTAACCTGCTTAATGCATAATTCTGTTGTTCTTGTAATCCCATTTTAAATACTGCCAACTGTTCCTCAACCCCTGATTCCTGTCCCATTCCCTTAATGCCTCTTTTCAAGTATCTCCCATTTTCCCAAAGTCTGCCCCCTAAAATCCAGGATACGTGTTTTGTGTGGTTTGGTTCTGCTCTTCTGTGATTTCAAACCACAATGACTGGTGGTCACTGTTTCAGGTGCTCCCCACTGTTACCCCCCCATCACACTGTCCCTGTTTGTGAGCACAAGGTCCAGTATTGCCTTCTGCTGAGTTGGTTCCATGACCAGTTGCTTGAGGAAGGCACCCTGAAGGGAGTCCAGGATAAATCTGCTCCTAGTTGATGCTGCTGCTGGGATGCTCCAGTCCACGTCTGGAATATTGAAGTCTCCAACCAGTACTACCTCACCCTTGTCTGCCATCCTTTGGATGGCTAGCATCAGCTCCCTATCTGTTTCTTCCTCCTGGGCTGGTGGTCTATAGACCACACCTGTGCGGATGGCTGTCCCCATTTTCCTTTCCAGCTTAACCCACAGTATCTCTCCCCCATTTTGTTCCTCCTGGATCTCTGTGGCCTTATGTCATTTTTCACATACAGTGCCACTCCTCCTCCCTTCCTGCCTGCTCTGTCTCTTCTGAATATGTTGTAGCCAGGTATGGCCATCTCCCAGTCATGGTTATCATTACACCAGGTTTCAGTGATGGTCACAATGTCCAGGTCTGACTGTACCATGACAGCCTCCAGATCTTCCATCTTGTTGCTAAGGCTCCTGGCATTTGCACACATGGCTTTCCATGATTTGACCTCCCTAGACTGTTTCACTGTTCTACTCCAGCCCCTTCCTTGGTTGTCATTTATCCCTGGTTCTCCTTGCTGTCTGCCCTTCTGCTGAATGTTGCCCCTTTTCTGCTTATCCACCTCTTGGGCACTAATCTCCATCTTTTGCACACTGCTTTGCAGAGATAGCCACTCCTCTGGTTCACTGGTGGTTCACATGATGAGAAGCACAACAAGCTGCTGGGAAGGTTGACCAACATACGTTATTGGACTGTTCTATAAGCACAAGCACTGTATGACTGCTGATACCCTTAGACTGTCTATCCACAGCTCTGTCACCTCTGTCATTGACTACAGTCTTGCCATCTACTGTTCTGCTTCTACAACTGCCATCTGCAGGATCTCAGTGACGCTCAAGAAAGCCTGCAGATTATTAATGGGTACTGCCCACCTAATACACACCTGTGACCTATACGCCCAGGCTGGTTTGCTTCCACTCCTCAGTAGAATACAATATCAGATTTGCCTGTTAAGCAAAAAGGTTCTCCTCGGGCTCATGCCTCCAGGTGTTGGAATGCTCCTTACTGCCCACAGTAGTACCCAGCGTACATACAGTGCTCAGCATCTAACCTTCCAGGTTCCCAGATGTCGGACCACCATGGGTCAGTGGTCATTCACCCACAGGGCTCCTCAGTGGTTCAATACCCTCAACAAAGAAACACTTTCCTCTGCTACGCTTGGACCCTTTAAAAGGAATCCCTGACTTGACCTCACCTCCACCACTCAATGTGACTGCTTCTCCTAAAGGGACTGCGCCAACTTCCACCCAGTTGCTCCTGACCAGTGATCCATATCCTATCAGAGCATTCTACTCTTTTGGATCCTACTTTTTCTGCTTCACCGTTGACCTTCTCCCCCACTCCCCCCACCTCACCCACCCTCCCACCACTACTGTACTTATCAGTCATTGGACCCTCACTGCCAGATTTACTCACACTATTTTTAACACCCCTACCACCGCTGACAGTGGCCCCTCAGCCTGCCTACTTCTTCTTGACCCCCCACTGACCCTGCTCACATTAACTGTCCTTTATTTTATAATCTCTTACTCTGTAACTTGATCTAAGCTCGCTTAATCAGTTGCTGTCCAGTAATGTCTGTAATTCTAAAGTGTGTTTTGACTGTAAACCATTGTCAACCTTTGTATGTTTCCCTCCATCTTTTGATGTGGAACCTTTTTAAATGAGCAGTTCTTGCTCAAAGGTATTTGTAATCCTAGAGTTTAATAAATAAATCAAATAAATAAATAGGGGAGGTATTTCAGAGGAGGGTGAACAGAATGGTGCAGAGACTACATCACAAGGCCTACGAAGCTAGGCTGAAGGAACTGAATATGTACTCCCTAGAGGATAGTAGGGAGCAGGGGGATATGATTCAAACATTTAAGTACCTCACAGTGAGACATAAGGTACAGGAGAATACAATTTTTCAAGGCAAAGCAAGGCAAATTTTATTTTTCTGGCGCCCAATCCCGGAAGCTCTGGGTGCCGAACAATGAAAGCACATTATCAATACAGTAATACAAATCAATATAAAAACAATAAAATATCAACATTAATAAATATAATTAATAAATATCTCTATAAAAACTGAAATTCAAACAGAAAAGCAGGGTACCCAGGGAGGACTCATACCTGAGGTCCAGTAAGGCCTGATTCAACAGGAAGGCATGGAGGCAGGCCTTAAAAACCTCAACTGCAGGTGCCACCCAAATTGATGGAGGAAGTGAATTCCACAAGACAGAGCTGGTGACACTAAATGCTCTGTCACCGGCAGTTTTAAGCCTCATCCTGGGAATCACCAGGAGGCCCCTAGGGGAAGACTGGAGGGAGCGGACTGGGACAGTAGGTGTAAGAAGGTCTGACAGGTAACCTTGACCCTGCCTGTGTAGGGCCTTAAAGGTGAGCAAGCCCACCTTAAAGTGGATCCTCCACCTTACTGGTAGCCGGTGCAGATTGCGGAAAACTGGGGTGATACAGCAGAATTTTGGCTACCCAGTTTGCAGCCTAGCAGCCATGTTCTCCTTTAGCTGCAGCTGGCAGAGGTAACCCTCCGAGACCTCAAGGTAGACCGCATTACAGTAATCAAGTCTGGATGCCACGAAGGTATGCACCAAGGTGGGGAGGTCCATAGATGGGACTAGGGGCCTAACCCTAATGGTATTCATCAGATGATAAAAGCTTGTCCGGACAACAGATGACACCTGCAAATCAAATAACAATCTGTTGTCAAAGGTCACACCTAGGTTTTGCACCCTAGAGGAAGTCCTCAACCAGGCAGCTGCTGCAGTCTGACATAGAGTCACAATCAGTCACACAACATGAGTGGTGGCAACACCCTGAAGTACACTGACCCCATGGAGGGCAAGTCAGGGTCAGACAGCACACCAGCAACACCGTCATCCATGGGCACTCTTCAAACCCCTGGGCATGATCTAGACATTCAATCATTCAGCCAGAAGCATGGGTTTGAAGGAGCAAGGGTGACCCTGTCCCCAGCGGCATCACCCATCCTCCATTGGCCCATGACACCTAGATACAGGGGCCACAGATGCCAGTCCCTGCACACCCATGAAGGACAGAGAGCTTAAATTTGGAGGTCTCCCCTCCCTTTCCTGTATCCCGATATTGTTTTCACAGGCAGCCCCACACCCCAGCCATGTCCCACCTGTCGCATACAGTTATTTTCTTACTCCTGCTTTGCACTTTTCATGCACTGTCACTTTGCATTTTGTGTTTACATTACAGTTTTGAAATCTACAATAGTGTCCTTTTATTTTGTTGCCCACCTGCTCCGCTCTGTGAGTCCTTTTATGATGTGGACTCTGTGTTCTTGGCCCCTCCTGGCCATGCAGGGGTTGTGCCTGTTGAGCTGCTCCAGTATCCCCTGCACCTGTGGCTCAGTGTCACTGTCACTGTGTTCCTTATGTACCAGCATGCCTATTCCATGGGAGTGTGCCATGTTGTGTAACATGCAACAGGCTAGGAATATGCCACATGCCTTGTGAGGGGTATACTGTAGGGCACCAGCTGAATGGTTCAGGCACCGGAACTGCATTTTCAGCATTCCAAAAATGAACTCAGTGATGTTGTGTGTGGCCACATGCGCCACATTGTATCTGTCCTCTGCCATATTTGAGGGCTGGAGGACTGGTGTGAGGAGCCAGGAGTGCAAGGGATAGGCACTGTCACCTATAAGGTAGAAAACATATGTTATCGCCAGTTCACAGTGTAGATTCGCACATCTACAACACAGACCATGATTTATAGTGCATCCTGAGCACCTGACCACCCTCCCCACCCTACCGTCAGTGAGGCATGACTATTCTGTGTTATGGTGGTGTACCCACGATGGGGGTGTTGGGGGGCATGCTGTGTGTACTCACCAACAAGGTGTCCACTGGGTATTTGACTGCCTTCAAATGCCTAACATAGCCTCAAATTGTGCCATATGAGGCATTGTGGGCACTTCTTGGGTACTGTGCCAGGACACTGGAGATGTGCCCAGTTGTATTGCACACCATCTGGTAATTGAAGGCATGATATCCCTTTGTACTGAGGTAGGCATTCACCCTATCACCAGTGGGTGCCTGGATTACAACATGGGTGCAGTGAATGGCACTGAAAAATGCAGGTAGGTGAACAACCTGATAAAACTGCTGCATGTCTTTTTGTGCACTCTGCTGCTGTGCTGCAGAATATGATGAACTTGCCAGCATGTAGTAGCAGGGTATCTAGAAATTGGGCCTGCAGGTGCAAGGTGGTGGACTGCAACACACAGATGGTGTTACACACCTGTATCGGAATTAACCTTGCGGCTAGTAAGCACATCGCAGCCATCACCTTCTGCTCAATTGTCATGGCATGGTTCAGCTTGGTGTCATTGCAAAGCTGCTCATGCAGGAGCTCAGACAGTTGTGGTAGCTTGGCCCTACTGAGATGGTACTGGCCTACCAGATGGTTCTTGGTGAGGGTCTTGAAGGAGACTTGTGGCTGGTACCATCTGTGAACTGCATATTACCTCCATGGCCTACAGATGGCCCAGAGTGGCCTTCTGCCCTCTCCTGCCCCTCCATGGCCTGTTCCATTAGGAACAGCATGTGGGTGTTGAATACAGCCATTTGTGCTACAGCTGCAGTGTCACCACCCCCTCTAGGGTTTGCCTGGAGTAAGTCTGCCTTTATATAGGCAGAATTTGCACCATGCTATGAATCTTTGTTAATAAGGTCGCTGACATCAGATCAAAGATCCACCTGACCCGCTGTATGGGGGATGCTATTAGTTGGCATTTGGTCACGGTACCCCGAGTCTCCTGTAGTACTTTTGACCTGCCAAAGATCGAGGATGTTATGTGGATTGTCCAGGGGATGCACCCTATGTGCTGTAGTTTAGATCCGGGCCCAACGTCCCTAATTTTGGGTTGTTTTGAGATCACAGGCCCATTTCTGGCTCAAATTATCTGGTGCTTCTTAGAATCGGGTGAGTTTACAAGCTTTCTGAAGGAGGCAGTGGTGATACCCCTTCTGAAGAAAGCTTCATTGGACCCAAATATTTTTGCTAACTACAGACCTATCTCGAATCTTCCCTTCATTGGGAAGGTTATTGAGAAAGTAATGGCAAACCATCCATAATATCTATGAACCTCTCCAGTCTGGTTTTTGTAAGAGGCATAGTACTGAGATTGCTCTGGTTCGGGTGCTTAATGATCTCTTGATGGCGAGAGATCAGAGAAACCATTCTATTTTGGTTCTCCTTGATTGCTCCTCAGTTTTTGACACTGTAGACCATGGGGTTTTGCTCAAGTGCCTGAGATCCGTCTGTGGATTGTCAAGTATAATACTCAGATGGTTTACATCTTTCCTATCTGGGAGAATGCAGAGAGTTGTGTCGGGGATTTTTTCTTCTGACCCTTTCTCTCTGCCTTGTAGTGTTCCTCAAGGCTTGGTGCTCTCTCCCATGTTGTTTGCAGTGTACATGCTACCCCTCAGAGACATTGTAAGATGGTATGGGCTGAGGTTCACTGCCATGCTGATGATACCCGGCTCTACCTGCCTTTTGCCCCTGACCAGGCCAGTGCTCCCTTGGTATTTAATTGCTGCCTCTTTAAAATCCATGACTGGATGAATTTGAGCTGATTAAAGTTGAACGCAGGTAAGACCGAGGTCATGGTAGTGGACCCGGGTTGCAGGATAGAGGGGTTGAGGACTGGTCAGCCCTCTGGGTTATTTCTGGGGGGTGATCAGATCCTTATCTCAGAATGGGTGCATAACCTCGGAGTGGTACTTGATGATGGGCTGACCCTTCGTTATCAGGTGTTGGCAGTCGTAAAGTCTGCATTTTACCATCTTAGGAATATTGCCAGGGTGAAACATCTTGTTATGTCTAGTGATTTACCTGTGTTGGTCCATGCCTTCATGACCTCTCGCCTTGACTATTGCAACTCCCCGTACTTGGAGCTTCCAGGGGTTGATATCTGCCACTTGCAGCTAGTGCACAACGCTGCTGCCCAGTTGTTGACAGGGGTGTGAAGAAGGTCACACATTACCCCTGTATTGCGTGAGCTGCACTGGCTGCCAATACAGTGGTGGATCACCTTTAAAGTGGGTCTTTTGACCTACAAAGCACTGCACGGACTTGGTCCTGAATACTTGAAAGAGCTTCTGATTCCTTACAGCCCTGTGCAACAGCTCCATTCAGCTGACGAGGGGTTGCTGGAGGTTCCGAGGGTTATTTTAGAATCTTCTGGGGACCATGCTTTTATGCTTATGGCCCCAACCCTATGGAATTCTCTGCCCCATCAGCTTCGGGAATGCATGATGGTGGAGAGTTTTAAGCTGGAAATTAAGACCCATCTGTGGAGACAAGCATTTGTGAGTTGATGTATGTATTATTACAATCTTACTATTTACGTATTTATTTCTGTGATTTTATTGTTCAAAACTTGTACAGCACCTTGGTGCTTGAAAGGTGCTTAATAAATAAAGTTTTATTATTTATTATTATTATTATGTCATGCAAACTCATTTTGTGCAGCACTAATGCACTGAATATAGCATAACACCTGTATTCATGTCCACGCCCCTCTCTTTGCCTGGAGCATATATTATCTGTTTGTGCACATGCTATTCCATTTTGCCCACACTAGTCATGCTTTTGAAATGGGGTGCAAAGCATGTGCAATCTGTTTGCCTACCAGGCAAAGTTTTGAATACTAAGCTCCAGTAGTAAAAATTTAAAATATTATATGGTCTGACTTAAAATATCATTCTTATCTTCACTTGAGGGTATTGGACTATTGCTATCTAACTCATGTATTCACCACTCATGAGATATCAAGAGAACAACACCCTTTCATGTACTATGCCAAGATGGTTCAATAGCTGCTCCAGAGTTCATACAAGGAGCGATTAGAGGAACTAAATTTATACACATTGGAGATGTGGAGGGAGAGTGGGGATATGTTGGAAACCTTCAAATATCTAAGGGGAAATAAGGTGAGAGAGGGTAGCATGTTCAGGATGAGTGAAAACAAATTAACAAGAGGGCATGCATTCAAGCTGGAAGGGGGAAGATTTGAAGGAAACACAAGGAGGAATTTCTTCACTGAGAGAGTGGTGGGCCCCTGCAATGAGATGCCAGGATGAGTGGTGGGGGAAGATTTGGTGAACACATTCAAGAGGGCTTGGGACAACTACATAAATAGAAACAAAAATTGCACGGAGGTGAGGGGGTAAGTTAAAAGGACAAGCGAAAAGCCAGCAAATTTCTATGTTTCTGTTTTCTGCCATTTACTGGATAAACATAAACACAGTGAGTATCGAGAAGTGTAAAAAATATATAGCTAAGAATCCAGTTCTTCTTTTCGTGAATGCTCCTGTAATCCATGCCAGTGTGATGAGAACTAAATAAATAAACATGATGCCGTGTGTCTAGTAAAGATAAACACTCTCTGTACCTGCAACTTACTTGATAATAATTGTACTCCAAATTACATTAATGTGTAAAGAGGAATGCAAAAAGAACAAACTCTGCATAAGAAAACTATTCTTTAACCTACCTTATATCTTGTAATTGAAGCTGCCTTCCAATACAACGTACCCTCTATTAGAAACTACATATGAAGTTTGGAGTTTGCAATACAATCCATCCTCTAATAGAAGCCATGGTTTCTATTAGGGGCAGCTCAGTGTTTACTGTGTGGTCTGATGCGGTCTGCAGCTCTGCCCACTAGCACTCTAGTCCCTTAAAGGTAGAGTGGTAGAGTTCACATGGTAGTTCTACAGTTTTTCAAACATTATAAAGCAATATCAGCATGTTTTATTATTTCTTTTGCGTTAGTTTGTTGTGAATCACCAGCCAGTTCGTGATCTTCTCAGTTAGTGCTTTCTTTCCCCATCCAGTTGCTCCCCAATCAATTGCTCTCACTCAAAAGTCCCCACTTATTCTCTCACACAGGTATTACATTAAAATGAAAAAAAAAAATATTCTAATGTAAACCCAGTACTTAATTTATCAGTAAACCACCACACTACTCTGTAGCTTAATACACGCATGCTCTCCTTCTCTCTTTCTCCATGTAACTGAGCTCCTCTCTCTTTTGCTCAACACACTCCCCACTGCCAATACTCTCTTGCTCTCTCTCTCTCTCTCTCTAATTTCTCTGCCCAGCTCTCTCTCTCTCTCTCTCTCTGTCTCTCTCGCTCCCCCTCTCTACAGGTACCATAAATTAGAACTACTGTAGAAGGAACAACATAAACAAACTGATAGGAAAAGTACAGTCTGAAAAGTGATGGTTTGAACTGAAGCTGTCCTCCAGTTGAAGCTGCAGCTTCAAACATACACAATGTAATAGGAGCCATGACTTCAATTAGAAAATACAGTATATAGTAATTGCACTACATTTACTGCTCATAGCACAAAAAAAAAACGGCATAAGAACAGAGGTCCTTGCTGCAACATACAAAATAATACTGGAAGAACATTTATTTATTTAGTTTTGTTTTTTTCTTACCAAGGAAATAGGGCTAGACAATACTGCCTATTTTCAGCCTTACACCCGGGGGCAATTTTGATGCATATCAAGTAATATTAAACCAGATAAAGCTGCTAGTGATATTTTTTTAGTTAATGGGAAGAATTTGGCCAGGATACTGGGAAAATTCCCCTTCTCTTTTTGAAAAGGGCCACAGATCGTGAACATCTGTCTGAACAACCACCAGAAAAGGTAGATGTACCTAGGTTTAACATCTTATCTGAAGGACAGCACACCACAACAATACATCTCATAGTACTGTGCTCAGGTGCAAGCATTTTTATGGTATGAGCAGCCCAGTCTGGGAGTGGAACTAACACCCCTGACCTTCTGGCCCAGAGGCTGATGTGCTACCAACTAAGTTACACTGACACCCTAATGGTCAACCACATGATTACTCACAGGGCTAAGATTAAACCATTCAAATAAGAAGGAGGTACATAACTGATTGCACAGTCAGAGCACTGACAGTTTTACATAAGACAGCAGTATGGCAATCAGGAGCAGAGGAGATATGACGCAAGACACAGAAGCAATCAGAGGAAACAGATGAGACAGAAAAGCAAGCCAAGCCTAGAATAAGTCCATACAGGTTACAGACTAGGCAAGCCACCCCTGGGTAACAGTGTAAATCAGTGATATGGCATCACCTGTATCCAAGATGTTGGTACCAGGTCAATATGCTGCTGCTAAAACAGCACAGCAAGAACCACACTGCATAAAGTGTTGAAACATTTAGAGCGACAGGGGTATAATAGCAGTAAGGAATTACCGCTACCCCATTGCTAACTCTGGACTGGAGCAAGAGCTGAAGAAGCCTCAGGTGTTGTGCCTGGTCAAGTTGTTCCTGTGGTGGTGTGAAAAAGGCACAAGGACCTGAGGCAGTGTAAACCTGGGCATCAGGGTTTAGTTCCCCTTCTCCCAACATTTTTATTTCATTTTATTCATGGCCAGAAACAAAGTTTCTCTCTCCCGAGTTTCCCCTTATCCCCATGGTCTGCACCTCCCCGGAGTTGATTATTATAATTCCGGGGTGTGTGGTGGGCAAAGCCCCCTGCAAAAACAAAAAATTAACATTTTTCCCATTACTTCCTAGGGTGTGTGTTCTTGTTGTACAGTTAGTGTTTTGATTGACTTTATTTGCGCACAAGTCATTTTGACTGCGGCATTGTTTGCCGCTCTGTTTTTGGTTTCAACATTATGACCCCATGCCCCAGAAACTGGGATAGCGGTGCAGTTAGTAAGCTATAAGGAAAGCATAAACACTTATCTGTCTATATTACAAGTTGAATATGCAACAACAACAGAAAGTACAGCACTGGGCAAGTTTCACAAGAACCATTAACCATCATCACCGGTACAGTATACGATTAACCCCTGTTATCTTTGGATTTCTATATACACAATTTTCTAGTTATAGGACAGTTCAAAGGACATGGAAAGTTGTTGTAGTACAATAGTGACATCACTACTATACCACAAAAACTTTTCACTTTGAAGTCTGTACCAACTGTCTCTCCTTGTGATGCACCCCTAACCGCACCTCACCTGAAACACAAACCTGCCATTTATATTTTACATTTTAAATTTCAAAAGTAATTCATTTTCTTATTTTTACTAAGAACAGAAACACTATGGCCTGCTCCATTTTACATACTGATGTACTTTAAAATCCATATACTATAAAGAAGTATATATGGGTAACCAAAACGCCACTCAGCATGTGTTTCCATCTCAGGGTTGAAACATAGAAATATAGAAGCTCACTGCAGATAAGAACCACGTGGCCCAACTAGTCTGCCCATTTTGCCTACCTACAGTATTGCAAACCACAGATCCTAGCTGATCTGCAGCTCCCCTATTCTTTCCTGTCTCTAGGGTACCCTTATGTCTATCCTATGCATTCTTGAATTCCCAAACTGTTTTTGCCTGTACCACCTCCTTTGGAAGGCTGTTACAAGCAACCACCACTTTTTCAGTGAAAAAGTACTTCTTCATGTTGCCCCTGAACCTCCCCCTTCTAAATTAATTTCATGCCCCCTTGTTCTTGCACATCTTCTTCTTTGAAATATTCTACCCTCTTGTAACTTGTTTATACCCCTGAGGCACTTGAATGTTTCTATCATGTCCCCCCTCTTCTCCTCAAGGGAATACATACTGAATCCCCCTAGCCTCTCCTCATAAGGCTTTTCATGCAGAACCTGCACCATCTTTGTAACCCTCCTCTGGACTGCCTCCACTCTGTCCATGTTCTTCTAGAGGTGTGGTCTTCAGAACTGGACACAGTACTCCAGCTGAGGTCTTGGCAGTGATATGTATAGTGCCATAACCACTTCCTTCTTTCTGCTGGTAATACCTCTCCCTATGCACCCCAGCATCCCTCTGGCTTTCTCCACACCCTTCTCACATTATTTGGTCACCTTTAGGTCATCAGATATGAGTACCCCGGTCCTGTTCCTGCTTGGTGGCTGCCAGTACCTCCCCATCTTGCACATCTCCCTTGGATTTCTGCTCCCCAAGTACATGACTTTGCACTTTTTTGCATTAAATCCTAGCTGCCATACTTTTGACCACTCCTCCAACCTGCTTAGCTCTTTTCTCATTTTTTCTATCACCTCTGGAGTGTCAGTCCTGTTGCAGATCTTAGTGTTGTCAGCAAAAACACAAACTTTCTCTTCCAGCCCCTCCGCAATGTCTCTTATGAAGACATTGAAGAGGACTGGTTCCGTGACTGATCCTTGTGGCAACCCACTGGCCACCTCCCTCTCCTCAGATGAACACCATTCACCATCACCCACTGTGTCCTGACACTCAATAAGTTGCTGATGCAGTTCACCACCTTGGGGTCCACCCTCATGCTACCTAACTTTTTTGCCAACCTACTATGTGGGACAGTATCAAAGATGACATCAGGGGCCTCTCGAGTTTTGTTGTCAAGATCCCTATAATGTCAGCTCAACCCATCAATGGAAACAGCCTTGTTGTGTGTGGTAGCCCATACATTACTCTATATTTGGATGACAGTCTCACTCACGAACACTTTTCATAACAGAAACATCTCCAGTCATCATCTAAGGTTCCATATTCCTTGATCTCAGAAGGCATTTGATATCATTGACCATAACCTCATCCTCAGTGGTCTCAGTAAACTAGGCACAGCTGACACCACACTTCAATGGTTCTCGAGCTACCTTACAGGTAGAGTTCAGAAAACCAAAGCGAGTGATCAGGTTTCCACCTCCCTCCCTATTAAATGAAGTGTCATGCAAGGCTTCATTTTAGGCCCTATACTATTTTCTATTTATATAAACTCACTAGATTCCGATGCCAGCAACTCCAAAATACATCTCTTTGCAGACGATACTGTTATATATACTTCTAAGCTAACCTCATCCAAAGTATGGGATGTACTCCAAGCTGACTTCACACAGCTAGAGCGCTGCCTGATCAACTCCATGCTACTACTCAATGCAAAAAAAACAAGGTCCTTTATTTTGCATCTAGTAGCAATAGACCCTCCCCTCGGCACAACATGTCACCTGTACCCATCATGACCATCCTAGGTGAATCACTAGATGTGATTGATCAATTCAGATATCTGGGTGTTTGGATGGACAGCAAACTTTCTTTCAATGTGTACATCGACTACGATTCTAGTAAGTTGAAAGCAAGACTCTGCTTTTTCTTCAGGAACAGAGCTCTCTTTCCCCCTGACATTAGACGTAGACTAGTACAGGCCACATTCCTGCCTCTCCTAGATTATGGTGACATCATCTATAACTGTGCCGCTGCTTCCAACCTTTGCAAGCTCAACATACTGTTCCATTGGGCTCTGCGCTTCACTACTAAAGCACCATTCAGGATGCACCACTGTGACTTATATAAAGAAGTTGGCTGGCAACACCTCACCATCCGGTGGCTACTCTATTTAGGTACCTGGACCCTCAAAAGTCTACTAAGCAAATTGCCAACCTATATCTCCTCACTTGTTAATATTTCCCATTGCTCCTACTCCCTTAGGAAATCTGTTTACATCCTCCTCAACATACCCCGGATGTGTTCCTCCCTCGGAAAGGGTGCCATTAGCTACGCCATCCCATCAGCGTGGAATCTCATCCAGATCTCAGTCCTCACTCACACTCACCAGCATTGTCTCACTAAATTTCTTCAGAGATCTGACTCACACATTCTTCCCAGTAGTCTGTCACTGCCAGAGATCCTAGCATATCATGCCAGTCTCCTGCCACTGCTAGCAAGTGAGTACCCTCTGACTTCTTGTATCCTTCTCCCTAGTCTCCCTATCCACCCTGGCCCCTGTCTTCCCTAATCCATCCCCACCCTTAGGTTACAGCTATTGTTAAAGTTCTTACTGATACAATTTTTGTTCTCCCTCTTAATATGAATTGGTTCCTGTATGCTTCACTACTGTTGATGTTTTCTTTGACCCGTATGTATTTCCTACCAATTGTTGTTACCTTATGGTACAGTATGTCACTGCTGCTTAACCAGAAACCAGATTCTTATCTGTTTTATTATTGTTTTTACTGACCATATATGCATTTTTTTTTTTTACAAATTATTGCATCTGTATGTTATGTCATCACTTTTATTATGCACTGCTGTTTAATGGTGTCCTTACAGGACCACCTTCAAAATGAGCATGCTCAATGGAGTCTTCCTGTCAATAAACTTAAACTTAACTGAAAAACAAACAAACTGAAGGACAGTTGATGAGGTGCCTTTGAAATTATGCTACTCTTTGTACTAACAAAGTGACTCAGGGAGAATTACAGTTGTACTGGGGACAGTGTTATGAAAACTGATGTTAATGGATGCATGCATAGAATAAATAAACTTATTTGGGTCCTCTGCACTACTGCTACATGCTGCTATAAACAAAACACATAGGCAGTACGAAAGTCCAATTGCTGCATAGTGGTACATAGATACATAGATGTTGATGGAAGATAAGGGCCAATGGTCCACCTAGTCTGCCCATTTGTGCATGCAACTGTGATACTTTAAGCTTCCCCAGGACTAGGTTGTCCCCTTCCCCTGACTACCAGGATCCCTTGTTGCCTATCCCATGCATTCTTAAATCCTGTAATTGTTTCTGCCCCAATCGCCTCTTCTGGCAGGGCGTTCCATTTGTCCACCACCCTCTCTATGAAGAAGTACTTCCTCAAGTTCCCCCTGAACCTTCCTCCCTCCAGTTTTATCCCATGTCCCCTAGCCCTGGAGCATCTCTTTCAGTAAAAAATTGTGTTTTCCTGCACCTTGTTCTTCCCCGTGAGGTATATATGTCTCAATCATTTCCCACCCCCCTTCCAGGGAGTACATATTTAAGTATTTCAGCCTGTCCTCATAGGTTTTGTGATGTAATCCTTGCAGCATCTTGGTTATCCTCCTCTGAATTGCCTCCACCCTGTCCATGTCGTTATGAAGGTAAGGTCTCCAGAACTGAACACTGTACTGGAGGCGTGGCTTCACTAATGTCATGTATAGTGGAATTATGATCTCCCTTTTCCTGATGGTGATACCCCTGCCTATACATCCCATTATCCTGTTTGCTTTTCCCACTGTTGTGCTGACTCCCTACTTTGAGGTATCAGAGATTATAACCCCAGGTCACTTTCCTGCTTGGCGCATTCTATATGCCCCCCCCAGCTGATATGCCATTCTTGGGTTTTTCTGCCCCATGTGCATTATTTTGCATTTCTTTGCATCAAATCTCAACTGCCATTCCCTTGACTAGTCTTCAAGCTTCTGCAGATCTCTCCTCATTCTATCTACACCGTCTGGTGTGTCCACCCTGTTGCAGAGCTTTGTGTCCTCAGTGAACAGGCATGCTGTCCCTTCTAGATCCTCTGTAATGTCACTAATAAAGATTTTGAAGAGGACTGGGCCCAGCACTGATCCCTGTGGCACCCCACTGGTAACCATTCCCTCTGCAGAGTTACAGACATTTACCACCACCCTCTGCATCCGGTTGTCCAGCCAGTTCCCCACCCACTGCACCACTGTCCTACCCACTTCCATGTTCCCCAGCTTGTTTAACAACCTTCTATGTGGCACAGTGTCAATGGCTTTGCTGAAGTCCAGGTAGGCCACTTCCACTGCACCACCTCATCCACCTTCCTAGTCACCCAGTCAAATAATTCAATTAGGTTGTTCTGGCACAACCTGCCCCCAGTAAAACCATGTTGCCTTGAGTCCTGTAGACCATTGACAACCAGTTGTTCCACAATTCTTTCCTTCAGTATTGTTTCCATGATCTTTCCCACTACTGAAGTAAGGCTGACTGGTCTGTAGTTTTCTGCCTCCTCCCTGTTTCCGCTTTTGTAAAGGGAACTACATGAGCTGTCTTCCAGTCTTTGGGTACCTCTCCTGTTTACAGTGACTTGGTAAACAGGGTTGCCAGGGATTCAGACACCACCTCTCTCAGCTCGCTCAGCACCCTGGGGTGTATCCCATCTGGCCCCATAGCTTTATCTACTCTTATTCCTATTCCTTCCAGTTCCTTTAGGAACCTATCCCATAGAAACAGACTAGTATCCATTGCTGTGCCCTGAATACCCTTTCCACTCCCTTCTGGCCCATTACCTGCCCACTACTCTGTAAAGACAGAGCAGAATATCTGTTTAGTATGTCTGCTTTACTGCTCTAAAGTGGAATAAATGGATGAGGAGTGACCTAGCCTCCACCAAGTCGTGGACAGGTAGTATCTCTGAGAAGGAGATGGAGCATGTTATCTGCTTTAGGCTCCCCTACAACTTCCTGAAATCCTCCTTAGTTCTGGATATCTCCACCTTGTCCCTTGCCAGGTCATTTGTCCACAAGTGGACAATGACATCCAGTTCCTCCCTTCTTACTATTGCCCTTGAGATCATATGGATCTGCTTCCCATCCCACCTTGCAGTGCTTCCTGGAAGACAATTGATCTCCCTCTCCCCCTGCTATGTGCTCCTAACTCCACTCCCCTGACAATTGAGTCCCCCACCAGGAATAAATTCCTCTTACTCTGCGGTCCTCTATCCCTCTTCCCTGGGGCTCCATCAGGGAGGACCCACTCATTCTCCTTGGTCTCAGCTGTGGGTGCCCTTGAGGGGCTTTCCTGCTCCTCCAAGACAGCACAGGAGTTACTTAGCTGGATCAGTTGGTGGATGTACTTCAGACCCCCCCACTCACTCTCCCTGAGCCAGCTGTAGTCCAACCACTCCTCCTCCTCCTCCTGGGCATCCTTTGAGGTTTAGGTTGTGGACACGGTGGCCTCTGGGTGTGGGTGGAGGTCCCCTGCATCCTGGTCTACTCAGCTCGGAGACAGACGACCTTCTACCTCAACCCAGAAAGGTGTCTACAGATGGGACAGCACCGTTTAATCCAGATTGTTCTCCTGAACACTGTGGCCTCGCGCCCACTACACTGCACCACACCTAGCATCTTCTCTGTCTTTATTACTATGCCCACTGCCACCTGTGACCCTTACCTGCACTCTTGTATCCTTTTCCTGTGCTAGACTCCCACTTTTTTCCCCTTCCTTCCCTGTTGTTTTAATTGGCCACTGTGTGTACGCTGATGATATACAAGCCTGCAGTCCCAGTCCCACTGCTACATGGTTTATATGCTTATGCTGTGGTCCCTCCTGCCTTGAGCTAAAGCAGAAATATTACAACATTTCCTGGCTGTCCTCCAATAAGGCTGGACTAGCCCAGGAGCAGATGGGATGGAGAAGGGAGGTGGGCCTAATCCTCTCCATTATGGATGAAAATAATCAGCACATTTAGCAATACAGCCCTGCTTTAAAAGAAACACACAGACATGAACAATCTCCTACGTCTGCTCCTCTCACCTTGGTTTACTGTCCCCTGGCTCTTGCTCTCTGGTTCTTTGTTGCTCTGAACCTAGACCCCTATGAACCAGGAACACCCCAATACCTGCTGGTTGGAGAGAAAAGAATCCACAAATAATCAAACTACTGCTCCAATCTTACAAGGGGGGTCTCTGACTCAAACAAGCATTTATCTGCTCTGGCAAAGAAATCCTGATAACACCCTAACAAACAATCTGCTATTTAACTTTGTTTAGTGTTCTGATCCCCGGTCCAGCCACTGAGCCCATATCCTGCCCTACTCTGGATTTCCCGCTGTCTCCCACTGGCTCCTTGTTGCTCCAAAGTGGTGGCCCAAAGAGAGCTCTGCAACATCAACAGATTGTGCACCTCCCTGGCATGCACATCCATCAGGCTGCTTTACCAACAGTAATGAAATATATGCAATAAAAGCACAAAAAATGGACTGTTCCAAGATAATATCATTTTCTTTCTTTCTTTCTTTCTTTCTTTCTTTCTTTCTTTCTTTCTTTCTTTCTTTCTTTCTTTCTTTCTTTCTCTCTCTTTCTCTCTTTCTTTTTCTTTCTTTCTCAGAACTACTCGAACTGGGATAACCATGACATTCAGAATCTAATTTTTACAGCTAAAGTGGGTGGAGCCTGCAGTCATCTTGTGGTACAGTAGCTCTAAAAATGAGTCACCAGACTGACACCGAAGAACTGTTTTGGAGTTGCAGTATGATCATTCTGCAACTCCAAAACAGTCTGCTCTTTCCCTGCACCCCCCCCCCACAAGTGCACTATTTTGGTTGCTGGTTGCCCACCATGCTAAAAATGGCCATCTAAGTTTAGTGTGCATGTGCTACTGCACCATAGCCATTTTGGGCATGGCAGACTGTTTCACTGTGAACTCAGTGAGTGCAGCTGCAGCCATGTTGGGTCTGGTCAGAATTTGTTTTTATAGGGATCCCAGAGAAGACAGCAGCAGTCAGCCAGTTAACATAGTACTACAGGAATAGTTACAGGCTAAAATGTCACAGAAAAAACTACAGTGGTAATGACATCAGAACAGTAATCAAAACAAGCTAATAAAGTAAGGCCACAGGAAACAAAGAGCTTGAACATTATTATGCACACAATCATAGTCTCAGAGGGGTATTCTGGATATAAGGAGACTAAAGGCCACTAAATAGTTGAGATGATGTTTTGAAGAAAAGGTAAAAATGAAAGTAAGACATACACAACTGTTTAAAAATAGTCAACCTCCGTGTACATTGGTCTTGCCCCAGGGTCACACAGTGAGTGTTGGTTTAGGGATTAGAACCTTGGCTCACACACTGTACAGTATGTTGGTTTGAAGTATACAGCTGGTGGCCCTATGCACAATTGCTGTGGTGGGTGGCAGTAAGGATGTACAGGGCTCTCTGTACAATCACCCACCTAAACTGCCTTACACACATGGATGCCACTGTTTGCAGGAGTGGAATGCCCCACTGTGACAGTGGTGCTGGATACAATTATGCAAATTTTGTTTTAGATGTTAATGTTCACACATAGGTTTTGCAACCATTAACATCCAGGAGGTGCAGCAGCCACAGGCATTGACATACTGCATGGAACCAGACTTTTCATACTATGCCATGGCCTGTTACCCTGGCATATAGTGTTCCCACCAATATTGTCCCCTCACCACTCCCGACACTCTATCACAAATGGGTCTGCCCTGGTAGTTCAGTGGCCCCAAAACTCCTCCGATGTCCAGTGGATCCCTCTTCCCTAACCCTTTTCTGTGTGCTGTCCTCCCCTTGCCAGAATAGGTGTTATGCCTCAAAACACTTGAAGAACTGCTAGCAGCTTATAATTCTTTCCAGTATAATAAATAAAAATGAAAAATGAAATGAACGTAGTGCAGGGAAAGTCTTGTGACACCTTTATGTATAGAAGGTCACATTATTTCTTTCTCACTACAATATGTAATTTAAATTGCTTAGCAGTAGCCATTATTGCACCAAAACCATCTAATTGTATAGTACAATGGGATGCAAGGCAATACTGTGCCTCAAAATGGTCGATCCAACTTCTTTGTGGCAAAAACAAGCCAGTGCTGCAATTCACCTTTTACTGCTCATTTCAGCTTCTATTTCTCTGTCTCCTTAGTCATCTGTCAGGAATCATAGCATCTTGGAAGATGGGTGCAGCCTGGGTGGCCCAATTATGGCATTATAGGGGTATGGAGGATCCAAGGAGTTACAAAATGATAAAATAATAATAATAACACCATTCCCCTGCCTCCCTGACCAGATTACCTTTACTCACAACATCTGTAATCTGTTGCTTATATTACTATCATGTCCATAATATTGCCTACTTTAAAATAATAAAAGATAATGCTGTATAATTACTCCACACACTTACTGTACATATTACTATGATCACCTTCTTTCTAGTGAAAACTAACATTATTGTTGCAATTATGTTTACTGCTCCCTGCTTGTGTTGTAATGCATACTTTCACCATATCATGATTTTGCTATCCTGCTTTGCCGTGTCACATTTATCATTAGATATTCTATCTGTTGCTGTTATTGTACTGTACTTCCTTCAAACTTATTTAGTTCCTGCTTACTGTATGAAGCAAGTGGAAGGGACAGAAATGCTGTACCTAGAGTTATTTTTTACCTTAAATTGACATTATTATGTGACAACGTTGCCAAATTAATTAACTTCACTTTACCTTTTATATTACTGTACAATAACCACCAAATCAACATTGTCTTGTAGGTACATTCTGCCTTATTTTATCAGTGAAAAGTAGATTGCTAGTATTTTTTGAAGTCAAATAGGGCTATCTCAAGAAGTAATAAGTAGTGACTGAATGTTGTCCTTTCAAACAGCTCATACTGTATTACAGTCTCACTGCCCCCAACATCTCAGCCACATCAGATAGTGCTGGTAAAATACTGATCTGGGGTTCATTTTAAACTCCATTGATTCCCAGATTTAAAAGAGCTTTCCTGGAAGTTTGGAATTTTACTTCTGCAGCAAACAAAGGCTCAATGTAGCCAAAATATGTAGGACCAGATCACTTGTTGTTTTTGTTAAAGAAACAAAACACCCTTGAAAAACAACTATATGCTGGTTAGTCACATATCAATGGTGTAGAAATTAATGGAAATCCTGTTAAAGGAAAGGTTGGTAGAGTATCTTGAATCCAGTGGGCTACAAGACCAAAGACAGCATGGATTCATGGGGAGGGGAAGGGAGGTCATACCAGATGAATCGGATTGATTAATTTGACTGGGTGACCAGGGAAATAGATCGGGGAGGGCAGTGGATGTGGCCTATCTTGACATTAGCAAGGCTTTCATCACTGTGCTGCACATATGACTGGCAAAGAAATTCAGCAGCCTAGGGATGGGATCCAAAGTGGTGAACTGAGTAAGGAACTGGTTAATGGATAGGCAATATGGTGGTGGTTAACGGTATTCACTCTTATAAGGGGAGAGTGACCAGCAGGGTGCTGCAGGGCTCAGTACTGGGACTGGTCCTCTTCAGTGTCTTCGTAAGTGACACTGGCAGAAGAATGGAAAGGGAAGGTATGCTTTTTTGAAAATGACACCAAAATCTGTAACAGGGTGGATACAAAGGATGAGGTGGAAAGAACATGTAGGGACCCTGAGAAATGCATGGCCGTTGGGGTTCAATGCCCAAAAGTGCAAAATCATGCACCTAGGCATAGGAACCCAGCAGTTGAGTATAGGATGGGGGAAGTAGTAACTAAGCAGGAAAGGGACATTGAGTTATCATATATGAAGATCTCAAACTGGCAGGACAGAGTAATAAAGCAGTGGGTAGGGCCAGTGGGATGCTGGGATGCACAGGGAGTGATATCTCCAGCAGCTGGAGGCAGGAGGTGGTGTTGCCACTGTATAACTCACTTGTGAGATTCTACCTGGAGTATTATGTCCAGTTCTGGAGGCCGCACCTTAGAAATGACATAGAGTGAAAGCAGTCCAGAGAAGGGCAACTAAAGTGTTGCAGTGGTTGCATCAAAAGCCCTACAAAGAGAAACAGAAGAATCTCAAGATATACACCATGGACAAGAAGAGAACAAGCTGAGACATGACAGAGAACCACAAAAACTTCACAGGGGTGAACAGAGTGCAGGAGGAGTGTTTCTTTCAAATAAGAAAGAGAACCAGGACTAGAGGACATGTGATGAAGCTGGGATGGGGGGAGTTCAAGAGGGACGTGAAGAAGGATTACTTCACTGAAAGAGCGGTGAATGCCTGAAACTGACTGCCAGCTAAGGTGGGGGGGTGAAAACAGTAGGAAGCTTCAAGCATGAGTGGGCTAGACATATTGGAATATTAGTAAATAGGCAGGGAGGAGGGAGAGTTGGTTGACACAAGCTAGCATCTGCAGAGACAGCTTATGCAGGGATCACCTGGTCAGACTGGGTTGGCCAAGTGGTCCTTTTCTGCCAACAAATTCTATGTTTCTACTTATTTTGCAGTTAGAGACATTATTAGTTTATTCTCTTGTTTGGATTACCAGTCTGCTGTTAATTCATATGAGAATGCAATGATGTAACTCAGATAATTTAACATCTGTGGATTATGTCTTCCTTAAATACATCCCTGGTCTTGTGCATTTAAGAAAAACAACATTAACTCAGCTGGGAATGCATTTTACTATTAAAAAGGCAGAGTCATCTCAGAGAGAAATAAACTAGCACAGAATCTGCAACTGAAACATACATATTTCTCCGAGCATTTTCCTACAGGAAACTGAGAAACTTGTTTAGTGACTAGAGAGCCTTAGACTGTCTTATTGATTTGAACATTAATTGGGATCTGGAAAACAATTTAATATTGAAACACTAGGCAATAATTCTCAAGAGTTAAAATTGCACACTTTTGATCTCATACAGCCTTACCCTAAAAGAATGAAATAATTATAGCTTGAGGGATTATATCTTTCTTTTGTGATACCAGGACTGCTGTCGTGGTACAGTACGTCAACATAACTGTAACTTTGATCTTGAATGTCCCTGCAGTTAGTATCTTTATTGTGGTCTCTGCTCTCTAAGATCCCTACATCCATTCACAAATGGCTGAGAGAATATTACATGAATAATGATTAGGAACAACTGCTTGATAGCTAAAACTTAGAAATATCCATGTTTAGTTTTCCTTTATCTGTAGACAAGACACAGTAAAGCAGGATTTTGTTTAGAATAATATGCTTTCATGAAGGCATTAGTTGTAAATGATAGCTGTGTTGAATGTTCGCTATCAGGTACTAACTCCACTGCTTTTCCAGTTTATAAATATTCAATAGGTGTGACCATCTTGATGGCCAGCGTGATGATCTTTACAACAGTCATGGACATCCTTGGAAATGTATTAGTGATTTTATCAATCTTACAAAACAAGAAACTTAGAAATGCTGGTAAGTAAATTATTAACATTTTTAAATATCCCCCCCCCCCCAAGTACCTGAATTTCATTAGAAAATAATTTAATACAAGGGCAGAATAATGAATGATATAATGATACATATCTACATTTAATGTTAGATAGAGTGATAGAGAGATAAACAGCAGTAATCGTAAAAAAATATTTTTATACAGGTTAAGACATTAAACATGCCACATCCTGTTTACATAGTTGTATGAACATACTTGGTTCCAAGTTAATAAACAGTTGCTATACATTGAACAAAACAAAAGCAAATCAAAAACAGTTGCAGTTATATTTCAAATTACATTATATATATATATGAATAAAACAAAATGGTTATATTAAATGCATGCTGAAATAGAAAATAGAGTTAAAATCTATGTACCAGCCTTAGGTCTTCTTCAGAAAATACCTAAAGAGAAAAAGACAAAGTTAGTTTTGTTTTTTCTTCTTTAGATATTTCCTGAAGAAGACCTAAGGTTGAAATGTAGATTTTAACTCATTTTCTATTTTCAGCTGCATTTAATATAACCATTTTGTTTTGCTTTTATACCACATGCTGATGCAGCACCTTGTTTTTGTTTTTACACATATTATATATATATATATTTATATATATATATACATACATACACACACATATGTATATATAGGATATGCAATGCCCCATCGAAAATATATCTGATATTTTCCCAAGTGCAGTTTGATCTTTGATATCACGAGTGGCAAAGCCATGAGTGATGCCATAGGTCAAACTGCTCGAGGGAAAAATATCTGTGATATTTTTGATGGGGGCATTGTACGTTCCATTTATGCAATGGACCAAGTTTTTTTTATCAGTGTAATTTTCATTTTTTAAAATAGGTATGTCTTTATTTATTTCTTTTTCTTTCTGGATGACTGAATGTCGTGTTCAGTAAAACTGAACTTTTGTGTCAGGATGCTGTGCCGTTGTGCTGCTGGGGAGAGTGGTAAGAGTGAAAAAGAGAGAGTTGGTGCTTTTTTGTGTGCTGGGGTTTGAAGGAAGTGAATGTTCTGTGTGAGGCTAAAAGTTTTTTTTTATATATATTTGAAGTGAAAGAACATGGGGTGGGGGAGGCAATGAAAATAATTCAGTGTGTTTTGTCTGGTATTTTGGACCTTTAAGAGAAATGGGAATTACTATTGAGTGAAGCGGAAAGTTAATTTTTTTTTTAAAAGTTACAGTGAAAGAACGGGAGAAAATGAAACTGTTCTTTGTGCTGCTGGAGAGAAATGAAACTGCCTGTGGGAGCTGGATTGCAAGTGAGCAGATGCATTCTGATTGTGCTGCTCATGCTGCCAGCTCCCACCAATCAAACCTTTGTGAGCAGTTGTGCTGAAATGCAGATAGTGCCTGGTTATTACTTACAGTGAGGATAAATGTGATATTCTCACTGTAGGCCTGACCATCCAAAAATACTGCTGTTATTTGTTACTTGTTATCCTCACCCTCATTGCATAAATATATATATATATATATATATATATATATCTACGCATATATATATATATATATATATATATATTGCAAAACAACACTTTTTGGGCCATTTTTACAAATTCTTTGATCATCTCCACAGCCCAAATGGTTAGTCTGTCTGGTCCAAAATGTTTAAGGTATATGGGGAGTAGGTCGGGGGAGTGCCTTTTGAAGGTTTGATGAAAAAATATTAATCTGTTTAAAAGTTATTTAAGTTTCTAGCTTCCCATTATAGTCTATGGCAAAAAAATATATGTTCCCCTCTAAAGTAATTGTAACTCTTGTGATATCACTTTTAAATATTGTGCTTGGGCTTTTTACTTTTGCACTCCTGCTATCTTGTTTTCAGTTAGCGAGGCGCAAAAAAAATTGTAATTCAAAAAATACTGACCGTAGGTAAGCATCAGTACTTGGAAGCATTCATCCAATTTCCCTAAAATTTTGCAAGTGCAGTGTGGTTGCACAGATCTCTAGATCTGCAAAGTTTCATTCTGGTCAGATTTGCAGTTGCAAGGTTGTGGGCTTTGCAAAATTGTGAAAAAATCCTCAGTTTAGTGGAACTCTTCATCTCCACAGCCTGAACAGTTTGTCGATCTGATGTGAACTTTTCAGGGTCTATGGGGACAGGGTCAGGGATGTGCCTTTAGAAGGTTTGGTGAAAAAATATTAATCCTTTCAAAGTTCTTAAACATTTTCAGTTCCCATTATAACCTATTGAGAAAAATTATGTGCACAATGAAAGGTTTCACTAAAGTACTGTGGAGCTTTCGTGAAAGTACAATTAGTTAATATGGGCTGCTTTTCTGACATTACACAT